>OU015501.1:126180131-126392631 GCA_907164885.2 Dolomedes plantarius
CGCGTAATATGTTAGTGCAGATGGTTAACTTAAAATAAATAAATATTAATATACTTTGAGTATCGTTTAAAAGTAAAAATTTAGGGAAAAAAGTAAAAAATTAAGTTTTTAGAAAGTAAAGGTATTCTTTTTCACTCTATTAGTCTTCATAACATATATATACTTTAGCAAACATTTGAAACTGAATTTCAGAATAAAGTTTTTATTAATAAGCATCTATATTCCCCATATGTATTTCCTTTTCTTGAAAATTACTTATATCCGATAGTGTTAAATTCTTGAAACAGAAAACGTAAAAAATATTTGTTTTATTCATTCGTAAAGTTTGATTAATTAACTTTATTCATAATATTATTTCTGACATATATTTGCATTATAAAACAGAGTATTTTAAAAAAAATTATTAAAGTTTATTGTTTAGGAATAACAGCTTAATTTCATAATGTTATTACTTAGAAGCATTGTTTCTGATATGCATTTGCATTATAAAATACAGAGTATTTACAAAAAACAAACAGTAAAATCTTCTGTTTAGGAACAATATCTAAATTTCTATCCGAATCAATAATCACCCCTTTTTACTTTTATAAATTTTTAATTTTCAATCCTTAAGTAGCTTGAAGTAGAATGAACTACCTCAAGAGTAGCACAAAATTAATCAATATACCCCTAAATGAATTCTTCATTTTCTAGGTTCACTACAAGTAAAGTAATTAATTTTATCAGATATCGGTTAACTAATGTAAACTTTCTTTCCTCAATTTCTGTTAAAGAAAATAAATCATTCATGTCATTAATTTCATAAAAATTACAGAAACAAATAATTTTAACTTGAAAACAAAGTATCTTAAAGACTTTACTAAGCGGGATGTTCTTCAGCACCTTTTGTGCAATTTTAATGAAACGTTGCAATGTGCTAAGTGGAAAATGAGTCAAGAATTTCATTTTCTTTTAAAGAGGCCGTGTATTAATTAAATTCCAAATGCTAAAATATCCATGATTCAATTATTACTGTAATATGTACTGATTAAACAATCAGGATATTAAATATCTCCTTCACTTACTGATAAAACCACCTGCGTGAGATCAATGATTATTAACATAGAAATCAACTATCAGATCAATTATTATGCATAAAACTTCAGTATTTATTATTTTTCTACACAAATAATCTTTGAAATTAAAGTTAACTAAAACTTTTTGACACATCATTTACTAAAATTTGCATGTTAAAATAAGTGAAATGATTAGGATAACTGGTTGAAAAAAATGACTGTTATGAAAAAAAAAATCTTAGAAGTATATTTTCTTATAAAAGTATACAGTATTGAGAAATATTGCCTGGAGGCTGAATTGCGCATAATATATTAATGTAGCTGGCTAATTTAAAATAAATATATAAATATCCAATTACAAAACTATCCAGTTCACATTATTATAAATATAATACAATACAGTTCCATTATTACAATATTAAAAGATTATTACAGTAAAATATATTTTTCTGTTGTTATAAAGTAATTTTCTTCAACCTTATAAACTCTATACATGATTTAAAATAAGTAAAAAATATATTTGAAGATTTTCCCATTACATGTCATTATGGAAGGTATTTAGGTTTTAAAGGCAATTTATTCAAAGGGAATTTCTGATTAGGTAGAGTCAAGAGTATAATGACTTAGTTTAAAAATATTCTTATCTTTAAAAATCATGCAAAATGTAGCTTCCTGAGGGGTTTTACTTTTCACATGTATGTCCATATCAGAAAAGACCTCTCTGAAAGTGTTACACGTTTGTTTTTATGTTGTTTGCAAGTTATACTTTTAATGAAAAGTATTTTATTAATCCGGATTTAAAAAGTATAAGAATAAATTTGCCAAAAATGAAAAGAAACTTTCAGCCTTTAAAAATAATCTAATGCATGAATAGAAATATTTCAAGCAATTTAAAATTTGCTTATCGAAATTTGTTATCATCTTTCTACGTAATAGTTTTAAACTCAGATAATTTAGCTCACAAGATATCTATACTCATTAATTACATAGTTTTAAATAATCTAAAAACATTTGTTACAGCTTATCCTAGGAAATATATCAATAAAAATGAAATATATAAATGGATAAAATATACATTGAAGACACTTTTTTAGCTTTTTCTGTTGCTCTTTTTTATTGGAAAATTGTGGTCATATATTACTTCCAATGGGCTGAACATTCTGGGACAAACATTAAAATCCTAGTTATTAGATTAAAATCAAACATGTTAGTGAAACGTTCACTAAAGATATGATTTTGCTTGTTTTAGTGTTGCTCATTATTACAAATTTCTGTTTATGTATCGGTTAACAAGGGCTGCGCATAACAAAACCGACGTTAGAGAGATTAACTTGTAAATAAGATGACTAATATTCTCTTTCAGTAGATTAAAATCAAACATGTTGATAGAAATTTATTCATACAGTCTTAGAATTCCTTTCAAAATCAAACATTTTGTTTGGACTGAATGTCATAAAAATACCATCTGTTTCAAAGTCAAAAGTTACCCTATAGCGGAAAATTTAGTGCATAGAAATGCAATGAGATATGTATAACGAGAGATTAAAGTTTAACCCTGCATCTACACATAAATCAAGATACATTTTCTAATTTTTCTATTTTTGTAATGCACAAAATTGGCGCAAAAATTAAGAAATGAAAAAAGGAGTTATTAGTTACTTTTACCGTTTTTGCCCTTTTATTTAAACCATTGATAGACAAACCTGTCATCTGCTTTAGTCTATAGTTATGTTCTAGAAAACTTCTGCGATCGATGTACAGAGAATTTTTTTACCAACAGAAACAATATAAAATGCATATTTTATTACAAATTTACATTAATGCAAATTTACATTAATTTCATCTAAGATACGCATTTAATTTTCTCAAGAATTTTTTCAGTTTTATTTTGCATAAAAGCATGAAATTTTATTGTTGAAATATTTTTGTGATATTTTTAATTTCTAAATATTTTTTTTTTTAAATTCAGGATCGATTTTTATTTTGAAGGAAACTGTTGATAAATAGTAATAAATAACTTTTATATTTCTATTAACCAGTCTGAAAATTTTACTAACATACTTCGGGTTAACTCTTGCAATGATATTCATAGTAGCTTCATGCTCACATAGTTACTTGAAGGCAGTCAAAGTAAGTTACGAAAAAATTAATATAAAAATCACAAAGAATCTGTTTATATAGAGAATGTAGGAATTAAATTTGTGTCAACGCCGTGTATAAGCACGTTAAATCTGTAAGCCGAAAAATCTCTCCATGGGGCACGTGGATGGGAGGATGGTAAGAGCTCACCAGATGTTGCCTCTGGTGGTGCTAGATCAAAACCATGGTGGAATCGGGAAAAAAGTCAGCCTCCGACCCTTCTGGTGTTCAAAAGCCGTGAGCTGAACAGGAGCATCATCTCCTTGGCCTGCCACCCTGAAATGGACTTGGTTAGGATATATACAGTTAGGAGGCATTAGTAACAACAGCAGAAATTAAGCTGAAAATAGGAAACTTTAAAGTGATTTCAGTCAAGCATCTCTTCGGCCTGCCACCCTGAAATGGACTTGGTTAGGATATATACAGTTAGGAGGCATTAGTAACAGCAGCAGACATTGAACTGAAAGTAGGAAACTTTAAGGGGAGTGGTCACTTTTATGTACCTTTAAAAGTATCATTTTTAGACCTATGTTCGATTGTATGTACTACTCATGATTTTTGATTGATTTACATGAAATTTTTTGGAGTAACTGCCTATAATACTGTTTATTATATATGCAATTTTTCAAGGTAATTAATAAAAATGACTTTTTATGCATAAAAAGTGAATAATTTTTTTTTTAAATTGAGCATTTTGCAGTCAACTACTGTGCGCATTCTGTCAAAATAAATTATTAAGGTACATTAATAAATTTTTACTATGTGTGATTACAATACTTCAGGCAACAATATCCAGCAACATTATTCTAAAATATATTAAAACATTTTAGTACGAGCTATTATTTAAAAAAAATTCACTTGTTATGCATAAAAAATTATTATTTTTTTTTTATTAATTACCTTGAAATATTGCATATATAATAAACAGTATTATAGGCAGTTAGTGAAAAAATTTCATGTAAATCAAGCAAAAATCATGAGTAGTACATACAATCCAGCATAGGTCTAAAAATGATACTTTTAAAGGTACGTAAAAGTGACCACTCCCCTTAAAGTGATTTCAGTCAAGCATCTCTTCGGCCTGCCACCCTGAAATGGACTTGGTTAGGATATAGACAGTTAGGAGGCATTGGTAACAACAGTAGAAATTAAACTGAAAGGAAACTTTAAAGTGATTTCATTCAAGCATCTCCTAGGCCTGTCACCCTGAAATGGACTTTGTTAGGATTTATCCAGTTAGCAGGCATTAGTAACAACAGCAGAAATTAAACTGAAAATAAGAAACTTTAAAGTGATTTCATTCAACGAGAAAATCTTCCGTAATAAACAGGTCAATCATGATCCACTGCCCCTTCATTGTAAAATATCAATATTAATGAGACTTGGCATCCACAGGAAATCATAGAAAGTAAATTGTGTTAAAAAACTGTCTCCAAACAAATTTTAGAAGGTACTCCAGTAACGAAGTTAAAACTCCGATTCATGTTTTTTCTTATCGAAATTGATAGTAATGTAGTTGAAACTCAATTGACTTTCAGTTGTTTGTAACACCAGTGACAACAAAATCCCACACCTCTCGTTTCCAGTCTCTAAAGTCATGTTCCTCTCCAGACAAATACATTGATTCAAACGATCAGTTACTTTTAAACACCCCAAGGATAGCGATAAACGACGATTTCCTTTTCCCATAAGAAGAATTTTCTAACGTTTAAAACTTTTTTTTATTTTCGTGAGAAATAGTCTTCCCAAGGGATTATTGTTACGATTTAAAATCTAAATTCTGTTTTTCTCTTTGGTGAATTTCAAGTAGCCCCTTCAACTTCGAAAGAAGATATATTCTTACAATTCTCAAACCTAATATATTTTACTAGACACTTTATGTACTTTCAGACAATACGAAGTCTGAGAGATGGAGACGAAAAGTATTTTCCATGAAAATACTTTGATGCAATCTCTAAGTAAGTACAATTTGTACTGGATGAATGAATTATAATTTGAAGGAATAAAGTACATGTCTGATCAAACATATGTCTTTAAATTAAATTAAAAAGGAAACTTTCAGGAAAATAAAATAAAGGAATCTGTGAGCAAATTGATTAGTTTTACCATACAATTTTCCAGCACTTACCCTAACACAAGGATGTTCAACCTTTTAGCTTCCTTGGGCCACATTGAAAGAAGACGAATTGTTTTGGGCCACAAAAAATATACCTAACATTAAAAATAGATACTGAGTAAAAAATGTATAATATATAGTTAACATATTTCATTATAAATTTTATTTATAATTATAAATATATATATAGGAGTATCTTTATAATTATAAATACTAATGCATCAGTATCTGAGTCAATTGAAGTGATTGCAATTCTTAGGGAGTTCTCAAGATGTTCATCCGATATTTTAGTTCTAATTTGACTCTTACTGTTTCACTCTTGAAAATAGTTGTTCACAGATGTACGTGTTTCCAAACAATGATGACATGAATAACGCATGACTATGCAGTGAGGGAAACAGAGACTTGATTGAATTTCTCCTTAAGTTGGATGTCAGATTGCAATTCTATACATTCCATTTGAAAATTTGCTAGTATTATATCTATACTGACTGCAAATAGAGTAGCAAAGAAGCAAAACAATTGTTTATTTTCCCAATAGTCCTGAAATCAATTTTTAAACTCTTGTACTAAATCGGAAAATAAGGCTGCGTATTTTATACCATTTTTAGAATTATTCTTGGTCAACATCTCGAAATGCAAAATATTGTTAACATTTAATTGGGCTTGCCATTATTTCAATTTCATATGGAACGTGTTTATGTTTTGAAACAATGGATTGATAAGTTGGTTTTTACACTGGACACAGTTGTTTGAGTCATTTAAATGGGCATTCAAATCTATCAAAAATATTAAATCTGTAAGCCAGTCGTCATCATCAAGTTCTGGCATAGGTGTTTTTTCAATGTCATAAAAGATTTGATTTCATCAAGTAGGCTTTAAATTTTTTAGCCTTTGCCTTCGACTGAGCCACCTTATTTCTATAAAATATACGATATCGTCATAATATGCATCTAAAATTTTAAGAAATTCCTGAAATTGGCTATGATTCAATCTCTGAGTCCTTATAGAATTCACCGTTTTGACGACGATTTGCATAACATAGTCCATTTTTTTAGCTTTTTTTGCATAAATTGTCCTGGTGTATTATGCAATTGTGCTCCATAAAACCAGAATTTTCAACAGCAATGGCATGTCTTCTATTAATACGGAATCGGCGCCAACACTGTACTTTCGGGTTTCTGGGCAAAAGTGTTTCGTTGTAATAGACATTTACGATCAATCAATAGCGTCTGTAGTGCTGCTTTTTGCCAGTAAGGTCGAAAAACGAAACACTCGGACGGTGGATTGGGTGAAGTCATCGCTTTCCCGAGTGACTTGAAACCTGCGCCCCCATGTTCTTTTTTTACGATTTATTTGCCAGAGCATAGTTCTCTAGGACTAAAAAAACCCAAGGAAGGACTTTCATGAAGTCTTCAGTGGTATGACGTCCTTCGGCAAGTTCGCTGGCTTCGCGGACGTGGCGGTGATCGCATCACCCCGTTCGCTTCGGGATTTTAAAAATCTCGTGAATTCGAGTACCCTTGAGGCTCTGCAACATGCGACGAGTGAAGGGCACGTGGGATGGTCCCGAAAGCTCCGTGTTTCTTCGATCGGTACCAGGAAATTCGGTAATTTCGATTATCTGTCGTCGCCGCTTTCATGATTAATTCGGAATCGGTGCCAACGCTGTGTTTTCGGCTTTCTCGGAAGATGTTAATTAGTGTAATAAACATTTAGCATGAATTACAAGCGTCTCGAATGCTATTTATTGCCAATAAGGTGCCGAAAAGATGATAAACACGTACGACGGTTTCGGCGATGTCATTGCTTTCTCGGTAAACTTGAAGCCTGCACTCCCGTGTTCGTTTCCCGGATGCATTGGCAAAGCATAGCTCTCTAGGACCTTCCTAAAAAGTTTTAGGTTTGGTTTGGTTTGGAGCGCTACGGTAAAATTTTGCTACACGAGCGCTAATTAGACCGGGACCTATTGCTTAAAGCCGATTCCGAACGGCTACAAACGTCCATGCCAAGAATGGGATTCGAACCCACAGACTGTGGTACCGAATTCCAGCGCCCTAGCCATTCGGCCATCGTCAGGCAAAAAAAAAGTTTTAGGAAGGACTTTCATGAAGTCTTCAGCGATATGACGTCATACGGCGAGATCGCTAGCTTCCGGGACGTGGCGGGGAATATGTTTATAGAACATATTCCCCGCCTATATGTACTATAAACATATAGGGGGGGGTTAACGGATTCAATGTCAAACATCCAAATGTGAAAATAAAACACAGGATATTTGTTAAAAATTTAAACCCCCCATTTGTATTAAATCCGCAAAACTTATTACTAAGTTCTGCACAGAGTACATACAATAAATTGGATAAAATAAATCAGTAAAACTAGTAAGTAACTGATAAAAACTTTAATGTTGCTTTAAATTCTTCTTTCAAATGTTCTATAAACATATTGCAATGAGACAATCCATTTTCCATTAAAGTTATTTTGTATAATTTTATTTATGCTTAAGAGATACGTTATTATACTTCAAGAAGTAAAATTTTGAATAACACTATCTTGAATAACACTTCCCAGAATTTACATTAAATATATATAATCTTGATTTCCCTCGATTGATATATATTTAATGTAAATTCTGGGAAATATTAATTATCACAGGAAATTGCAATATATTACTTAACGAAATTAAAATTTTTGTTAACATTTATGTGTTTTTCCCTCTAAGGTAAACTAACCCGCTCTGCGGTTCTAGGTATACCGAAAGTGCCGCTGTTCTAGTGTTAATCTTACAGCTTTCTGGGCCTCACTAATACTTTCTTTGGGCCGCGGGTTGAACACCCCTGCCCTAAGACATCTCTACACAAAAAAATCACTGCTTCCTAACTTTCAATACCATTTTTCAATTCGGATTTTAGATTTTTCTTACTTTAAAACCATTTTCGGTTATAGCTATTAGCTTTTGCCGTTTATTTCTAATTAGTTTTATTTCTAAAAGCACTTTAGAAATTATTAATGTTACTTTATTGATTCAATCATACATGTGGGGATTGTCATCTGCCTTTAAAAACTTACAAATATTTCACGTGACCCGTAAGATAGGCTTGGAATTCAGTCATTTTGAAATATTTGTACATTTAGAGATAATATACTAATTCAAAATCGAATAGCTTTTGCAGTAAAATATTTCATCCTACGTATATTTTAAAGTATACATATGTAAAAGTACAAATATTTTAATTAAATAAAAATCGGATTGAAACAGTGATTTATTTAATGCTTATTTATTTCTTAAATTGTATACTGAAATGCAGCCTAATTTGAATTCTAATTTACTTTTAGAACAGAGATGAACTTGTTTTAAACTAATTAGGCGAGTCTATCTTGCTCCATCAATATGTATAACATAGTATGGTCGAAATAATATAATTCACTATTTTTCCAAAATCGCTTAACTTTTCAAGATTATTCTCAAATATTTAGATTAAAATTGCATATCTATTGCAAAAAATCATTTATCATCGACAAGTTTTTACAATGCAAGATACCACTCCTATTGCTCTACACACTACTACAAAATTTCTACCACTATAACATATAGTACACTGAAAATACCAAATAAAACTTTCCCAGTTACTCGAGTTAATCCGTGCTTAAAAAATACAATCGTGTTATTATATTCATCAAAAATATGTGTAATCACAGATTACTACTCTAATTAATCTTAAATTAGTTTTATTTTTTAATATGCATCTTTAAGAAATATTTGTGACTTTTAGAAGTACTCAATTACTTACTTTTATACAAGAAAACTATGCATGTTAATCTATAGAAATTAAGCAAACTCATTTCTTCATTAATAATCACAAAAAGGGAAAATGCAGTGTATTTAATTATTTTATTTCGTCAAATAGTACCAGACACATGTTTGTTGATTTCTCAGAATGTAATTAAGACTTATAAATAACAGCCATTTACTGTCCGTTTACTCTGTTTAGGATACTTTTGAAAAATATTTGTCGCGAATTGTGAGCTAATTAGCAATTCAATATTGGAATAGAGAATTATAGAACGGGAACTCAAATATGGGATGACAAGAATATTAATTAATGAAAACAATTTCGAATTCTGAAATTACGAGCCATTAACAGCCTACGTTACGGAATTTAATGATGGAAGATAATCAAACTTCCAAATTAAGAGAACTTATGTTTGATCCAAGCATTTAAGAATAATTTTCCTTTGTTCCTAATTAAACGAAAAACCCATAAATTCATTTTATACCTGGTACACGCTATGAGTAAGCATATATGTTAAACAGTTTAAACCGATAAAATATAAATTAAATCAGATTATCTTATAGCTGTGTTAAATATAAAAGTATATTAAGCAGTTTCATTTATTTATTTACCCGTATATATATATATATATATATATATATATATATATATATATATATGAAATTGGAATATCGACTTGATATTCTTCGTGTTACGAAAAGATCTCATGTAGGAGTATACTAGTATAAAAATATAAACAAAAACAACATAAGCTAAGGAATAAATTAAAATAAAAGAATAAAATAAAAAGGCGGGCATAGACTGCCAAACAAATTAACACAAAACTTACCCTAGCATAACTTTTCAACAAAAGATTCCGCAGTTGCTGCATATCTTTACATTGAAAAAGGCAAATATAGCTAAATTTAACAGAGCTAGATAATTATAAGAGGAATGTAGACAAAAAAAACAATACATAAATCAAGCACTCAGGTCATCCACGCACCAGAGGCAAGATTCTGTAATAGTGCCGGAACTAAACCAAAAGTACGAGGTAACCGACAGGTCTGGTCATGAGGGAGCCTAACCAAATCTGTTACCTCAAGGGGAACTTTCTGAATAGGATGCAGGCATAACCAAAAGACATCCCAAAACCCCGAGTTCCCCAATGAAACAGTTAGTCAAAAGAAAATGAAAAGACATAGACAACTTACAGTAAGGGCTTAACGCACCATACATGCAAGTACACATACAATCCTAATGAAAATACACAGATGCATACTTACCCTAATTCAGTAGGTGACGGTTATGGCGAAACAGCAGCCCAATTTTTCCCTAGTAATTACGTCACTGTGGCAAAACCACAGCGCTACACCCCATTGAGGTTTTAAAAAAATATGAAACCAGAAACGCTATCCTAAACATCTTTAAAAAAAACCGAGTCTAAATGCCAGAGGTACGAGGCATTTTTTTAAGACTTTTAATCGGCCAAATTTTTTTTTTTAGGGAAATTGTTCTTACTTAGGTTTTCCTCGAAAATGTTACATGCCTCCAAAATGTCTTCAGCGTTATTACAAATATTTTTAATTCTGTACAGTCCTTACACATAAAACCAAAGTTATTGGCAGCCTTATCTATAACCGTTATAATTAACTTATTTTTTAACTCTTTAAATGACAAGCAGGGTTTCTTTCTAAACAAAGATCTGTATAGAAAAATTAAAGAGTTAAAAAATAAGTTAATTATAACGTTTGTAGATAAGGCTGCCAATAACTTTGGTTTTATGTGTAAGGATTATTTCAAGCAATTAATTTCTAGGGAGTACAACTCAAACAATACTTATAAAAAATTAGCTTTAACAAGAAAGAAATAGATAATAGGATTTTAGCCTTTAGCAAAAAATTTAAGTTTAAGATTAATAACCTAAAATACCCTTACCTTTTTTCCCACCATTAAATTCCATAAAGTACCTACGAAATTTAGGTTCGTTACGTGTAGTACAAATTGTTATAACACTTTGTTCAGTAAAAAGTTTTTTAGCTATCTAAAAATCATTCTAAATAAAATCAGGGTTACTGAAAATAGCTTTATTATAAATAATAATCAGGATGTTCTCAAATTTCTAAAGTGTAAGAATATGGATAGCATACACAATTTTGATTTTGAAAACTTGTTTACTAGTATTCCCCATGATAATGTAACCGTGATTGTTTTGATTAATTTAAATGATTGGGAAGGAGAGTTATTATATTATTCTTATATTAATTATATTTATTAATTATGATTTTGATTTAGTAACTTATTGGTTCATGATTGTGGCTAGTACATTGATGTGCTTCCCGAACTCTGGTTATATTGACAAATCAATTTATTGAATATTAACACACATAAATAATACACTCCAAAATTACTCAATATTTCCTCCAGCATTTACACATTATTCATAACTTCATTCCTACTAAATTAATTCTTTACGACACCTATGTTTGATTCATTCATTTATTATAACAATATTTCATACTGCCTCTATACATATTATTTTCAATTTTACTCCTACTAAATTAATTCATATATATATGCAAAACATTATATTAAATTGTTGGTACGAATTATCGGTCTATTACTCAACATCTTATATTCAAAAACTATACTCATCGCGCTCTTATCTTAATTATTATGACTACACACTGAGAAGCAATGATACAATATAAAAGGGAAACGCAAAGTCGGTACCTCAGCAGATGACGGTTGAATCCCTCTGGGCAGCTGGCACTCGTAATGATGAATTCGTCGTCTTTATCATCAAACGGAATTCGGGCATCTTCTTATCTGGAATACGGCTCCGTCGTTCATTGCAGACACTCGGCATGGAACACTGGGCGCTCGACAACTTCTATCTCCAAACTTTTACTGCACTCGAATACGGCTCCGTCGCTTATTGCAGACACTAGGCATGGGACACTGGGCGCTCGACAACTTCTATCTCCAAACTTTTACTGCACTCGAATACGGCTCCGTCGCTTATTGCAGACACTCGGCACGGGACACTTGGGCACTGTCAGCATCGGTTCACGAACTTTTACTGCTCTCTCCTCATACGTCTATATGCCTTGACACCACTTCTACCTCTCACAAACTTCTGACTGACTCTCACTTCTCAGGTTATCTCTCTGCCTTCACACTATTTTTTATTTCATATATTTTCTTACTAATGTCTCCGCCTCTTATAATTTCCATTGGTTACCTGGAAATTATCATGCCATCGCCATTCGTCCGTGCTGCCTCTCCTCAATCCCCTTTTACCAATGCGCATCGAGGGCGGGATTTATAAATTCTCCCTCAATTTTAACTTTTTCCCATGCTTTGGCTTCAAGTAGGGTGGGCTGTTTTATAGCCATCATAAATTTTATTTTATTCTCTTCTTGCAACTCACTCTCTTCAACTTTTATCTTCTATTTATTGCTACAAACACTATTTCTAAATTTCGTTCCGGTCTATGGCTTTCTTCCCTTCTCTTTTATTGCCCTGTTTCTTTATTGCATTTAACAATTATTTTATTTTATTTTGTACTTTTCCATGCTCCTGTCCCTGGCCGTAACACTACTGTCATGTCCCTATGACAGATAACTTAATGAATATCTGTTCAGAAATTTTTGATGACTATCTGGATAGTACTTTAATCTAAAAATGTGACTGGATTGAATCAATGTAAATTTAATATTTTTGAAAACTACCTCTTTAATGGCTTGAGTTTCTTTAAACAGATAAAGGGTATCCATATGGGTAATAGTTTTTCCAGCGCTTATACTAATATCTTTCTGCATTCTTACGAAACTCAATTTCTTAGCTTAAATAATGTTACCGGATTTAGGTATATTGATGACCTTATAATTTTTAATTGCAACGATTTGGAATTTCTTAATCAAATTTACCAAAAGGAATTAACTTTAAACAGGACTAATGAAAATAACCATTCCGCGACTTATCTGGATTTAAAAATTAAAATTCAAAATAACGAATTAAAAATTGGGATATATGATAAAAAACTAGATTTTAACTTTGAGGTTATCACGTTTACCAATTTCAATAGCAATTTGAACAATAAAATCTATAATAATATCTTTTACTCGCAACTGTACAGAATTAAAAACATTTATAATAACGCTGAAAACTTTTTGGAGGCATGTAACATTTTCGAGGAAAACCTAAGTAAGAACAATTTCCCTAAAAAAAATTGGCAGTTTAAAAGTCTTAAAGAAATGGCATTTAGACTCGGTTTTTTTTTAAAGATGTTTAGGATAGCGTTTCTGGTTTCAGATTTTTTTAAACTTCAATGGGGTGTAGCGCGGTGGTTTTGCCACAGTGACGTAATTACTAGGGAAAAATTGGGCTGCTGTTTCGCCATAACCGTCACCTACTGAATTAGGGTAAGTATGCATCTGTGTCTTTTCATTAGGATAGTATGTGTACTTGCATGTATGGTGCGTTGAGCCCTTACTGTAAGTTGTCTGTGTCTTTTTATTTTCTATTGACTAACTGTTTCATTGGGGAACTCGGGGTCTTGGGATGTTTTTTGGTTATACCTGCATCCTATTCAGAAAATTCCCCTTTAGGTAACTGATTTGGTTAGGCTCCCTGATGACCAGACCTGTCGGTTACCTCGTACTTCTGGTTTAGTTCCGGCACTATTTCAGAATCTTGCCTCTGGTACGTGGATGCCCTGAGTACTTGATTTCTGTATTGTTTTTTGTCTATATTCTTCTTATAATTATCTAGCTCTGTTAAATTTAGTTATATATATATATATATATATATATATATATTTATTTATTTATTTATTTATAGCCCAATTTATAGACGACACTTCGCGTTGATATCCGGTAGAACAGCCGAACGGGCATTTGGTTTGGTAGTCAGATCTTGGGTACATAAACTCTTATTCAAATAATCCAATTAAAGTGACTAATACTTTCATTTCTTTAACACATTAAGGTTATTGAATAGTTCAACATATTACACGAAATGTAAGGTAGTAGAAGCTATTTACATATTTACAAGCAGAGAAAAATGATAATGGCGCCCTGTTAATCTCCGATTTAATCTTTAAGTCAATATTACCAACGCTCACACCAGTATATATGAAATTTAGTTTCTGTTTACCCCATGACCCCTAGGCGACATCTAGGCATATATAGAAAGAACGCGGAGGTTAGTTATATTTTTCGAAAGACAAGATTGGAATAGAATTAAAACTGGTGTAGCATTGTTATTACTATTATACATATATATATATATATATATGTGTGTGTGTGTGTGTTTGTTTGTGTGTGTGCGTGTGAAATACCGGATTTATAGACGACACTTCACGAGGATATCCGTGATGAACCCTAAATAAATTCATGCAATATACTATTGTGTGTGTTTGTGTAATACATAATTCATTAAGAAAATATTATACTACATAGAGAGAAAGTAAATTTGTCTTCCTACCACAGTGTTGATCAATAACATATGATGTGTTTCAATGCACGTTACTTCTATTACATTTTATGCACAACTTTAATTTTTAATTTTTTTAAAGGATTAAATTTCAATAATAGCAACCCTGTTTGAGGGGCATGATATATTGTACTTAAATATAAATGAGCATTAAATATATTTTTTAACAGTTTTGTGAATTTTTCAGCTAATAGTTCAAGGCTGCATTGTGTAATTTAAATTATATTCCAACATTACTGTTGGTGCAATGAATTTAAATGCATTTTAATGAATTTCAGAAAAATTATGTTACGGGGAAACTAAAAGAAATAGTTAAGTGAAAGTATACTGACACCCCTAAGATATTAACGGTTTTGTGTTTTGCGGAAATTTCAAGAAAGATGGATAAAAGTTAAGGTAGGAGCGGCAAATCGATTGTATCGACCAAAACTTATGTTGTCTTCAACAAAAGGCAGCCGACACATTGATGAAAGGATGAGTCGCTTGTCTTATTATATCCGATGCTCCGAAAATCGGTATTCTTTTGGCTATGAAGAGAAAAAAAGATATCCAGCACACTCCTGCGAAAAGTATTTGGGTTATAGTTAAGATTTTGAATTTCCTGCTAAAAACAATTTCTAACGTATTTCATTCTTGAAACGCATTTATTAGGAATATTTTCAGGAAAAATATAACAAGCTTTGTATCTGTCATAAAAGAGAAATACTTTCAATGCTATGATTTTAAGTAGAATGAATATTACATATTAATAAATTAAATGTCATTTCAGGTATTTATAATTTAGCTTTACGGTTTTAATTTTAAAAATGTAGAATACGTTATTTATAGAAACTTTTAAAGGCTATATACTTGGTTCATCATATGACTCAAATAACAGGAATTGATTAATAGAAAAAAATTATAAATGTAATTTGATTACATGAAACGATAAAGACAAGCGTGTGTAAACGTAAGCATTTCATAATCATTTTTATTATTAAAGGAGCCATTTCTTTATCCAGAAATTAAGTTAGTGTGAGTTAAAAAACACTTACCTTTGTTCTTCGATCGGTAGCATGTGAATAAAAGTATGACATGACTAATGTGTCATTTTTTGTACAACTGAGCTGTAATTAAAGTCTTTAGTTAAAGCAAAAGATTTTAAGTAAGTTAAGTTATTTTTAATGCATATTAATTCTGACCCGTTTGAGAAAAAAATCACGTAGAATTCTCACTTTTTCAGGAAAGATAAAACTTTTTTCAAAAGTGTCCCTGTTTGTAAACATTAACTGTTAAGAAGGCCCGCTTTCTTTTTTCAAAGGAATCTTTTTTGGAAAAAATTAAATTGTCGAGATCTACTTTCGCTTTGAGCCTCAAAAGCGTTAAGCCAACGACTTTTCAAACACCACGGAGTACCACGGTCATATATTATTCAGTCAGGATAGGATTTGTTTCTGGGAAAGAAACATTCTTTAAAAAATAGTGGATGAAACTAGCTCATTTTTGGTAATGGTATTATGAGCTTTAACATGAAAAAAAAATAATTATTTTAATCTATTTGTGATGAAAATTAAAAGTTGGAACGGTATTTATATAAATCACTCAAAAAATAATAGCTTTACAAATTAGATTTGGTATGTTCATTTTGGATCCTTATTGAAATATCGATGATACCAATTTATATGATGTGAAATAATAAATAATGGGGAATAAACAAATACAATAAAATCACCCTATTTTAAGAAAATTTTTAAAATCGGATGTAAAATTTCGCTTTATTTAATAAAAAAATTAATACAGTATATATAGAGTTAGATATTTATTCGTAGATTTTGTATCAATTTTCATTTTCAATAGTGAAATTTGTAGGTGAGCTCACATTGTCATATCTGTACTAAGGTCTTAAATAAAAATAATTAATCACAGATAAATTTGAAATATTTCTACTTCCTTTTAAAGTGAAAGGAAATTCTGACAAATTTTCTATTTTAAGACTGATGAGCACTGAATATTAAATTTGGCTTTTCACAGTCATCTGTACCAATCTGCCATACTAACTCTCACTAATCATCTGGAAATTGTTCATATGTTACAGAATACTAATAATAATATACATTTATAACCAATTTCATTCATTAATGTTAATTTTGAAACGGGTTTAATCCTATAACACGCATATCTAAAACTAGTTAATAACCAGTACTGAATAATTAATCGCTTAATGCGCTAGCGAAAAAACGCTGTTGTGTGCTTTTTTACGAAAAAAATTCTAACTGAACATAAAAGGTCATCAGTTGGTATAGGTAAACTAGGGTATATATATATATATATATATATATATATATATATATATATATATATATATATATATATATATATATATATATATATATATATATATATATATATATATATATATATATATATATATATATATATATATATATATATATATATATATACACAGGTGGTTATCAAAATAATGGAAATACCTTTGAATAAGTGATATTTAAGAATGCGCTTCGTAAGCATTAAAATATAATCCTAGCTACTATTTTTTTTAATATAAAAACCATTTATATATATATATATATATATATATATATATATATATATATATATATATATATATCATGGTAGTATGAGGTAGGTTTAGTGAAGTTGTATACGTCTTGGATTTTTGTCAAAAGCGTAAAATGTGAGTCCTCACAGACTATCAAGGAGACCAAATTGTAGGAGCCCGAGCGTACGCACAGCGTGACAAGAAATAAGGCAAAGCAAAGTAGTGGACGAAAGGAGAAGCTGAGTGAAACCGACCAACGGGTATTGAAGCCGATTGTAAAGTCTAAAAAGAAAACAACAGTAGCCAAAGTGACCGCAGAACTCAATCAGCATTTGTATTCTCCAGTGTCAATAATTACAGTTAGGAGGAACCTTCATAGGCAGCACCTTTACGGCAGAGCAGCAAATTCCAAGCCACTTATCACAAATGTGTTAATGCCAAACGTATTGTACAGTAGTGCCACAACCATAACACCTGGTCGATTGATAAGAGGAAGACATTGATATGGTCAGACGAATCACCTCTCCCACTTTCCCCCCAAAAAGGATAAGTGCACGTTTGGAGGAAACCTGCACAAGCGTATGATCGTGATTGTCTCCTTCCAACTGTCAAGCATGGAGGTGGATCTGTCATGGTATGTGCAGCCGTATCGTGGCTTTCTGCTGGCCCAACCGTAACCCTGAAAGGAAGGATCACTGGGGAGAAGTATAGAGAAATTTTATTTGACCAGGTCCATCCTATGATTCAAACTTTGTTTCCTGCAGGAGATGGACTTTTCCAGGAGGACAATGCTCCTATTCATGCAGCGAAACTTGTCCAGTCATGGTTTGATGAGCACGAGGATGAAGTGAAACATCTAGCTTGGCTCGCACAGTCCCCCGACATCAATAAAATTGAACCGTTATGGTCTATTATAGAACGTCCAATCCGGAATCGATATACTCCACCGGCATCTTTCACGGAAATTTCAGAATATCTCCCTGAAGAATGGTACGATATTCCTCTAAACACTATTCAGAACTTGTATTATTTGATTCCCAGGAGAATCCCAGCTATATTACATGCCAAAGGCGGTCCTACGCCATATTAGTAAAGGATTCCTTATAAATCTAGGGTGTTTCCATTATTTTGATAACCATCTCGCTCTCGCTCTCTCTCTCTCTCTCTCTCTCTCTCTCTCTCTCTCTCTCTATATATATATATATATATATATATATATATATATATATATATATATATACCCAACAAACACAGAGGCATCGGGCCGGGGTCGGAAGGTTCCGGCCAGCCGATTTCACCACTGCCGGGCCGGCGCATTAGGTCAGTATCGTTTCCGTCACGGCTGTGTCCTCTCGCCCGCGACTACCCCGTCGACTGCTGGGCCACTTCCGGTAGGAATTGAGCCATCGTTCATCCGACTGCGAACCGTTAGGCAGCCGCGATTAAGCCATCGATGCGGACAGATACCCGGAGCCTAACCGGAGGTTGACGGGCCGGTTACGGGAGCAATAATTGGTGTCGACATACCGTCATCTACCCATCTCGTAAACAGCAATGTGCCGTAGATCCGGGCATCATGCCAGCATTCTACCAGAATCGGACCGCCGGCAGTTTTTCAAAGTATTGCGTAGGACCCTTTCGTTTATATGCTTATTATTTATTTCATTGACGAATAACCTCTGATATCAACCCTTTCACTTTTATTATTATTATTATTTTTTTGCCTTCATATTTCTATTATTCTTTCCAGTTTTTCCTTATGTATTTTTAGGTATTACCAAATACTGATCTTTGTTATTACCTAAAAATTTGCATACGAATAACAAGTTTACTTGTTAGAACAAAACCTCATTTTGTATTAAGATACATTTACCCAAATTTGAAAGTTAAGATAACATTAATACCAACCATTAAAGCTAAATCATCTTTCCATTCGATCTAAGGTTCCAGTTTGTTTTTTTTAAATTTAGAATGAGATTATAGTATGTAAAACAGTACTACTTTAATAATTAACCCAAAAAAATTGTACTTCCCCAGTATAAAATTTATTAACATAATTTGATAAATTTATAAACATAAATTTGATACATTTTTTTTCAAACGTGAGTAATGTGTAGTGTGTATGATGAAACCCATCATTGTGAGCTTATGAAAACTTGCTCAGAATTTATTTAAATTATTTTTTGGTGTAGAGTTAATAAATGCTCTACAGATAAGAAAATTATTTTTTGCATAGTTTTGTGAATTAAAGAGTAATTCATTAAATTCTTATAAGTCATTTTTAAAAAATAATTTCTTTTATATTATATTGGACATTCAATATCCAACACTTGATAGTACTATTTTTGAGAAATAGTAATTTCTCAAAAATAGTACTATGATAGTAATATCTTCTATTGTAATTTTGAGAAATAATTATAGACACACATGTTTTTAAATACAGAAAAGAGCTGGTTTAAAGTAAAAATAGTTTATTTAGAAAGTACATAGCACATTTACACTATTTATTTCTATAAAACAGGATCCTTTCGTTGTAGCTCTGTTCCATCTGTACAGCATCTAGGGGAAAAAAAAGAAAGAAAATCAGTTCATAAATTTATGTGAAAGGAAAATGACTCCCATCCCCTGATATAATTTATGAATCAAAAGAATTTATTTAAATTATTTTTTGATGTAGAGTTAGTAAATGCTCTGCAGATAAGAAAATTATTTTTTGCATAGTTTTGTACATTAAAGGGTAATTTATTGTTGTAAAAATAGTTGATTGTTGAAAGTAGTTGAAAAAATTCATTGTTGATAAAGTAGAATTAAATAAATCCAATTAGGAAATATAAATTCTGAGACAGGGGTTTTAAAAAACTTGATATAAAACAGCGCCCAACACACGAGTGCAGTTTTAAATCTGTTGTCATTTTATTGATAACTACTTCCAAAAAGTAAATTCCTACCACATTTTTTTTGTAAAACCAATTACATACTGTGAAAACTACATCATGTAATAAATAATTACTTGATTAAATAAATATACTAATAGAAAATAGTTATAAAATATTTGTTAAAGAGTATTCCCCTTTTCACTAAATCTCTCTCTGTACAGTAGAAAATCCAACCATGTCGATTAATTTGTTATTATAGATATAAATAAAATAGGGTAGATTGCCTTGATAAGAGTACAATAATAAGTTTTTAATATTGAGCATAATTTCAGCTCAACATTGAAAGCTGAATCAGAGACTTGTCTAGAATGACACCAAAATTTCCTCTTCACTATTGACAATAATGCTGTTGAAAGTAGAGAAACACAAGAATAAAGATTGAATGCTAAGTAAAACATTTGCATACAAAATCTTAAATTTCTAAATTTGATTACAACATGCCATAGAGAGCATTAATACAGATGCTGGGTCAGATTTAGAAATTTAAGATTTTATATGCTAACATATTATTTAGTATTCAATCTTCATTCTTGTGTTTCTTTACTTTCAATGTGAGAGTGATTCACGATAGTGAAGAGAAAATTTTGCTGTCATTCTAAGCAAGTCTCTCAGTCAGCTTTCAATTATTGTACTCTATCAAGGCATTCTAATCTATTTTATTTATATCTGTAATAACTAATCATTTAATTGACAGGATTGAATGTCTTACTGTACTCAGAAATTTAGTGAAAAGGGTGAATACTCTTTAACAACTAATCTATTACTATAATAATGAATAAAGTAAACATTTATTATATGATGTAGCTTTCACAGTAATTGGTTTTACAAAAAATGTGGTAGAAAGTACTTTGGGATACTAACTTCTGCATAGTATTTTAATAGAGCATATCTTTTGTTACTTAATTGTCAAATTATGGTGGAGATCTGTGTATAAAATATTTTTTATTTGCGAGCAGCTGTTATTAGGGATAACCACAGTAAGAAATTATTCAAAATATACTATTTAGATTCAGTAATTACTAAACAATTGTTATGATATATTGTTTGATTAGTCTAGGTTAATTTGAAAAATGAGGTGGGTAATATTGACTAGCTGTCAATGTTGAGTGAAATGGCATAGATTATATTATAAAGCGTGAAGAAACACTTAGATTTTTTGAACCAAGCTTCTAACCCAAATTTAAATTTTTTAAAAAATATTTTGCTAATGAGAGTATTTTTACAGATCTTAACAATGGAATAGAAAACCCGTATAGTCAACAAATTCATGGATAAACGATTCAGTTCTAAAAGCAAAAAGCCTGGTTTCTGTATACTGTTGTAACATGATTATTATAAAAGTATACAGAAACCAGGCCTTTTGCTTTTAGGGCTGCATCTTTTATCCATGAATTAGTTGACCATACAGGTGCTCTGTTAAATTCTTTAGATCCATAAAAATATTTTCAATTTTAAAAGTTTTATTAAATTTTTTTTAATTCTGGTTAGAAGTTCGGTTTGAAAAGTTAAAAGTATTTTATTGCACTTTGTAAAATAATCTATGCCACTGCACTCAACATTGACAGCCAGTCAATCTTTGTATGCTTGCATCCTTTTTCAACTTAACTTAGATAAACCAAATAATAGACCATAAAAAAACCTACACACTTGCAAACATAACCTTATTATAGTCAACAATTGTTTAATAATTAACTGAACCTAAATAATATATTTTGGAATATTTTTTTACTGCCCTTATCCTTACACTTTATAATAACAGCTGCACACAAAAATATATTTTATGTGACAGATCTCCACCAAAATTTGACAATGAAATAATAAAAAAATTAAATACTAGGCAGAAGTTAGTATTCCAAATGACATTCAACTACCTATTAGCTCATCAACGAATGATCTAATACATCTATAAGCATTATTATTATTATTATTACTTCTGTAAGGAATTATGAATGAACCCCTAACTACTTCTCATGAAATTCTGATAATTAAATTTAAAAATTTTTTAACATTAACTATCAAGAGTAAAATAACCCTTGGCATTTTATATCTTTATAATATAAAAATATAAAAATTTTTTTGGTAAGCAGTTATGATAAAAGACTTTCACAAGAGTCATGGTTAACTGAAGTCCCTGAACTGCACTTTCGGACATACCTAATACTTTAATAACAGGCTTGCCAGTTAAAAATATAATGAATAAAGGAAATCAATATCAATTCACAAATTACTGCAACCAAAGTTTATGAGAATGTTCGGATTAGCATATATAATATACAAAGAGAAATTTCAAAAAATTTGAGTTGTTTATTAATTAAGAATTATGTAATAAAAATATTTTTTATGGTTTTTCATAGAAAAATTCAAATTTAAGTACAAAAAATAAATAAAAAAAAATATATTCACAACTTTGTGATTTTGCCCACAAGTTCACTGCTGAAAAAAAAAGGATATCTACAGAATAAAAAAAAATGGGTTCAGTGAGGTTAAAATCAACTTACAGATTATGAATCGAGCACACTGCCAAGTGAGTTGTGGAATCTTTTCATGGAAATCACAATGAGGTGAAGATGGATTCCAGTTTCAGAATTCTGTAAAGAAACCAATATTTTCTTATAATGCCATAATAAAAATTAGAGTCATTTGTGATACCAAGAAGCATTGAAAAGCAGAGTTCATTATAAATTTACTTATCAGTGAAATAAAAAAGGTCGATCCTTAAAATTTGAAATATTATGATTTTTTGAAATTGAGTAACAATAGAATTGATGTTTGAGTAGTATTCAAAAAGTTATACAATGAGAAAAATAAATGTAATATAAATAAAAGAAGAAAAAAATTGTAGCATCGAATTTTTGTTATGGATCATATTGTTAAAAACTATGTTAGGGCAAAAGACATAATCGGTATTTTCAGTTTCACAGTTTGAAAAAAACGGGAAAAAACCAACTTTCTTAAAAGTTTTCTACAATTTTCTGATTTAACCGAACTTCTATTAACGTTTTACTTTATTTCAAGTTAAGTTGGGGGGGGGGGGACGTCTATGCTTTGGGCCAGTAAGTTCTTATTTATTTTGCACAACATGACAACTAAATACTCTCTAAAAGTCTTGAAAACAAATAGCCTATAAATAAGTTATTGAGGACATTCTCAAATTTTTAATGACACACACAGAATGCAAAAGTTTACCTAAAGTTTTAATAAAAATCTAGCACACATGATGTTATCTAAATAAAGGATCTCATCCTTGTGAGGTTATACAAGATTTTAAAGTTGAAACTGACAAATTAAATTATATAAATGCATGATGACCAGCAATTTAATAACTTAGGAATGAAAAATATAATAACTTTCTGCATATATTTATATACATATGATTATGCAATACTAAAAAATAAAAACAACTATAAACATTAATATTCAGATGTATGCTGATAAGTGCATGACTTTTTTTCCAGTTGCTTCTTTTCTGCACTCATACAGACTGCATGATTGAGCATAAATCAGAATTATATAGTATGTTCTGTTAAAAATATGCATGTCAGATATCTGATCTATAAGTCTAAAATCAATAAACTTCTGTTAGAATTTTTAAAAATTATAGCATGAAGTTGAACATATGCAAAAGAAGCTTAGAAGTAAAAATTTTGAAGAAAAATATTAACTTTCTTTTTTATATAATTTTCTGCTCTGGTTGACTGGAGGTTGGGAAAGGAACGAAGTCTGTATGCTTAAAGAGAATACTTTGATAGACATAATTATTCTAAACATTCAAATATTTACTATATAATATACTACAAAATATCATTGATTCAGAACTATAATGAAAGGCTTTTTTTTTGGTTAATAATAAAGTCAGTTGTTCAGTCAAGAAGTCAATTATTGTATTTGGATGATCAGAAATTTTATGTCGTAGAACATCAAGCAATTCAATTACCACATTTAATACATTTTCACCATCACTCATTACTGTTTTCATTTAATCCAAATTCTTTTAAAATGCTTAACATATTATTTATCTTATTTGTTTTGCAAGGAAATTTATAATTATTAAATTTTGAAATCTTACAATTCTTAACAAATGCCACAATAGTAAGTTTTAGAATAGCACGTTACCTTTTGATGCTTTCCACAATCCTTTAAGCCAGGCTGATGTTTTGTTGATCTTTTCTAGGAACCTAAATACAAACAAAAAGATATTTACTTTACTACAAAGTAAAATTACATATTTCATTTAAATACAAAAGAATTTGCATAAAGGAGGGAAATTACCAGTCAAGAGCCAAAGAGGCTCTTGACCTCTTTCTATTGAAGGGTTTCCTATGGTCATAGTCTGAAAGATCTGTTAGGAGAGTAAGCTCATTAGCTTCAATGCTGTCATAAAATTTAATATTAAGGGAGTGGATGAATTTAGTGAGGGGGGGGAAGTTTAATTCTTCATAAATTTTATAATTTCTAAAATAATAGGGGGCATTTACAATTGTTCTAATAGTACTATTTTGATCAGCACAGATTTTATTAATTTGATACTCAGGACAGTAAGACCAGGCCTGGCAAGCATAGGTTAAAATAGGTCTAAGGAATGCACTGTAGATGAGCAACTTCATATTTAAGTTCAAATAACTATTTCGAGCAATTAAGGGGAAGAGTGTTCTTTTAGCAGCTCGAAATTTATTAATAATGTGTTTTATGTGGGGGCGCCAAGTGAGATTGTCAAGAGTAATACCAAGATATTTACAGGATTTGGAACAGGGCAGAGCAGTGTTGTTAATTATGATTTTATGGTCATTATATGAGATAGGTGATTTTCTGGAAAACATGACAGCAACACATTTGTCAGTATTGAGTTTCATTTTCCATTTGTGTGTCCATGTTTGAATGTGATGTGGGTGGATGTTAAGCTGGTTGACTGCAAAGTTAATTTTGTTGTAAGACATGTATATGGCTATGTCATCTGCGTAAACAGCAGTGTGTGTTCTGAAGTGTGTTGGGAAGTCGTTTACATAAATTAAGTACAGAACTGAGCCTAATAAGCTTCCTTGTGGCAGGCCGCAGAGAATGTTGTGTTTCTGTGAGAGTGTGTTTTGTAGTTTGACTTGGAATGTTCTGTTTGTAAGGTAGCTGTAAATTAAGTGAATAATGTTAGGTGTGAAATTGTAATTAATGAGCTTGTGAATGAGACCCTGTATCCAGACTGAATCGAATGCCCTGCTGATATCCAGAAAGACAGCAGCAGTAGATTTACTGTAAGTTTTGGCTTTGGCGAGATCACTAACAACTCTATATAATTGATGGGGAGGGGGCTGAGAGAGAACGCCTGAATCCAAATTGGTATGGGGAGAGGATGTTATTATTTTCAAGGTGGGTGTTAATTAAGTTTAGAATGAATTTTTCTGCTAGTTTACTAATAGTTGAGAGTAAGCTAATGGGTCTGTAATTAGAGGGGTCAGAGGGAGCTTTACCAGGTTTATGGATGGGGATAATTATAGAGTTTTTCCAGGGAGAGGGGAAGTAGCTGGTGCGAATAATAGCATTAATAAGGGTGGTAATATTAATTAAGAGCTTCGGTGGCAGATTTTTAAGCATAATACTTGTGATTTTATCCGCACCAGGGGCTTTATTATTTTTAAGTTTTCTGATATGGTTTATAACTTCAGAGGGAGGAATATGAGTATCAATAGGAGGGATGGGGGAGTCAAGTAGGTTTTCAAGATTAGAAATTACTTCTCTCTCAGTGGGGGTGGGTGGGATAAGTTATGGGGGGTGAACTGATTTACTAACTTTTGAGCAATTAATGCTGCTTTGTCTTCCTGGGTAAGAGCTTGTGTACCTGTAGTGTTATTGTAAAGTGGTGGCATGTTAAACTTCCTAGTTTTAAGTTGTCGTGTGGCATTCCAGATGGAGTTGTTTTGTGTAGTTAATTTAGAGACATAGAAATTCCAACTGGTGTTTGACTTGTGTCTGATGTATGTTTTTAAGTTTTCTTGTGCCTGGTTCATGAGTGTTTTGTGATGAGGGAGTCTGGATTGCTGCCATGTTTTCCTGGTGCTGTTTCTAAGATTTTTAAGATGGTTGAGTATTTTGTCTGTAGATTTTCTGTTAATATTGTTGTGAGTTGTTTGGGTAGCAGTGTTGTAGGCTGTAGTGATGGTGTCGATTATGTATTTAGTGTAATTGTCTATTTCATCTGGTATGTTTGGGATGTTAAAGTTATATGGTGTGTTCTTAAGTAAATAGTTAAAGTGATTCCAGTCAGTGATAGTTTTATGGGTGGTGTGGTTGAGATTTATGTTAAAATTTATGGTTAGTTGGACTGGAAGGTGATCAGAGTTAAGTGCATTGAGTGATTGAATGTTCATGGGGTAAGGGACTCCCTGAATGAGAGCAAAATCAATAATGGAACCATTACCTTGGTGGCTGTAATGTGTTGGTGTGTCAGGTGCAAGTATGTCTATGTCATAGTTGTTTATTAAGTTATAGATGGTGTTTCCATGAGTGTTGCTAGTGTTGCAGTTCCAAAAGGTGTGTGTGGCGTTGAAATCTCCAAAAATTATTAAGTTATTGTCAAGTTGGGCTATTTTAATCAGGTCATTATGTACGTCAGAGTGGTTTTGTTGGGGGGGAATGTAAGTGGAGACTATTCATAGTTCACGTTTTTGTAGTTGATTTTGTCATCCCTTTGTTTTAGGATGCAAATTGGTTTTATTTTTGTGTTTTCAACTGAATTTGGAATAGTGGTATAATTTAGCGTTTTTTCTGTTAATCCACTGAATTTGTTATTAGTTTGAATAGTAGTAGGGGTTGCTAGAAGAAGCTTGTACTATCTAGCAGTGTGCCTGGCGTTAGGGAAAACAAAACCATTATTTTGTGTGTCTTTGCTGTGTGTGTTGTGATCTTTTGTTAGTTCGTTAAGTGCGATGTTTGCCCTCTTATAAATAATAGTCCGGCTTACCTCCCAGGATTGAGTACGCTGATTCCAAACTCGGGTACGTTGACAGCAGTTCTTGTCGTATCTCGTCATTAGTGATGGGATTCAGCACTTTCTCAAGTAGGTACGATTCCATGTTCGTCAGCGGGGTGAAGCTACCCTAACTACGTCACGCTTTAAAGTGGCAACCCGTGCAAAAGCGTTGTTCTCTACGTCGTTCATTGGTCCACGTAGCTGCCATTCAACCGAAGACCTGCCTTTCTTCCCAAAATCTTTCAAAAATGGCGGCGAATTTAAACCAAATATCAAATTCGATAGCTGAAGCATTTTTTTCTGTTTTCATAAGCTTCTGGGAAGCTAAAAACACAGACGACGACCCCCCTTTTTTATATCAAACCACTGAGCTACTCTTACAATGACAAAATTTTTGTTAGTTTGTCATTATAAAAAATCTTAGTCATATGAACAGTATTTACAGTTTAAAGAATTCAAATCATAATGAAATACATCTCATTTTCATCATATTAATTTTACAGTAGCATATTCTTATACACATTGGAATGAAAGAAAAACAATTGTTAATTAACGGACCATAGTTAAAACAAACAAATCACACCTATTTAGTTCTTGTATATTTTTCAAGTTTATTCTGTTGCTAGTTTATATTGTCGTTTTCAAGTTTATATTGTTGTTTTGTTTTGTTTTGGTTCCTGATCCTTTGTAGTACACAAAAACATTCATGTTTTTCAAAAGTCCATAGTAATCACACATGGTTTCCATCACTTGTTTCACTGACACATTGAATTTTTTTTTCTTTTTTTTTCAAATTTTGGTATTAATGTAATTTTGTTTTTATCAATGCATGTCTCGCAGAAGTGCCCCGAACGGACAACGATGACTCGCTAACTAATTTAACAATCCCTTCTACTGCTTCAGTGTGACATGGAAAATTATTGAAGTCAATACGTTGACTCTCGTGATAGGTTCCTTTATAAACTGCTTTAGTTTTTCATCAGAAATGCCTCTTCATAGGAGATCCTGTTACTTTAACATCATTCCATTCAATCATATCAATATAATCCTTGGCATCAAAGTTTATACGTTGAATTAAAAACTTTCCTTCATTTGCAGTCCTTGCTTTTAGAATCCTACGTAATCCAAGCTCTCTTACATGACTGCGATCATCTGATATCATACAAAGGAGGAATTTTCTGAAGCAGATTATTGTCACTGGATAATGTATAAAAGATGGCATAATAGCACTTTCAACGGCAACAACCAACACTTAAACATTACTGTAATTGGATGTGATGGAACTGGCTTGAACACTGGATTGAATAATGGTGCGATTCCTTTATTGGAAAAGGAATTAAGAAGGCCACTGCAGTGATTGATTTGTCTATTTCAAGTAAATGAACTGCCCCTACATCCTAATTAAAGGTCCAAATGAATTTGGAGGAGAAATAGGTAAACTACTAGAAAACTGCTATGAACTACCAGTCATCGAATTTGCACCTATTGAAAATGACATTCCATTACTAGAAATTAAGGAAGATTTACGTGTGGACCTAAAATATTTGTTAGAAATGAGTAATGCAATCTCTGTTGGGAGGTGTTCTTCTGATTTGTCCATCAGAAAACCAGGAAAACTTTGTCATTCAAGATGGATTAGATTAGCAAACAGAATACTTCCCTTGTATGCGGGAACAGAATATCCTGCAAAAAATCTCCGAATACTGACTGAGTACATTTTGAAAGTTTATGCAGCTGTTTGGTTTAACCTAAAGCTGAAAGCATCTTGTATCCATGGATCAAAGCACCTGTGGAAACTTGTAAGCTATTTACGTTACCTCCATCAGACTCTTAAAAATTTAATTCACCCAGTTATTCAAAGAAATGCATACTTTGCTGCTTCTGAAAATCTCCTCCTTTGTATGATATCAGATGATCGCAGTCACATAAGAGAGCTTGGATTAAGTCTGATTCTAAACGCAAAGGCTAAAAATGAAGGGGACATCAGAAAGTTTTTAAACCAACGTATAAATTTAGATACCAAGTATTATATTGACATGATTGAATGGAATGATGTTAAAGTAACAGGACTTCCTATGAAGAGCCATATTTCTGATGACAAACTAAAGCCGTTTATAAAGGAAGCAAAAGAATCTGATCACGAGAGTCAACGTATTGACTTCAATAATTTTCCATGTCACACACAAACAGAAAGAAAGGATTGTTAAATTCGATACCGAGTTGTCCGTTCGTGACACTTCTGCAAGAGATGCATTGATAAAAACAAAAATACAATCTCAAAAGAAAATGCCAAAATTTCAAACAAAAAAACAATTTAATGTGTCAGTGAAATAAGCAATGGAAACCATGTGTGATTACTATGGACTTTTGAAAAACATAAATGTTTTTTTTCAAAATAACGTTTTGCTTTTAAAGACATTAATCACTATTAATATTTTTCTAAATAAGTGTGATTTGTTTATTTTAACTAATGCCCGTTAATTAAAAATTGTTTTTCTTTCATTCAATTGTGTATTATTAAGATATGCTACTGTAAAATTAATATGATGAAAATCGCGAAATTCTACAAAATCAGTTGTTCTGTAATGGCATTTAACAGTTAGAAATACTTAGAATTGTAAGTTTCCTGTAAAAATATCGTATTTTGAATATTTTATTTACAATATATATATGTATATATATATTATTTTAATATACTATAAAAGAAATAAAAAAAATACAAATTTTATCACTTTTTCATAAAAATATCCATTTTGAAGCACTTTGCGGTACTTGAAAAGATTTTAGTAGAACAATAAAATTTTATTTTATATTCTTTATTCTAATCCCAAGAGGTAACTTTTGAAAACTATAACATATTTAAATAAAAAAAAAAGTATTTTCGTTCCACCCTAGCGAACATGCACGAAGATTATCTTGAAACCGCCAACATGCTCTGGTTTGTTATCGGTAATTCACGCATTTATCTTGAGTGGTTCGTAGCATGGGTGGTAGCGCTCTGGGTTTGTAACCTAAAGGTGGCGGCATCGAATCCCGCGGCTGGCATTTTTTTCCTCTCTTTCCCCTGCTTCAAGGCTGGCAAACTGAAGTTCTTAGATTATTTCCTTCATGTTAATTAAAAAAATATATGTAATTAACATGTAGATGTTAGTCGATGGCAAAAAAAAATTTAAATGTAGTAAAAAAATATTAATACATAGGCTATTATTTATGGCAATATAACCTATAAGAAAAAATATTTTGTTTACAAATGTTAACATTTTTAAACTCTCTTGCAAACTCTCTCTGACTGCAGAAATTCCAGGAACATGCTATCTCTTTTCTATATCTTTTACTAACAATTCTTGCTACCAATGGTGTTAAGCAAGCTCCACAAAATAAGAACTATTTTCAGAAGTAGAGGGCATAAATATGGAACCTCTCCCCACATTGGAGATCTATGTCTATATCCGTTTCAAAATCAAAATCATACCCGTCTGAAATATGTGCTTGAAAATTAGCAACTCCAAATATATTTTGGTAGCTAAGGGACTTTCTTATACATTTTAGGTATAATTATAATTTGATTACATGCACTAAATAGCATTTTATTTTTGCAGTGCAGGTAAAAACAAAAAGAGAAGAGTTTGATTAAGAAAAAATATCTTTAATATTTACTAGGAAATTCATTGTGGAAGTTGCTACGTAAATGTGTGACATCCACCGCTAAAAATAAATGAGTAGTGAAATATGATAGATACCACTAATTCCTCTCTTTTAAATAAAGAGTGGTGCAACAAGGCTCCATTTTTAAGTAGATATTTTTAAAATTTCTCCAGTAATAGATAAAAAATTAACAATGAAACTACTTTTTGATTACCTTAAACTTCTCACATAATATAATCTTTACATACCAAGAATGTTATGTGAATTTTCCTCGTAAAAGAGGTTACACAGAAATAAGAGCCATTTTTCTGAAAAGTATCTTTTGTTTAATCATCACCTTCCCTTTCAAATCCATAATTCTGATACAGATTTCTGCTACTTATGGCTACGAATCGGACGGCCGATTAAGGTACGATGGAGCCATGTCGGTATCGGCGCGGTTCATATCAACCCATCACAGGCCCTGAAACACGTAAACAGCAAAGCGTTCCCCTTCGAAGGTCCGCGAACTGCCCAGAAAATTTCTCCCGTACTTGTCGTTCTACCGGCGCTTCCAGCACTGGCCCGATAAGCTGCCGTCAGTCCTGTGTTTGTTGGGTATATATATATATATATATATATATATATATATATATATATATATATATATATATATATATGTATGTATGTATATATGTATATACACTGGTTATCAAAAATTAAGGAAAGTCACAAAAAATAGCGATTACTCAAAAAGTTACGCGTAGAATTTAATAAAACTTATAAACATTATGCAACACATAGGTAGATATAAAATAACATAAGAATATATCGCCAGACAATTATGGTGTTATAGAAACTAGCATATGTATACAATGAACAAATCGGATGTGTAAGTTTGGTACAGGAAAAGTACCTTTAACACGAGAAGCGATAGAGCAGTCATTTTGACAGTTTTCAATTTTTAGCTTGGATTCTTAATAAAACCCGCTATCTTAGGAACTCACAATTTTTTTAGTTTTCCTAAAAAACCTCAAAAATTACTGGAATCAAATATTAATCGAATGAAATTAAAATTAACAAAGTTATTTGTAGTTATACCTAGAAGCGCCAAGAGCAGTCAAATTGACTGCTAGTAAAATTGGATAGATTCATCTTGTTTTCTCTTGAGGAAAACAACTTTTCATGGAAAAATAGTTCCCCTACACCAGGGGTGTCAAACTCGCGGCCCGCGGCGAATATTTTTGCGGCCCGGCCAATATATTGACACACAATAATATATAATAAAATAACCGACGCAGAATTATAATTAGATAGGAAGAATTCGCTAAGTGTTTCTAATTATACTCTTTTTTTTGCTATTATTAAACAAAATGTGTATATTTATGTTGAATATACTGTAATTAGGTAATATACTGTAAAAAATCTACGTTTCTATTAATATTGTTTTTTTTTTGCCGCCCACCTATAGTTAAACCTTGTTTGTTTGGCCCAAGTTAGCCTTTGAGTTTGACATCCCTGCCCTACACATTCCTTTCATTCACTCATTCTTTACAACAGGAAATACCTCCCCCCTTCCCCCCCTGTCTACCGTCTACCTCTTTTTAGAGAAATGTAACAGTCCATAGTTTGCAGTAGTTGTTTCACCTTATCTTTTTGCGGCATTTCAATCTTTCAAGCGCACTATAATGGCTACTCGAAGACCGCGTTATCTTAGTCCAGAGGAAATTATACAACTTTTACAGGATTTATCTCAAAATGAATCTGATGTTGAAGAACATAGTATTCATGATGATATGGATTACGAGCCTCCACAAAACTTTGAAGCAAAAAGTTATTCTAGTGATTCTGAAGAAAACAAGGACGAACAACTCTCGGGTATGGAATAATACATGGAGTTCTCCTTTTTTCGATAAACAATGTCCCGCAATCGTTTTCGAGATACAATGGAAAACCTAAGGTTTGTTTGAAGTCAAATAGGACGCAGCGTTTAAAAACTGATAAGTTTGCTCTGTGATCTCACATTTGGAATAAATGTATAGAAAACTGTGCTAGTTCATATAAGCCAGGAGAAAATCTTGCTGTGGATGAACAGTTATTTCCATTCAAAGCCAGGTGTAAATTTATACAGTATATGCCGAATAAACCCGACAAATTTGGTATAAAATTTTGGATGCTAATTGATGTAAACTCGAAGTTTATGTGCAATGCTTTTCCATATCTTGGAAAAGATAAATCAAGGGATGAAGCTGGAATCCTTTCTGAAAATGTAGTAATAGGTCTTGTAAGCCCTTATCTGAATACAGGTAGAAATGTGACAGTGGACAGCTATTTTTCCTCACTATCATTGGCTAAAAGACTTGAAAGGAAAATTACAAGTTTTGTGGGCACATTAAGAAGACATCGAAAAGAAATTCCGCATAAAGTAAGTAAATCAAAAACCCAGCTGTATGAAACTGTTTTACTACAGAAGAGAAACTACAATAACGATTTATCAAAGTAAAAAGTATAAAAATGTCTTGCTACTAAGTACCTTGCATCCAAATGTAAATGTAAAATCACATAAGAACAAATTTCCAGACACAGTCGAGTTCTACAACAAAACCATATGTGGAGTTGATATCGTTGACCAGATGACGCGCAAATATTCCGTACGGGCTGCTTCAAGTAGATGGCCAGTGCATGTTTTTTTTTATAATGTGCTGGATTCGGCGGGATCAAATGCCTATGCTATTTACAGAGAATTAATTGGTAAAAATATTTCAAGGCATAGCTTCTTATTTCAATTAGTGGAGGAGTTAAGACAGCTTCATTTGAAGAGGAAAACAAGGTCAAGATTCCCCCAGGAAATTTCCAACACTAGCATTAGGCTCTCAAAGAAAAGACATCAATGGCAGTTTGGATATTGTAACAACAATAAAACAAGTGATGTGAGTAAAAAATGTTCATATTATGCATGTGGAAAATGCACTTCCAGCATAGAAAAAGTTTTCTTGTGTAAAAATTGAGAAAAACAATAAAATGTGTTTTATTAAAGGTAAGTGAAAATTTATATAAAAAAATTACTATTTTTAAACGAATCGCTGTTTATTAAAGAAGTTTTTAGAAGATATAATTAAAATTAATAAAAAGTATTTTAAAGTTGTATAAAACATTTCGAATTTAATTTATGCATTAAATTCATTGACCAGTCAATTTGACTGCCATTGGGGCTTCTAGGTAAGAAGAAAGTTTGGCACTTCTAGTGTTAATATGGCGTATGATCCCCCCCAAAAGCAATACAGCACATACAGAGATGTGTGATGCTGTCAGTTATGCGGTCTATGAGTTCGGTAGGAAGGGACAGCCATTGCTCTTGCAAGGCAGTTGAAGGAGTGGCTAGGGTCAAAGGAGGAGGATTGAGAGCAGCTATACGTCGTCCTAAAGCGTCCCAAACATGCTCGATAGGATTCAGGTCCGGTGATCGAGCTGGCCACTCCATGCGATGAATTGTTTCCTGCTTCATCCACGATACAAGCCTTGTTCGGGTCTCGCGTTATCGTCCTGTAACACAAAAGCATCACCTAATGTCCCGGCATCAGGGTGCACATAAGCATCAAGGATGACATCTTCTAGGTGTGAGTATTCACATTTCCACGGGAAAAGGCATGGAGGTCTGTGCATCCACCAAAAGAGATACCACCCCAAACACAGACACTGCCTGATCCGTATGCATCTATTTCATGGATGTGTGATGGATGAAAATGAGTTCCAGGTTTTCTACAAATCAAAATACGCCTACTGTGACTTTGGAGGCTAACCTTGACTCACCCGTAAAGAGTACAGCCCGCCATTCATCACGCGTCCAGTGGACAGGTTCACGTCCCCACTGCAAACGTTCCCGTCTATGGCGTGACGTGAGCGGGACACAAATGGCTGGCCACCTCGCAAAAAGACTACCTTCGTGAAGCCTTCTATACACGGTTGACGTTGATACCAACCTTCCAGAGCTTACAGCGAGGGAGGATCTGCACACGGAGCTTGCAGACGGAGTTTCGGTTCTATTCCTTCGTGCGCATAATGACAAATATCGGTCATCGGCACTCGTCGTAGCGGATGGCTGTCCTTGGCTGAACCTTCTGGATGCCGAATCCGTGGTTAGAAATTTTTGCCAAAGTCTATGAACCACAGACGGACTCACATTATTTAGCTATCTGGCCACTTCAGTCTGACTTTGTCCTGCCTCTAGTATCCCAATAGCTCGCCATCGCAGTTCTTCGGTCAAATGATGCCTGGAGGTCATTGCTACAATTTGGCTTTGTCAGATGTCTAATCTCAGCCTCGCAGCGACAATTGCTGCCTTGGTCTCAAACATGCAGTTTTATGCTCCTCGCAAATGACATATTCCGACTGCAGCGCTACTATTTTGCATAATGTAGTATTGTTCAGCACCTTTTACTTAACCACATATTCAAATTTAAAACATATTGGCCTAGTTTTGAAGGTGTTATCCCTCTTTTTGTGATTTTTCCTTAGTTTTTGATAACTATTGTATAGATGAGGCGGGGGGGATAAAATTTTCATATGGTTGTACATTGGTACCTCGACTTACGAGTTTTTCGAGATACGAGCATTCTCTCTGTAGATTTTTTGCTTCGAGTTCCGAGCTAAAATTCGGTTATGAGCAAGTTTCAGATATCCCACTACTATTTTGAGCAGCGAATGCCATGTTACGTGCTCATCAAATGAGATCACAAGAAGCATATAATATTTACAACTTTTATGTTCAATTATTATAAAATTGTATAATATTATTCTGAGACTACTATCCTGTCTTAAACCGAGAGATTGGATTCTGAGAAAACGCTCTTCGGATTCTCAGAAAGAAGAATCTGGACATTACAGCCACAGTGAACGATGCAATAATCGCCCAGCTTCCGTGTCTCACTCGTTCACATTAAGAGAATAGCTGGTAATAAAAGCGAAAGTCAAGAAAGCAGGGCGAAAAGATCAAAAATCAACGAAAAGATTTAATTTTTCAGCTCAGCCTTTCTCCTCCTCTTCAAGTCTGATCTCCAAGGTAAATGTTGTACATTACACTTAATAAAACAGATTTATTGCACTACATTCTATTGTATTGCGTTTTTGTACAATGTTCGTCGTTTATAAGCACGTTTTTCTTATTTAAAAACATGTAACAAAAAAATTGTGGTGTTTTGGGGGAGCCCGGAACGAATTAATGGCATTTCCATTCATTTAAATGGGGAAAATTGATTCGAGATACGAGTATTTCGAGTTACGAGCTAAGCCATGGAACGAATTAAACTCGTAAGTCGAGTTACTACTGTACTTTGTTCTAGAAAATTTTATCGTTGCTGAAAATTTTCTGAAAGAAAAGTTTCAATTAGACAAGTATAATATAAGTATCATTACTTTTAACTGAAAGTGTGGAAATGTATTCGAAAATCTAAGTAACTCTATGATAAAAGCTATCGATTAATTTTCGAATATTTATTTCGACAGGATTTTTTTTTAAACTTCAGTAGTCCTGTGTGTCCGTAGTCCTTTAAAAATTAAGGTTAACGTAAAATATATTCTTCCTTCATGTTAAGCAACATTATATAAAAGCAACGTCCCTTATACCAGTTCCCTGGCTTCAAAAAGGAAGGATTTTTTTTTTTCTTTTAGATTTTTCTGAGTAAAAGATAACGATTTATTCTATTTAGTACTTGAATTTATAGCCTGCAAATTATTCTTTTTTAATTTTTACTTAAATTATATATGATAATTAGCCCTCGTGTAGCGAAAATTGACGGTAGCGCTAAAAAATCCAACAAAACCTTGATAAAATTTGAGGGGAGGGGGGACATTTTATTCTTTACGTTAAGAGATCAATAAATGACTATAAAAATATTTAGATTCATGGCAAATAAATTTGAATATTACCAACTAGGAAAATAAATTTTATTTTAAGATTCGAGTTTTTGCACTTTAATAATAAACTTGTCATTATGAAAAAAACTTTCCATTTCATGTAATGTAAAGCAAATAGTTAATAACAGACCTTTCTTCCCATTAACTTCGTTAAATATTTTTAATTTCTGTATGACTCGCTTCATTTCGAAGTAAATAACTTGACATCTGGAGTTTCTAATTAGCTGCCAGTCATGCAGGAGCATTTGATCCTTTATATCCCTTTCGGGGATTCTCTCATTTACTAAAGGTATTAAAAGTGGCTGCAGACATTTTAAATACCGTTGACTACATTAAGCTATGAATTAATTAAGATTTTTAATCTAAACCAGAGTAAAGAAATATGATACATTTCTTTTGTTTACAGACATAAAAGAAATAAAACATTATTATTGACTATAAAAAAATATTTTGATAATAATAGGCACATAAAATATTTAATACAATTTCCTTTGCACCTATACAAATGCATGCGAATTCAGATAGACAGACAGATCATTAAGCTAAGGAAGGGGGATGAATATAAACTACCCACTTCTACACATACTATATATATATATATATATATATATATATATATATATATATACTCATGTCATTAAATTAAGGATAATTCAGAATCACACGGAAATCGAACTCTACAGTAAAAATTTCACCTGTAGAATTATCACACGTCTTCAAGAATAATATAAAAATTACAGGAAGCCACCAGATGACGCCTATAGTACGTCACATTGACGAGAGTGTAAGAGAGGGAATGGTGGCAAAGAAGGAAAATTGTTCACATACATTCTGTAAACCGCTCAATGCCATAACCGAAAAGATATGACACACAGGACGCATGTGGATGATTTTTTATGTGGTAGAATTATCGGCCGCCTCCTCGAATGTGGTCGTACTCAGATGAAAGTATCCGAGGAACTTGCAATTGCCCAAAGTGTCATCTCTAGGCTTTGGAAACGATTATAAGATGATGGAAATGTCCGTAAACGTTACAGTACAGGTCACTCCCGAGTTGCAATGCCGAATGAAGACCGGAATTTGGCAGAAACTGCCAAAAGAAACAGGCGGAACACACCATCCGACCTATCTCGTCATCTATCTGCAGCCACGGGTACCATAGTTTGGGAAATATTGGTCTATATGCTCGCAGGCCTGTTAGATGTGTTCCGCTCACGGCAACTCACTGTCGGCAGCGATTAGCCTGTAGTAGAGAACATGCAATGTGAACATCGTCACAGTGGGCTTGTGTGATGTTTTCAGACGAGTCCAGGTTTAGCTTGCAGTCTGATTCACGTCGGACTTTCATATGGAGAACGCCAGGTAACCGTTACCACCAAGACATCATTGAACTACACCTTTACGGTGGTGCAGGATTGCTCGTTTGGGGTGGAATTATACTGGGCTCCAGAACAGATCTGCATGTTCAAATCGGAGACATGAACGATCAGATTTATCGTGACATCATTCTGGAACAACATGTACGTTTGTTTAGGGGTGCCATGGGCGCAGAATTTGTGTTTATGGATGACAACGCCCGTTCTCACGGAGCAAACATCGTAAACGAATGCCTTCAATCTGAGGATATCACCCATATGGAATGGTCAGCATTCTCACCTGACTTGAATCCGATAGAACATGTGTGAGGCATGCTTGGCCGACGAGTTGCAGCCCGTTAACCACATCCTACATGTGTACCGAAACTTGGGAGAGCATTGCTGAGTGGAGTAATATTCCCCAAGATCAGCTCGATAATTTGATATTTAGCAGGCCTAGGCGTTGTACGGGCTGTATTTCATCGCATGGGAGACTCACAATGTATTAACCATCATACCAACCATGTAATATTAAGCTTTTGTAAAGGAGATATTTTTTGCAAATCCGTCAACGACGCGTTGACGGGTTTGTAACCAGTTGCGCCGTGTGCGTGGCTCCATTCAATTACATAGGTTACGACTCATCACGGATGGTTTGTGATTGGAGTCAGTTATCAGTTTGTTTTGAGTTGCTCCGTGTGCAGACGACCTAACGGAACCAAATTAATGGGAAATGGTGAAAAACACCGATTTCCGTTTCTTTTTCAAACCACCTCAGTTTTTGGAGCGTTCCTCTAGAGGTATGAGGTCTGGCGTTGTCAAACCTTAAATATTGCGCAGTTTGTTTACTTCCCATGCAGCGCTGTGGCTTTGACGAAACTACAAAAGTGAAACGCGTCTAATATTAAGTTTCGACCATTTCCTGACAAAGGGTTAATAATTTTGTAAAACTCACGTCTGCACCACATGAATCTTACTCTGATGCTAAGAAAACAATTTACCGTACAGCAGTAAACACATCTACCACGTAACTGCCACGATAACGCAATATTGCGACATTCATTTCAGCTAAATCCTAAATACCGTATTATTTATGGGATGGCCCATTGGGTGTATCTGCACTTAATTCGGTGAATAACTCTTGTGTCTGTCTGTGCCCCATTTTTGGGGAAACAACACCTTTATACTATAAGCAGGCGTCCATAAAATTTCAAAAATAAAATCAACACAAGTAGGAATATGAACCAGAAAATGGATGAGTGATTAAGTCATTGGTGTTGATTGTAAAATCTGTGAGTTCAATTCCCATAACTTCTATGAGCGTTCTCCGTAACCCGTTCTCCGTAACAACAGTTCTCCGTAACCCTTCCGAGAAACCGGCCAACCAACGACAAATGGTACGTGAGAGGATATATGCAGTTTTTTCTTGACACATGCAGTCTGTACATACACAATCTGTACGTGCACAGACTGCCTGTGTGTGTATTTTCGAACGAATACTTTCAGGTTTAAATTTTTTTCCAGTTTTAGAAAACTAATTTTACCTCTGTATTCCATAGCTAATTCTCCATCTGTAAAAAAATATTAACTTGTTTCTTCCACGAATTGACCAAAAAAGTTTAAACTAAATTATTAAGGTAAGTAATTTGATAAAATCTAATTTCGATTAATCAAAAGGAAAGTTTTAAATGAAAAATTTGAAATGTTATTAAAACATTAAATCATGTAATACCAGGAAATTAGTTTTAGTGTCAATATTGTCTTTTTTAATCCACAGAAACCTTAAAGTTATTTTCTGTCGCATAACCAATATCATATGCAAATGTTACTCAGATATACCAGAAGCATCCGTCAAGTAGGATATTACTCCACGCAACTTGTAATATGCTCTTACCTCACATTAATAAGGTTTTGAAATGTGGTTATATATTTTCTATTGTTCCCCTGCATTATGGGATTACACTTTTTCCTTAAGGTATAGTTTCGGGAATGAAATTATGAAATACATGAGTACTTAATACGTAATTACCATGCATATATATTTTCTCTGTAGTTTTAAAATACATGATAAACATTAAAAATTTGGATTATATTTCTCCTTCTGTATACTTCTATAAGCTTTAACTGATTCAATACAAAATGTATGATTTGAGTTTGACACTAGGGACTCGTTTGTCTAAGAAGATTATCTATATTTCAAATGCATCTTTGACAGTAAAAATAGAAGATAAGCTGTTTACCGTCTAACTTTCAAAATGGTTGGTTGGTTGGTTGGTTGGGGTTTATTGGCGCAAGGTCCAGAAAAGACAAGATGCGCCAAACATATGGTAAAACCCGAAAAAGCAAATATATAATATATATATCGTTACTATTTGTAGACCAACAAAATCCATTAAAACTATGAGGGATGGTTGGTTTGTTGGGGTTTTATGGCGCAAGGTCCAAGATAGGACATAAAGCGCCAAACACAAGCCGAAAGAAAATATATATAAATATAAAAATAAAAGCGCCCTAGTGAAACCAACAACGGAGATTACAGATTCAAAACTAACACCTTTTCATAATAAAATAAATGCAAGAGTGTAAAAACTGGTAAAAAAAATAGTAAAACTGCAGTGTAAACGTTATAAAAATATATATAAAATTTAATGATGCATAAAGGTGATAACATCAATGATATATAAAATTTTAAAAAAATATGAAATGGTTGGTTGGTTAGTTGGGGTTTAGTGGCGCAAGGTCCAATAAGGACAAGCTGCTCCAAAGCACTAGTCGAAAGGAGAACTAAAGTGTATATAAAAAATTATTAAGTAAGTAATAATAACTCACATCGATGGAATAAAATGTGATAAAAACCACGGTCGAAACAAAAAGTAATAAAAACGTGACAAAAACTGTGATATAAAAGGGATAACACAAGTGATCATATATACGGGGTGGTCATAAAGAAACTTTGGCGATATATGGACCTCTGGCGGCCGTTCCGTTCAACACATCGAGATGAGATTTCAGATATAGTTATTTAGAGGTATGAGTTCGGGAATCTGAGAACAGCAACACAGTGACGCTCACAGTTACGGTGATAGGTATAGAAACACAAAATTTTCAAATGGCAACTCCCGCTTTTTCCCGTCGCAAAATGCTCAGCACTTGCGAAAACCCTAAAAAGCGTTGGAACGGTACGTGTATCATAAAATAGGACGCGTTATGCACGCACAGAAAACAGCTCTGCGAATGGCCAACAAAGACACGATCGGGGAGCATGGAGAAAATTTGCATATGACAGAGGCTAGAAATCAATCACAGAACACCGTTCGCCAGATATTCAGCGTAGAAAACCGATAAAAAGCTCTCTGATCGTGTTTTTGTTAGCCATTCGCATAGGTGTTTTTTTTTTGCGGGCATAACGCGTCCGTTTTTTGTGATACACATACCGTTCCAACGCATTTTAGGGTTTTCTAATGCGCCAAGAATTTTGCGACGGAAAAAAGTGGGCGTTGCCTTTTGAAAATTTCAAGTTTTTATACTTATAATCGTAACCGTGAGCGTCACTATGTTGCCGTTCTCAGAATCCCGAGCTCATACATCTGAATAACTATATATGAAATCACATCTCAATAGATTGAACGGAACCGCCTCTAAAGGTCCATATATCGTTTATGTAGGCCGTTCGCAGAGCTGTTTTTTGTGCGTGCATAACGCGTCCGTTTTCTGTGATACGCGTACCGTTCCAACGCTCTTTACGGTTTTTGCATGCGCTGAGCATTTTGCGATTGGAAAATATCGGTGTTGCTATTTGAAAATTTCGAGTTTCTGTACCTATAACCATAACCGTTAGCTCCACTTGGTTGCCGTTCACAGAATTCCAAGCTCATACCTCTGAATAACCATATTTGAAATCTTATTTCGATCGGTTGAACGGAACAGCCGCTAGAGGTCAATATATCGGCAAAGTTTCTCTATGACCACCTGGAATATAAGATAATAAAATCAGTACCGTGTAAAGCAGAGCTCCGCAACCTCTGTGCCGCGGCACACTAGAGTGCCGCGAGGTGATCTTGACCGTGCCGCGGTGATTTTATCGATAATTTTTATCGATATGAAATATTTCGATGGTTAAAATGATATTGTAAAGTCAAGTAAACAATTTTAGTTGTTCTATAAAATATTTTTATCTATACTTTTTAATTTGCCTCTCAGTTCTTATTATTGAAGTACTCGATTATAAACAATCCTGCATACATAAGACAAACACCTGACAAATTCCTTATTTTTTCACTAAACGTTTAAAAATAAATATTAATTACATGAATTATAAAGTACATTAACTGCAAATAATAATTCAGGCTGATAATCATTCCCATATGAAATCATAAGCGTGCAAAGCAAAGAGTACTAATCTATTTACACTGAAAAGCAAAAAAACTGGTACACCTGCCTAATATCTTGTAAGGCCGCCACGAGCAAGCAGAAGCGCCGGAACATGACGTGTAACGGACTCGACTAATGCCTGAAGTTATCCTGGAGGCGATTCCCACCATGAATCCTGAAGGACAGTCCACAAATCCATAGGAGTGCGGGGTGGGGGTCGATATCTGTTCTGAACAGCACGTTGCAAAGCATCCCAGATATTCTCAATAATGTTAATGTATGGGAATTTAGGTGGACAATGGAAGTGTCTATGGTCAGAAGAGTGATCCTGGAGCCCCTCAGTAACAACTCTCGACGTGGGAGATGTCACATTGTCCTGCTGGAATTGTCCAAGTCCGCCGGAATACTCAATGGACACGAATGGGTGTAGATGATCGGACAGGATGCTTTTCTATCCGCCACCTGTCAGCCATTTTTAGACGTATCAGAGGTTCCATATCACGCCAACTGCACATGCCCCATACCATCACAGAGACTCCACAAGCTTGAACAGTCCCTGGTTGACATGTGCGGTCCATGGATTCATGAGGTTGACTCCACCCGTACATGCCATACATGCCATCCTCGTACATGCCATCCGCCCGATACAACTGAAAACGAGACTCGTCAGACCAGGGAACTTGTTTCCAGTCCTCAACAGACAAGAAGGCAACAGTGAAACTGATAAAATCCAAAACTTCTGGACAGGAAAACCCCTATCCAGATTAAGGTCACGTACTAGATGAGAAGGCATAGGAAAAGAAGGAGAGACAGAGTGACCTTTCTCTTCAAGTTGAGAGGTAAAAAATAGAATCTCATTAGATTCTATCTCATCGGTATCGGAGATACCAGAAGCACAGATCTCCAACATATCTTGAGAAGCTGCTTCAAGATTAGTCTTTTTTTTAATATTTAGGATCTTTCTGTTTTATTGATAAGATAGGTTTATTACGTTGTTCAACAACTATTTTTCTTTTCCTATGTATTTGGGATTTTACAGGTGGTAGAGCTCTAACGGATATATTTCTATTGGGTTCTAATACAAAATATTCAGAAGTTCGTATTATTTGTTGCTTGTTTTTTCTCGAAGGGGAAACGGATTGGGGTTTATTGGGAACAAAACCTGGTTTCAGAGTGACGGAAGTGGGAGATGAGATTTTAAGAGTAGTAGAGCTGATATCTTTCTTAGCTTGCTAGGATGTGGTAATGTAGGCTATTGCTTCGGTTTGTGTAGAGACATAAGTTACTGATTTTGCAATATCATTTGCGTAGGATTTATTTTCTTGACGTGTTCTGGAGGACACCAGATGCCTGGCATCTTTGTATGAAATTTTATTACTGATCTTAATACTCTGAACCTCCTTCTCAAATGTCCGACAAGACCTTGCATAAGCTGGATGATCGCCTTTACAATTGATACATCTAACAGCATTAGTGCAGTTCTTGATCTTATGTCTATCAGCTGTAGAACGGGCGCAGGTGACAGAACCCCGACAAGATGTCTGGGAGTGACCGAATCTTTGGTATTTTAAGCAGCGCAGAGGCTTAGGTATGTAGGGTCTAACGGAACAACGCATGTATGCGGCTTTTATGTATTTTGGCAGTTCAGGAGAGTTGAAAGTGAGTACTAGATGTTTAGTGGGTACTAAAGCTCCATCCTGACGAATAGTAATTCGGCGAACATGTACTGCGCCTTCTAATTGTAAATTTTCTTTCATGTCTTCTTCGGATGTATAAAGGAATTCAGATTGAGAGACGACCACTCGAGAAAAGTTAAGAGATCGACGAGGAGATACAGACACAACAGCCTCTCCGAAAGACTTGATTCCCATGATGCATTTAAGGGGGCACACTACCTTTGACTAAACTGAAATGACCGTAAACATGATCAAATTCGAGCTACTGAAACTCCAATAATATTAATACATATAATTTTTTTTGTTTTATATCAAAATTACAATTCTTCAGTTATATTTTATACAAAAATAAAACTTGTAAATCCATAAATAATTTTTAGATTTTATTTTTAAATGTACACATTACTAAAAAGGGAAAAAAATGATTGGATGTTTCGCCCATCATAAAATTAAGAAATATGCATACATAAACTATTTTTTGGTAAAATTAAATTAATAATATACTCAAGTTTAATATAAAACCAAAAAATATACAAAAAATATAGTTTAAATTGATAAATTTATATAAAATTTAAAAAAATTAAAATTTAGCAATTTTTTAAAAACATTTTCAAGTGTAAATTTATTTTTTACAAATTTATTTTTATTTTTTTGGTTTTAGTATCTATAGAAGTTTAAAATACAAATTTGATAAAAAATTTGTGTGTCTAGCACACATAGTTTGGGAGTAACAGTGCGCGTAATCCAAAAATTTTCATATTTGAGAAAACTGAAGTTAAAGTTGGAATATACATGGTCATGGGAACAAAGTGAGCTTTACATAAACTCTCATAACTCGAGAAATAAGGCGAATTTTTTTATGCGTATTTTTGCATATTGTTCAGAAATGTCCCAAAAATCAGAATATAGCAAAAACCAGAAATCGATTTTTTGAAGTTTTAAAGGTGGTGTGCACCCTTAACTTGTGACGCCTTCAGTATTTCAACAAAAAGGTCGCCAGACGGCAGTTTATGGATGTCTTTTACATCCCCAACAGCGGACATTATAAATTTATGTATGAAGAACGGATTGTCTGTACGAAAGGATCCTTCATTTTTATTAATTACAAAAAATTTAGCTTTCTCTGCTACGGTGCTAATGTGCTCCACCCGAATGAGAGAAACGATGGGGTTATTAATTTCCATGAAAAAGGACCGGATATTCTGACCTGACGGCACCACCCACCATGGAGCCCAACAAGGGGATGTAGGTTCCTACACCAGGTCTATACGCACACTGACCACAGGAGTCCGATATCTTGAACCCAGAGCAGGTGACAGAAGTCTAACCCACCAGCCCATTCATACCTAGGGGAACACAGAGTACCTCCCGTTTCCCGAAGCGGGGGCCAAAGCAGTGTATTGGGCGATCAAAACTGACCCTCAACTACCAGGATTCCCTTTTCCGGGGACACGGGTCTCTACGCAAGGCAAACACGTGGGCAGTTTAATCGCCATTAGATGCTAGAAACAACAGACTGGAAATAGCATCTGATGGGGAGCCCTCTCCTCCGAAGAGGCAGCCGCAACGAGGGAGGAAAAAAAGGAAAAAGGAAAAGGAAGAGAGGAGAGGGAAAGGGAAAGGAGAGATAGTTCGGAGGGGTACCTCGGGATTGTGACACCCGTGTTTACCTAAAGAAGGTAAACCCCTTGAGGGGCTAACTTTCAAAATACCTGATGAATTGAAATTGAAATTTTTCACTCATAATAATATGAGGTAGACCATTTCCTTCACAAATATATACACAAGGATAATAATTACTTTAGATTGGCATTTGAAATCATTAATTTAAAGCCCTCCTTCTTACGGATTCTATTTTGTTATCAAGAACAGATGACAAACTGCTCGGAGAAATTTATACAAACCGAAAAGTATTACGTAATTGATATAGAAAATGATAGGACATAAGAGATTTTTTTTAAATAAATAAAAATCTCAAGGTTGTGACAACACAAGAATAATTTTCTTTTAGGTGTTACTTGGTTTTTTATCCTATACATTATTATAACGTTGCTTTCATTTCTTGATTGATTTATATCACTATATTCACTTACACCATTACTGCCACTGTTTAAAAAGACTGAAGGTAAGAAAGACTAAAGGAAGAGTAAAGGTATGCTTGCAAGAGGTTACACACCTTCACTAGTGCTAGTTTCGTGAGACGGTTAGCTTATATAACGGTAGCGTTATTATACTTATGGGTCTAGTTTATGGCGAGTATAATAAAGAGTATTCAAGTAAAAAATGCAACATTTTACATAAGAATCTGTTTTTGTATAAACTGAGCTTGCTCGTATAAAATTGTGTCGACTTAAAGTTTGACAAAATCAGGGATTCATGATAACACCTCAGCTATGAACCAGGAAGGTGTCCAAAGAGCTATGAAACTCGTACCTAAAAGTCTTACGTATCAAGATCACCCAACAAGTTTGAGATAACAAATAAAATTAATTAAAAAAGAAATTTAGACAGAGATTAAGTCGTTATATATTTCAGAAACTGTACGTATTTAGAGTATAGTAATATCCATGTAATTATATTATATATATATATATATATATATATATATATATATATAAACTTTGGTTCCTGCCTGAAGAATTAAGCATGGAGAGATATCAAAAAATTTTCATTAAAAAAGCATAAAAAGTTGTCATAACAAAACACCTTTTTCTAGAGAGAATGTTTATTTATAGAAATAATATCAAAACTTAAAAGAAATGATGAAACAAGAAAGATTGTTGCACCTATTTCCGAACGCTAATCATGATGAGCTATAACATACCTATGGTAAGACATTTCTAGCATTGCAGCTCAACAAAACCCAGAGTAACTCGACGGTAAATAAACCATAATATACACGGTTTTACCTTATCATAAATGAAGCGTTAAAGTCAACTAATGCGCTTAAAGGATTACTTCGATAATTCAGTCTGATTTCGCTTCCCATTTTTTTTATTTCTATTTTATTTCGCCGAAATGGAAGAAAGCACTTGAGCGAATCATTTAGCCCTGAAAGCCTGTTTATTAATTTATCAGTTCTCCACTCGTTAGCCTCACTTTTTCTCAATTAGTCTAATTCAAAAATGAAAAGGATCTATTTTTTTTCTGTAAGACTCACCCTCAAAGGTCCTTTCCTTTCAGGCAGCGAAATAATTTGATTTTTCAGGGCTGATTTCGCTTGATTTATCTTTCTAAAAACAGATTTATTCCTTTTCTGTTATATTTTATTATTTCTCATAGCTTTCGTTTTAATTTTTAATAGAAATGTTGTCTTTAGCAGGAAAAATCGCAAACGAATTACTAATATTTAAAAATATTTCTCAGAAACGTGTTATCCCTTGCTGCTCATGAGTTATAAATATAATTACTCCAACATTCATTTCTAAAATACGTTTGATTAACCCTTCAAAATTACAATTCAAGTATAAACCTTCTGCATCGAATATTAGAAGAATTTTTGCCTAGAATGGTACAGAACACAGAGGAATAAGATATGTTAAAATGTCGCTGAATACATTATTAGTATATTAGTAGTTCTATTAGTTAAATTAAAATACTTTTTTATATAGTACCTGATAACTAAATGTGTGGAAAACTTTTATCGCACTGAATAATTATGAAATTGAACGACTAATAATTTACATTGACTTTTGAAAATATCATTAAACAAAAAAAGGGTAAAACCGGTTTAAAATTATTATTTTTAAGTTCCTGTCTCTCATAATGCATTCTTGACTAGAATCGAATTAGAAGACAATTATTTCATATCATTTGAAATCATATTCTAAATATCTCTCTTAAATTAAAGATTAATTTTATGTAGTATTCATTATCAATAATCTAAAACCATACATCATTTAAGGAATGCATTTTCGCCGTTATTGCAAGATAAATTTAGAATCGTTTGAAAAGGAAAAAATAACACTCCCTATAAATTACACTGAACATAATGCTGCATGTGTTATGAAACTTTATCCACTACAGAGGCTGTTCACACATTTTTTAGACGATGTATATTGTATTCACAAAACTAAATTACATAAAATTCTTGTGTTTTAAATGTTCTATTTGACATCCCTTATTCTGAACTATCTTTCGACACCGCAATTTCCAGGATAATAATGCCTTTTGAAGTGTCAGAAAAGGTATTCTATCCCATTCCTCCTGAACAGCTTTCCAGAGTCCTGTAAGGGTTTTGGGACGACGTTTGGATAATGCAGATTTTAAAAGTCCGAAAGCACAAAAATCCATAGGTGATACATCGGGAGATTTAGTAGGGATATCAGTGAAGGGTATGGCCTTGATATCAGATTTTTGTTCCATTTCTTTTAGGAAATTTACAGTAGATTTTGATGTGTGACTGCTAGCTTTGTCCTGATGGGGTCTCACACATTGATGGCACTGTGGGTATAGCGATGGTATTCCATTCAGAAAAATTGGCGATAAACTATGTTCCTGATAGTATTTGGAGTTAATCTTGACATTTTTTTCCACTCTCTTTATTTTTAACTTGACATTATAAGAAAAACCAGCAACAATCATGAATCCCTCAGAAAAACTTTCTTTCGATTCTTTGAACCATGTACTTAAATTTTTTTCTCCCCTTTTATGATAATAAATGGCTCTTTTTTTGTTGCAATCATTTAAATACACCCATGATTCATCTATTGTGACAATTGTTTTCCATTTTTCTTCGGATAAGTGTTTCTCATATAGAATTCTGCAGCGTGTCCTGCGTTCAGCGATATGATTTGGAATAAGACGATGCACATTGCGTTTTTTCGCTTTCTTAAGATTTAAATCAACGTTTATCATTTTGTTTACAGTGGACACCGAGCATTTTAATGATTTTGCAACTGTCCTTTGACTAGGGGGATTTTCTTTTAACATTAAACAACGTACCTTTGCAATAGTCGAAGATGTCCGTTTTTTCCTTGGATACTTGTTTGGAATTTTTGTCTCACTTGAGGATCCAATTTGACTTTTTTTTTCCTTTCTTGTTGACGATATTACCTATCGACGCTTTAGATATCACAAAACCATGACTCTCACATCATTTTTTGATAACGGAGTATGCATATTTCTCTTCGGAAAGAGCATAAATGTAGCCTTCAAACTACTGCTTTGTTAAGAACGCCATTTTGAATAAAGACAAAACTTTCAAGCCGCAGACGATAATTTTGACTTTTAAAAACATAGTACAATTGCAATTATTTCTTTTGCAGCGAACGATTTTTTATTACCGCTTACCAAAATCGTCTAAAAAATGTGCGAACAGCCTCTGTATTATTAAAATTTCATTTTCTCAATTGAAAATAATATGTAAAATATCATATGAAACTGTAAAATATTTTTTTTTAGTGATAATACATCTTACAGTTTTTGTTAAATCAGACAAAATTCCTTTTCAAATGAGAGACATTATAAAGTATATAATTCCCTTTCTAATGAAAAGTAATAAAAATTCAGATATTGAGGTTAATTTTATATTTCATTGGATGTCATTACATTCTATTTTTTTCAATTGTCTGGCACCATAAAAGTTGCAATAATTTTCATTTGAAAGAACGACATTTTAAAAGTAATTATAATTTTTAATACATATTTTAGCTTAACTGTAGGAATACTTTCCATTTTATACTGCATTGGAAGATATACTTTTCTTTGTAAAGTATGAGAACACATGAGAGGTAGTGTAGTGATAATCTTCGTTGTTTTCACTCAAAGATGAAGAACATTTGATGAATTAAAAAAATTTATTGAAACTTGACAAACACAATACATAAACAATACACAATCTGTACACAGAGGAAGCCCTATGAACCCTCCCAACCTACAAGCTGGGAACGCTTCCTCTCTCGATGAGAATGCTCACACATACGACTGACTCTACAATAGCCAACAACCGTCGTGCTGGGACTGCTACCTTTGGCTCTCCCAATCCTCAACTGACTATCTGCTTCAACAACCTCCTACAATTCTCAATTGGGGGAGCACTTGTCTCTACTAGAAATTTCACTCCAGACCATGCACTAAGATGACCTGCATTCTCTTTTGGAACACCTCTTCCCCTTTCGAACAATCATTCAGAGGACTCCAGCGACAGCAGTCCAGCTTCCGTTGCGGGACCTTTCTCCCTTTTTCCTCTGCGGTGACGTTCGTATGTGGTCTGTACTGTCCCCCAACTATATCTACATCTTATTATTAGGCACAGTCTCTAGCTAGAGGCGCCTGATATTATAGGTAGGAAATAAAGTATGGGATATTTTCGCAAATAAAATATGTGTATATTGACGTTCAAATATTTTTAAGTGTACGAATGTTTCAAAAACAATCCCTCGAATTTAAATGAGTATATTATGAAAAATATTGAACATAGAAACTTAAAATCTATTTTATATTACATGGCTAATCATAGAGTTTTTTTACAAACCAAATTAAAGGTGCTCAATATGGCCTCCTTTGGATGCACGACATATGTCTGTACGGTAGGCAAATTCGTCCCAAACTTTTGCGAGCATGTCTGCATTACACTGCTTCCACGGCTGTTATACGTGCACAGACAATCCGTGTCTTGGAATTGTTTATACCATTGCCTAATGCTCTGAGAGGTAGGAACTTCAATCTACCCGGGTTTTGTCGACGAAAATCACGCTGAACAGTTGTTACGGACTCACACTTTGCAAAGCGTAGAAAACAAAATAATTTCTGTTGTGGAGTCGCCATCTTTACAAACACTGTAGTGGAGGCCGAAGAAAGAGCGTTAGCGCTACTTGTCGGCAACTGCGAGAAACTAGAGATTTCCTTCTTTCTTTCTATACATTATTCGATAAAAACGGATTAAAAGATTAATAGTTATGATTTTTTTAAATCGGATGATTCTTTTTGAAACACCCTGTATATTAACCCAGATTTGTTTTCAATGTACAGAAATCAATATACTATTGTTTGCCTTAAATTGTATGATGTTCAAAGGTCCAGAGAGTCAGTTTAAAAAGAAGAAAAGTATGGATATGGGTACATAAATTTCGCCTAAAAAATATCGAAATTTCGCCCAAAAAAAATTATATATATATATATATATATATATATATATATATATTCAAAAAATTTACATTAATTAAAAGAAATCCCAATTTTGCTTACTTGGTTAGGTAAGAATCAAAATTCTTAGTATTGGTTCAATTAAAGCTAACATTGTAGTGGTCTCCACATTCTCTTCCTTAAGTCTTTAGCAATAAGTAATAAGCAAATTTCGAGAGTGAGAACTCTCAGTTAAAGACTGTGGATGGTCTTAGATAAAGAATTATGTTAATAAATTTATACTTTTATTACCTAATTTCGCTTAAAAACCGTTTATTACCGAGTTTTCGCCGAAAAGTAGTAAAAAAATAATTTTCGCATTTATTCGTTCATATTGGCAAATTTTGCATTTATTCGCAAATATCGCAAATATCTATACGTATCCCTAAGTATGGAGCATTTAAAAAACTTCAGAATTTGTATGAATGGTCCAAAGGCAACTGAGTGGTTAGTGTGTCGGAATTTAGTTCTGATGATGCTCGGTTCTAATCACGACAAGCGCCCCTGAATGCCCTCGTGTATATGCCAGGTATAGTCACGTTAAATTCGTAGTCCAGAAAGTACCTCCATATGGTATGTGGAAGGGGGGTACGAGTCCACCAGATATCACCCCGTGTGGGTGTTCAGTCAAAATTGAGGTAGAACTAGGGGGTAGTGTTAATTCACCTATACAGTGCTCCAATATCAAACAAGTTACAGAATCTCGCGGATGCATCCGGCGAATGTCAGAATACAATGTGCCCACCTCGTTGGAGGAAAAATGGCAAATGAATTCTAAAACTATTATTTAGACCTCACAGTAATTAAATCTGCAGTTTGAAGAAGGGAAGGAATCCAAAAACTGTTTTTGTGGGAAATTTTAAAAAAAAAACACTTCATACTTTTATTATTTATCATTTTTTTCTTCACTAAATTTTTATATAAGATTCTTTACATTCACCTACTATTCTAGTACCTTGGACAGGTCAATTGGATTGCCCTTAAATAAACTATACCATACTAAAAACCATGGATTTGGTCACTTCTTCAAACTGGTTATTAAATAGACATAAAAATCAATAATTAAAATATGAGAAACATTTTTGTTTATAAAAATTTTGTAAACCTTTTTGTGAAATTTTGTAATAAATTAGAAGAATCATTACTTCATAGAAGTATAAGATTCATTACTTCATAGAAGATTGAATGAAATCGTTGTATTACTGCGGTGTGTAAATTCTATCCATTCGTCTGATTTTCCTTTTAGCAATCCCCAAATTGCGATCATATTGCAGGAATGAGTGCACTCGAACAGGGAAGTACTGATACATTTTCTAAATTTCCCAGTTACCAGTGCAAGAAAAAAAAACGCACTAGAGTTTTATTGCAGTTTTGGCCTTCGCAGGCATCACTGAAAACGTGAAGCTCTTTAACCTCGTGATCTGTATTTTTTATTTCCAACTACAGCATGCTACAAACTTCGTTAGGTCCACGTTTCGCTTCTTACTCTGAATAAATGCAGAAATTGGCAATCTGTTTTCAAATCGTGTTTGCATAACACATACAGCAGAGTTTCCTCGGCTGTAAAAGAGCGCGACAACAGCAACAGTCTGGCCAAGCACGGTATCAATAGTTTAAAGAAGGAAACAAAACCTGGATATTTTCACTCCTTCAAACTAACAAATATTGCAAGGACCGGTAACAACACTACGTGAATGATTTTCACTTCATTTTTACAGCTTACTAGGAGCGTCTATATGCAAATAGCAGTTTGGCTCAAAAAAATGAATTTAAATTTTTTGGCGCTTGTTCCCTTCTTCAAACTGCAGGTTCAATTTTCTTCGATGCTGAGGATCTAGGGATATCATATAATGCACGTTTCTAAGTATACCCACTCACAGAAATCTGCACTTCTACCTGTATATTCACTAACTTCATCTTCAAATCATAGTCGTACTCAAAAACTCTGGCAAGCAAGGGATTCTTGCAAGGGTAAAAACAAATAACAGACCCTGGTTGCGAAAGCTGGTTATGACGGTGGGTTATTTCTCTGCTTCCTTATTTCAAGGACAATGTTCTGCGTAACTTTTTCGGATTGAGGCCATGAATTATCGTGGAAAGAAACCCCTCTTGTATTGACCCTGAACGGGATAAATTTAAAGCAGAACAACTAAACAAAATTTCTCGAAATAATGCCAGGGTGTAAAAAAAGCATAAATGAACAAAAACGAAAATCCTTGAATCTATTTCAAAAGCTTTTTAGGAATAGAACTTTCTATGTTGACACGTTAAGTAAAATATACTCTCAAAAGTAAATTTGAAATATTTGATATAGGCGAAGTCTCCGTGCAGAATTTAAAATTTTTTAAGTCATTACAACTACTTCTGAAGGAAATTAACAAGCCTTTTAACGTAACTGTACGTTCCTCCATAACGGTTCGCAGGAACGGAAAATTTCAGACGCTAAAAATGTCCATCCATACCTCGTGAGTTATAATTTTGGCAGCGTGACAAACCCAGTCTGTATCGCTTGGACAAGCAGTAAACAGTTAAACAGAAAAGTACCAAGATACGTCAAAATTTTGATATGCATATATGTATATAGAGTATACATACGTACATATTTATAGATACATATATACATAACACATTCATACATATATACATACAAAAGAGGTAAGCAACGATAAGTAATCCTACATTAATAACCCGCGGTAGTTTCCTTAGAAAAGACTACCTGATTTTTTTTAACTGTTCATTTCTTTTTATTATGAAAATGTATTCTCATGAGTTATTACAAATAGATAATGAAAATATATGGCTTATTCTCCGAATAACCACTTAATGCGTATAGCTTTAAGAAAGATACTTAACTAAAAAGCTTTTGCTAAGTCACATCAGTTAAATTTTTAATACAAACTCAAACAATTTTTTTCCGACGGCAAAGTGCGTTTTTGTCTCCGATAATGCTACAGAAGAAGTAAAAGAAGTACTTTAGTTACTAATTGCTTTATTTAAGACATCGGTGTGTGTTACGATCATTTGTAGAACTCTTTTTTTCTGTAATTGACAATTATTGGTACTGCAATTACTCTGTTAGAAGAATAAAAATCTATTTTTATATATCTACGGAACCTGGGAAAAAAATTGCTTTTTTAGCATCATTTTGAATATATATTCACAGACTGTCCAGGAATATTTTTAAAAATAACATACCTAAAATTTATGCAGATTATTTAATGCATGACTATATAAGTTGAATCTGTGATTCTCGCAGTTTACGCGCATGGCAGTTAGAGAGGGCGCTTGCTGTGGGAAAGAAAAATTTTGAAAACCGATTACGTACATTCAAAGTCGGCTCTTTATTATTATTTTTAACAGATCATAATGATGCTCAGAAAGCGACAATGTTATGGTGGTAAAAGTAGAGTCCTTCAAGCAACTTAGTTATGTTTGTTTAAAATTTTCTCATTAAACTTTTTTCAGATGGTTAAATGCTTCTACTTTAAAAGAATATAACAGTTTAAAAATTTGTCAATAGGAGAAAAAATATCTATCGTGATGAGGGAGATAACATTTGATATTTATTTGTGATCGAAATGTTACAACCAGAAAAATGTTTGATAACCTCTTGAGTTACACTGTTTATTATAATATTATATTAATATCGCAACTGAGTTGGCTGTTTGAATGTTTCTTCTTCTAATTTCAGTCTACTTTCAGTTTCATCGTCTCGGGGCTTCAGATCAATTTTTGTTAAAAATGCAGAATGCTTCTTCTTGCAGAATTTTTATAGCATGAGTGCTATAATTTGTATTTAGAAAAAATATTATGTTATTATGGATAAGAGGCAAGACGTAAAATTATCCTTTGCTGTAATCATTTAATACATAGCAATAACGACCAAAATTTCTAAGACTACAAAATTCATGCCATAAACTCAAACTGTCAAAGGACCACATTTGATGTAAATAATCCACATCTTTATGATCATTACTATAAGGATGATCTTGCTTTGATATTTTATTAAAGATTTAGAAAAAGGATAGATCCTGTGTGTCAGATTTTTATTGTAACATTTATTTAACTTCGGTACTTCAAGGAATTTTATTGTATACATATATGTCATGGTTGCAGTTTCTTATATTTTTTTCAAACGTTCAAGATGATATTCTATACGCACTAAATATACGGTAATTTCAAAGTTTGATTGCGTGTAAAAAACCTACAATTTAATTTAAAAGATACATGTCATTTCAAATCATCAAATTTTTGATACAAAAGATATTGTAGCGAAGCTCGTGCGTAGCTGTCACAGCTACGGTGTTTGGCTGCGGTTCTGAAGGTGATGAGTTCGAGCCCCGCTGGATTCAAGTTGCTTTTCTTCAAATATCCTTTCTTCCTTTTATTCAGAATGTTCTAATATGCTAATTTATTGTATTCTAATTTATTATATGCTAATTTATTATATGCTAATTCTAGTTTCTACCGTTCCAGAAAGTTTGGTGACTGTATATATGTCGAGCTAGCGTTCAGTTCAGGTTGAATAAATTTCTTTAGTGCAGTTCTAACATTGATTTCCTGTGATATAAATTCGAATCTACGCGACAATATACTGGTCTTCAATATACAGACTAATAGATTATACTACAGCATTATCTAAATAACTCAGTATAATGCATTAATAGGTTTTTATTGAAGAATATAAAAGATTCAATAGAGCACAAAATAATTGCTTATTATAAAACTTTAAATCTTTCACAGATTAATATTCACAATTTATTTTCACGATGTTAGAGTACGTCAACATGCGTAAATAAAATTACCCCAAGAAAAAGATTTTCTTAATGTACACTCGCCTGCCTATAAATATAAAGGAAATATAGGAAGAATGGTATGTTTGAATGTGTTGTACTCTTCCCTTCACTCTCTGAAGGAGTAATAGTAAAATTGCTTTTATCACTACATTTTTGTGCATGTAAGGCGAACTAAACATAAAAATCTCTGTTAGAAATCATTTTGACATAGCTTTATCACACGTGCTACAATTCACTTTTGCACTAGAACGACCGACAGTGAAGATATACCTATTTCTATGGGCAGGGTTAATGGGAGAAGGGGCTGTGAGGGAAGAACCGAGTGGTCTCTTATACGTGACGGTGTTCTTAAAAGAGTTGAGCTTTCACGGTTAGTCTCCTTTCACCCGATTAATAGATTAAACGAATAAATGCGTTCAGTTGCACATTGGCTTTCATCTAGGCGGAAGTTGAAAGAAGTTCTTCTCCTTTCATGTCGTCATTTCCTTTTAAGTATTAACTTAATTAATCGCTGACATTTCTTCTGTTTCAAGTAATTCAAAGACTGACAATTTTCATTCAAAATCCAAACATTTAAAATTTATTTAATAAGTTGATACGAATACCTTACCAAGAAATCAAGACTTTGTCTTCCAGCCCTAGATCGAGTCTTTTTAATAATGTATATTCTAATGTTTGATTTGGAAGATACTTCAGTTTGATTCTTACGAGATTGTAAAGGGGATATTATGACTAAATGCCAAATATGAATGAAAAACGAATGTTGAATTTATATGTGATGTGATGAAAAGAACGTCATAGAGCCATGATCATTTAGGTTGAGTACTTTGAACACAATAGAACGAATAAGCATCCTTTAAAATGAGTACATTACATAAAACAGAACATCTATAACAAAACATATATAACCATCAATACATATCCTATTTTCAGAATATGTTGTACAATAAAGATGAACTCTTTCACACGCTCAAGTACATTTCAAACATAATGTTTTTTGGCGTTTACTGAAATATCTGTAAATACGATTCAAAATCTCTCTCTTAAAATGAGAAAAATTAGCAACATCAAGGAACTCCCCCTGTGCGAAATGAAATTTGTATATATGTTCCAATTCACAGGGCAGTTTATATATATTCTCATAAGTATGCATTTTCGAATTTGTTCTAAACATAGGTACATGCGATATCCATATCACAAGATATTGATACTTGGCTAACTGTAGTCAAATAAACTATGCATTTATATATTTTAGCCGTTTTATTTATTTATTTTTATTTTATTTTTTTTTACAAATCCCAGATTTTCTAGCAAGGCTGGACAATCTCCATAAAACCAAAAATTTCCAAAAAGTCTAAAATCAGTAGAGGGTCCAGAAGGACCTCGTCCTTAGTAAAACCCAAACAATTTAAAATATGGGCAGGGGAGGCCATGTCGGCAGAGCACCAGTGGCACTCCGGGAAGATCGTCTGTCCCTGCCGAAAAGTGAGTGCTTTTATATGACCACTCATGAAGCGCGAGAAGGCCGTTTGGTACTTTCTTGGCTTGATCTGAAAAGACCCACCCAGACTTCTTCCAAAGTACCATGGGTGGCAAGGAGGAGTTCTCCAAAGATGGTTTTGTTTGATCTTCATGAGGGAGTAAATCTCTCTAAAAAGCCGTTTTATTATATGCATATGTGTTTGCATGGTTTGATTTGCCTAAGTAAGAGTGTCGTACAAAGTCAAACACCCACACAGGTTTACATATATTCATCTTGTCATCAATTTTTAAGAACTCAACGTGGTCAACTTATGACTAATAAATTCCCATTCTGAGTAACATGTGTTTAAATTTGAGATACAATATGTATATTTGCTCCCATAACAAAGTAGCCAACAAGATTGTGCTGTACGTACGAGCGAATGCCTCCAGACAAGTGCTTACCACATTAGAAAATAAAAGATTTCAAAGGGCGAAACCCTTAATCCTCATAAGCTTTAACTATCATAGTTTGCATGATGGTTTACAATATTGGGAACCCCCCAGATCGGCCACGATGATCTCACTATCTCGTAACATATTTAAACATTAGAATGATCTTCGTTTAGTTACTTCAAACTCTTGATATTCCTGACCAGCAGGGGTGGCCAAAGCGGCGACCGCGTACCTATTCCTAGTCGCCCGCTTCTCTGTTATGTAAACATCTCAGTTCCTCGTCTCACATATCATGCGAGACAAACCGTCCGACAAAGACGACGCGCTACAATCTCGAAGTTAGCCTATTATCGGCGACAGTCTTTCTCTAAAACCCGATGGGTAAAACAAGTGTGGACTTCTAGGTTATATGTTACTCAAGTGACGACCGTAGCGCATAGCGGACGTGTGTGTGGGCATTTCGGGTTTTAGAAGCCACATTTCGCTATAATCGGCTATCTTCGACTCTACAGGAAATCTCATCACCTAACGGTGGTTATATATTTAATACGGCTTAGTTTCGACGTGTTTGTATCAAACATAACGAAAGTTACCAGGATTTCCAGTAGCCATCATTTCATGTAAGCATCTGCTTTTTTACCATGCTCTTTTATTTTATTTTATTTTTTTTATTTCAGTCTTTTTTTGCCCACAATGAGTCACCTGACCACAAGTTCCAACATGTCGAAAATATATCATTATAATGATGAATGGGAACAGGAGTTTTTTCTTCACGGTGAAAAAGGATAAAGGTATTTGCATTATTTGTCTTTCAAGCGTAGCAGTTCCAAAAAGGGCCATTGTTGAAAGTCACTTTAGAGCAGTCCATAAACAATGTGAGGATTATTATCCACTTGTCACCGAGTTACGAAAAGCAAAAGTACAACAATTAATGACATAATCAAATATGAAACAGTCATTTTTTTCGAGATTAAGTACGAAGTCGAAAACTGCCACCATGGCCTCATTCATGATAACTGAAATTTTATTAAAACATAAGAAGCCTTTTGAAGACGGCAAAATATGGAAGGAGAGTTTTAAAGCAGGAGAAATATTATTTAAAAAAATAACAATAAATCTGAAATAATTGCTTCAATTAAAGAAATGTCGCTCTCGAGAAACACCACTATGCATAGAACAGAAGCAATGAGTAACAATTTAGAAGAGATTCTGAAAGAAATTATTAATGAATGTAGGTTTCTACCCTTACAATTCGACGATTCAACGGATTTCATGGATACCGCACAACTATGTATATTTATTCGAATGTGTTTCCAAGATTTGTCTGTCAGAGAAGATCTGCTAACAATTTTACCGATGAAAAGACAAATGAGAGGTCAAGATATTTATAATTCGTTTAAGTCTTTAATCACTAAAACAGAATTTCCCATACATAAACTGTTATCGATTACGACTGATGGAGCTCTTTCTATGGTTGGGAATCATAATGGATTTATTACTCTTTGTAAAAGTGATGATGATATTCCAAGTTTTACAAACTACCATTGCATTATCCAGCAGAAGTCATTGTGCTAAAAAATATTGAATTCAGGTGATGTGATGAATTTCACATTTAAGGGGGTCCGGACACATTTTGAAAATTTTTTTATTGATTGAGTTAAAATTTTAAATTGTTTTGTGATGGTTAACCATATAATTTGTAAACAAAATTACTACATAAAACTTCTCAAAATGTTTTTAAAAAATTTTAAAATTTAAAATTTTTAATAAAATTGGGGTAATTTAAAATTGTTATAACTCGAAATATTATTTGTCGAATTTCAATTTTTTTCCCTTTAATTAAACAGGAATATTTAAGTTTTAATTATCATTCACCATTTTTTAAAATATTAATTTTAAAAAAATTAAAAATATTTAGATTAAAAATTACGAAAAAAAATTATGTAACCTATTTTTAAAAAACCATATTTTCAAAAGCAAATATTTTTTTCAAATTTGCTGAATCAAAATTAAAGTAAAATAGTTGAAAAAGACATGTTCCAAGTTTCAACCATTTATCTTTAACAATTCTTGACTTATAACAATTTAAAAACGAGAAATGGGGAAAAAACCCATCATGCAGAAAAACGGACTTACAGGTTTAAACAACGATTGGCTACTATTAGAATGTTGCAAATCAAATAATAATTTCTCCTGTTCTAATTAAGATAGAAACGTGATTTAAACGTCATTTTAAACGCAAAAGAACACACAAATGTTTAATGCAATAAATTTTTTTTCGAAAATTCGAACAATTTTGTGTCCTGGACCCCCTTAAAATAGTTAATTCTATTCGTGGAAGAAGTTTGCAGATTCAGGAATGGGAATCTGATTTCGGGTAACTACTATCACACACTGACGTAAGGTGGCTAAGCCATGCTAAGTTTTTAAAAATAATCCTGGACCTTTTGTCTGAAATAAAAGATTTTATGGCAACTGTTACTACATCATATCCTTAATTGGAAGATGATAAGTGAGTGCGTGATCTTGCTTCTCTCTCTGACATTACAGGAAAGCTAAATGAATTAAATTTGCAACTTCAAGGAAAAAACATCGCTAAACATTAACTGAACTGGTTAGCTATGTTAATAAATTCAAGGGAAAACTTGCATTCCTAGAAGCACAATTGAGGAGAGGAGATTTAAAACAATTTGAAAATATGGAAGCTAAATCTACTTATAAAAACTCAAATGAATACAATCAATATGCTAATACCATGTCTCTGTTACGAAGTGAGTTTGATAGAAGATTTAAAGATATTTCTAAAATAGAGGATATTGTATTATTCATGTCATTCCCATTCAATGATGACATAAAAATAGAAGAAATATCAATAAAATCAAAAGAATTTTTGGATGTGGATCAAATGCTGGTTGATAATGAAATTTTTAACCTAAAATGCGATATATTTTTAAAATCAAGAGCTTCGTTCAAAATAGTTTTTGGAATTTACTTTGTGAAGAAAAATATCCATGTTTATGGAGTGGTGCAGCATATTTAACAACCTCTTTCAGTCCTACTTACCTCTGTGAAACAAAAATTTCTACCATGAATGCAATCAAAACAAAACATCGCTCCCGTTTGGCAGATGACCATTTGGCAGCATGTTTGCGAATAGCTATAAGTACATATGAACCGCAATATGAAAAGTTCGCCAAAAACATGCAACGTCATGTTTCCAGTGCGTCTTCTTATACGAAATAAAAATAATAGTTAAAATTAATAAACAATTAAATTGTTTGCGTTAATAATAAGAAAATAAAAAGAACATATTGTTTTATTTATAAACTAATTAGTTTGTAAGAAGAAAACATTTTTGTCCAATTAAAATAACTTGATATTGAACATAAGTAATATCTATGATTATTTTAAATTTAATAAATTTTTTGGCTTTAAATTACTAATTTTCTTCTTACCACTCAACGCATACGATGTTGGTAGACCGACGCCTATAATTTAAATTACAGGTTGCCGGTAGTGATCAAACGTTTGCCACCACTGCTGTACAGTGACTTTATCTTTAGTATAGCGATTAGCATTAATCAGCTAGATGTGCAGTAAATAAAAAAAAATTAAAATAATATATATTTTTATACTAAGCCGTTATCAGATAAAAATATGTAGAAATTATAAAGTTACCTTAAGGGTAAGAAATAGGAAAATAAAAAGGTTTTAAAATGTGAGGGCGACTGATTTTAGAACCCTTGACTCCGGTAGTTTCTTTGAAAGGCTTCATGAAATACGCAAAGGAAGACACCAGCGAAGTAGGAAAATTATGGAAAAGCAACGTATTGAGATACAATATCAAAAACTCCCTTATAATCGCGGGAAATGAAGAGATGAGAAAGTTAATACTCAAGTTAAGTAAGACAGATGAGAATTACTGATGTCAATAAAGCAAAAGACATACCAGAGAGCGGAATATATCCATGTGAGTCCAATGTTTAAATTAATACATAAATATTTAATTTTGCGATTAAAACTTGGCGGTTGCAGCATTTTTCTAACCTATTTTTTAAATGGCTGATTCCAGATGTGTTTTTATTGTTGTTCCTAATGCCCCCTGGCAGGAAGTTCCAGACCAGGTCCGTATAGGCTTCGGGCTGAAGTGTGAAGCTCCGGTTTATAATAGCACCACAAGGGTCGGAATTCAACTTGGCTAGGTGCCACTACAATTTTGACAGAGCACCCCCAGGGGTGACATCTGGGGGATCGTACCTTCACCAACCACTGGTCTTATAGAAGGACTTTCCGGTGCTTGTCAGAATTCGATCCGAGCACCTTCTGTACCGAAAGGCGACGCGCTACATATAGGCTACTTCACCCCCTCTCCCTATAACCTCCTCCCTGTTATAAACCTATGCAGTTTATAATAAAAATCATAATTTATTATTTTAAGTTTCATATAAATCGATTTAAAATGCTTATTTAGGGAAATAATACTTTTTTCTTTCGACTCTTATTGAACTTATATACCTTTTTTGCTTATAGACAGCATCCATATTATTCAAATTGCCTCCTTAAAGATTTGCAATATTCTGTAAAACAATAAAATATGATATTTAATGAATGAAACTCAAACTTATGTTTACTGAAGTTAAATCAAGTTATGAATTCATTTGCATTACAATGAAGTTATCGGGAATAAAATGAATGCGTATCGAAGAATTTTGTATATGCTTAATTTCGAGTCTTTTCTGAACGTGAATCAATAATGTAAATTGAGAAATCAATATGTAAAATCATCTGATATTAAAACATATGACATTTATTTTGCTGTTTCGCCAATCTTTCGCCTTATTTGCAAGATTATATTTTCTCTGTAGTACTGTTGCTTTTTGAATTGCATTGCATTTATTCTTCGTAATTCTATATCATTGGTTCAATTTTTAAATACGAGTATGATGCTGTAGCAGAGTAAGAAATATAAGCAAGTCAAATGCAAAAAATTATTCAAATTTTATTTTTCATCTGTATCTCCAACAATAAATTATAAAACATTTCATTTTTTAGTTCTATGAAGGCAAGTTATTGTTCCAAACTGCGCCATTTTTGATCAGAGGTAAAATTTTAATTTTCATATTAGGAAACTCAAATAGTAACACGACTTGCCTTTCTATCCTTTTACTTGCATAGATAAAAAAAGCGTATTCTTTTTTTATTTGCTACGTGCTTTTCTAAACATTACATATCCATACGTAGTCTGTTGTTACTTGTTGTCTTTTTTGTTACTTATCATCCGGTGTCTGTCGGAGTCAGATCAGATCCATAAGGTCGTTGAACCTCAGAAAGTCGAGCAAAAGTAGGGTATCGGAATAAATATCTTTCCTGTATAAGCCCAAACAACTTAAAATGTGCTCGGCAGAGGCATGGTGAATTTGACACTTGGTGCAGGTGGCGAAGGTCTTCATGCCCTCAGAGAACCAGAGGTTCTTGATGTGACCACTGCAAGTTGTCCGGGCGCAGTCCCGGAGCCTCTCCGTGTGAGCGCAGTCCGGGAGACTCTGTCACATTCAAGAGTTAAAGCCAAACCCGGCCTATTACCTAAGTACCAATGATGGGTGGTAGGCTCCTTTCACTTCACCATACTTTCTGATTTTGTCATGGAATGTGTGACATAAATCGTATGGTGGGTAATATGTTATAGGACGACAATAATTACTCTTTAATGAACAATGCATTGATTTATTAACGTTAAGACACACACATATATTTATGTAACGCAATGGACGCGGAGCGAGGAACGAAAGCGGAGTGGATCATATTTCGTTATTTAAAGTTCTTGCTTCATCTACCTGAGGTCGAAATGGATGAAATTGTCGCCCGGCCGTGCGTCACAGTAGTTTAGAATCAATTCCCGCAACATCTCAAACCTCGGACACACATATCACATCCCAATGTTTATCTAACTACATATTTTATTAATAAGAAGTACGGAAATACAGCTTCTCGGGGCAGCGTACAGAATGAAAAAGGTACACACCTATATGATGCCAGGTCTTAAATAGACTTATCTCACCATGTGATCGCAGTAGATATTACTTGGTTAAAAGTTAGGAAAAGGCGTGACTATTGCGCTAAAATAGTTAATCGTGTACCCACGCTACAAATGTTTAGTTTTCGAGTAATATAGTCGCCATTTTAGAATTCTCGCTCGAGGTTTTTTAGATTCAAAAGCGAAATTAGCTCGAACGCCCTAATTAATTTAGAATAACTTAGAATTTAAAAGTGTTATGGGATTTTAATGTTATATATATATAATCATAATAATACCAAAATCGTAGATATAAATGACATTATATAATTCAACACAATCAACTCATCATTAAATTTAGTAACTCAATAAATCACTAACTCAATAATTTACTAACTCATTAATTCGATAATTCAATGTCATTCGTTAAATATAATTAATTCCCAAACGTATAAACTTATCTCATTCGTAATTTAGCAAAATAGCATTCGTAACTGACAAATTAAAGAGAACGGAGTCACTGTACCTTTAGTTTGATGTATTCCTTGGGCGCTGCTGGGAACTCGGCACGGCATCTGATACTAGAGGACTTTGACGACCTGGCTTCGGGTTTTTGGTGGTATATACGAGAGCCTCTTCGGCGTTACTTCACTCTATTGTGACGGGCTCGGGATGTCGCCTTCGTCCATGTGGTCCACTACTTTTCATGGGCTTAGCATATTGAGTGATGCAAGTGATTGCATTCGAACTCGTTTGTTCATCTCAGCGATCACCGGAGGCTGCTTCGGTAGATAACTTTACGGGCTTTTTTTCACCCTGTAGCTATGACGAGTCTTATTCTCTCTCCATTTACCCTTACTCTATCAACGTATTAGTCTTTGAACCTCAGTCTCTGATTCCAATCAGAATCTCAACATCGCATCCTCAGTCAATCTCAGCTCTACACATTCGTGACTAAAGTCAAGTCTAATATCAACTCTGACGATTCTAACTGGTCAAGTCACATCAATCACATTCTGAAGAGTCGCATTCAAAGGGCAAATATATTTAAAACAAAATCATCAGCATCCTCGTATCTCATCTTTTCTCTCTTAAATATCCTTCTTCCATTTCTTTAATTCCCTCCCCTGGGGATTTCATTGGCCGACTCTTCTAATTTTCGAGCCTCTCTCATTTCTGCTATTCTTTTGATATTGTATTTAGATGTTCGTCTCTGTCCAATCCTTCCTGAGGAGCGTATCCTATGTTTCTAACCTCAGTTTACTTTCACACGCTCTCTCGCTTTTTTTATTACTTGTGACCACTGGCTTCTTGAATGCGTGATCCCCTATTCTATCCATAAACTTCACTCACTTCTCAATTGCTACTTCATTTTATTACTACTGTTTTATCACTTCTTCTTATCTCTCTTCATCTTTCTAAATTGCCTCTTATTTACAGTGCATTCTTTACAACATGGTTTTCTATCTTTATAGCCCCTTTTTCCATCATACAATGACCCTACCCCGTGACAAAATATAATTCCAGGAAGGTAGGGGCAGAAGAGGAAGGAGTTAGATGACTACAACTTTCCTTTGCTACTTTGTCTGCTAATTGATTCTTGCTGTAGATGGATATCATAGTGCTGTGAAATTATTTTTAGCTTGTGTAGGAGAGAGAGACTCGTTTTGTCGCCTACGAATAGCCAGTTACTTAAATGTTGAAGCGAGCTTTGGCTATCGGATAAAATCCAGAGTTCCCCGTAGTTCTTCTCTGCTAGGATGACCGCGAGTCTTACATCAGTTGCTATTAGTTCTCTTCTGAAAACTGAACAGGAATCCAAGTTACGTTGATTAAGAGTAATTTAGTCTTAGTAGTCACAATATAGATGCCGCTTCCTACTTGGTCAGCAATTTTGCTGCCATCGGTATAGATCTTTATGGCGTTAATAGGGATGTTGTTTATGACCTCCAAGGCAAGCTGTCTAACATGTTCTATGATAGAATATTTTTTTTTGATAGAGGTGGAAAGGTTAAGTGAAAGTGGACCGTAGAGAGTCCCTCGGATGGACATCATTTCAATGAGTGTGGATCAACATCGCAGGCAAGTAAGTTCTGGGACGCGACTTGACTGAAAGGGCTGTTTTTCTTTAATCTTAGGCAGTTACTACAGTTATTTAGATACGTTGAAGTTTGTTTGTTGAGAGGGCCGAAATTAGAGAGTTTGTTATAGTATTTGACCAGGCCAGCTTGTCTTCTAGTTTGTAGAGGCTGCAGGTCAGCCTCAAAAGGACAATTTCTGAGTGACAGCTTTGAAGCATCTCAGTAATGATATAGTACTCAATTGTACTTGCAGCACTCAGTTGTACTTGCTCTATTTTTTTTCAAATTGGAGTCAGAGGCACAAGAATCAATCGGAAAATCGTACTCGAGAATGGGCCGAATGAGCGCGAAATATGTAGTTCTAAGGGTAATTACGTCAGCTCCCCAGTCCCTACTAGCGATGAATTTAAGGATGTTGAGCTGCTTCTACTTTTCAAAATAATATGTTCAATATGTTTGTGACTTGTAAATTCGAGGTCTAGAATAAACCCCAAATATTTGGGGTGCTTCACGTAAGTAAGCTCTTGATTATCTAGTCTCAATTTTGGTTGATATTTGTACAGGTGCTTATTGGTGATAAAAAGGAGACAATTGATTAAGAGGAGCTAAAACTAAGTTTAAGCTCTGCCGCAAAGTTTAAAAAACCGTTAGGGAATCATTGAATCTTAATTCTATTACATTTATATCAGTATCAGACTCCTAAAAAAGGCACTTTCTCTGCCCCAGCGAGGTACATAGTGAAAAGTGTAGGGCTAACAACTGAAGCCTGTTGGACGCCCTGGATGAGCACGTATGAGTTTGAGAATGTTTTATTAATTTTTACGTTGATATATCTTCCCTGTAGAAAGTTTGAAATCTAGGCCAAAGTATTTCCTCGAATGTTAAAAATATCATGTAGTTTTAGAATCAATTTATGCTTCCAAACTCTGTAAAAAGTTTTCGTGAGGCCTAATAGTGCAGCCACAGAATGATGCATAGGTTCAATATTCTGAATATCCCTTTTGGTTTGGCAAAAATATAGAACTTGGTAAATAGTGCTGTGACCCATTTTAAAGCCATATTGTTCACAGGTCATCAGATATTTGCTGTCCAGGTACTATTGGATTCTCAATAAGATCATTTTCTCCATTATTTTGCATGATCAGGATAACCGTGGCCCTTTTCCAATCAGAGGGTAGTCATTCTCTTTTCCAAGAAAGGTTGATGGTGTCGATTAATCTTTGTTTCCCCCCTAAGACCAATATTTTCGAGCATTTGGCCGTCAGGGCCAGGATATTTATTCAGGACGAGAAAGGACATTGCAAGTAGTTCCCGTAAGGAAAAGTGTTTGGCCAAATCTGGGTCTCCAAGATCAGTGCTACGACATCTATAAATGACATTTCTGGCTCTTCCTAAGATGGGTCTATTCTCACTAGTAAGGTTAATCCTTCCTGTCGATAATAATGGGCAGCAAGACCGTTGGTCGCAAATTTGTCGTCTGGGAAAGCCTGTCTATCAGCATTTCTAACTGAGTTACAATTTTTGTACTGAACCTGTACCTTACTGATGCTCCTAACCATTTTCCAAAGTTTTGAATTAGTTGTCCTAGAATCTAATTTATTGCACATTTCCTTCCACCTCGTTCTTTTCAGATGGGCATAGGTTATATAAGTAGTCTTATATCTCCTGGGCTTGGTATTAAATGATGATTTTTTGTCATCTCTTCTAGAGTATATGACAAAATAGAGAAGCAGCAATTTGTCAAAGGTTAGAAAGAGAAATAGTGATGATAAAGTTAAAAGGAACTCAACTAGTCAACATCCACTTTGGCTTGATATCGCCGTTCAAAGTAAATAATCTTGTTGCTACAAAGTATTCAGTCTGAGCAATTGTATATGTATTCCCAACATAAGAGAATATATTGGCCTGTAGCAAATTATAAAAGAAACAATACATGCAAAGCTAGATATATATATAAGGCAAGGTTTCTATAAAAGGACATTGCTCCCTAAGGATTTATTTCCATCTACAATTTCCAGTATATCTTTCAGGAAGATAGTGTCTTAAACGACTTTGATTAAACGCTATTTGACGAGTTCTTGCTGAAACAAGTTCGGATTGTTAAATCATGAAAATATTGTTTTACGGAAGCAGAAAACTGTGTGACCTAAACGTTTGAGAGAATAAGCAATCCAAAATTCCTTTGCCAAAAGGCAGTTCTAATTTTTATAGTAGAAGAACTGTTCTTGAAATTCTGATCATTGCTTACTAAGAACATAGACAAGGAAAGGGCCAAAACAACCTGGCCTTAGCTGGAAATTTAATTTGGTGTGTTGGCAGATTGACGGACTGCTAGACATATCTTTTGCTTCACGAGTGAGCGTAAGTGCATTGAAAAACGTAAGAGTCTGCGTGTTCGATCTCCCTTCCTTACTTCTCACCACACCAACTCTGTCTGCAATCTCTTAACATTACGTACATCAACTCGTAAATGAAATGGCTATGTCGGCTCTCGTACCGGTCTGACAATGAGGAAGTTTTCGTTTCGAAAACTGCAAGTTTTCGTTTCGAAAGCCAACGTCAAAGACTTCAGTGTCGAGTAGTTGAAAAATAAAACCAGCAAACGCCATAGAGGATCCTAAAATTTGTGGTTTTCCTAACTCTAATAATGTTTATAACTAGATTGTAAACTATATGTTATAACTAGCACTAAATAATATTTATAACTAGATTTAAAGAGAGAAACTTTGGGGCACTTAAAGTCTTTTTTTTATTTTAAAATTTTTATAAGTGTTATAAAACGGAAGGATTGTTGATTCTTTGTAAACTAGGCCGTTTTGTTTTGTATATTTGTAATACATTGCTTTCGGTACTTATTTGACGTTTAGTGAGTAGGTTCAAAATGATTTCCAGAATTGTTTTCTCTGAATAAATTTTACACTTTTTTTCAGGAAAAAATAATAAGGTTGCCTTTTGTTAATTGTTTACGAATTTACCCTATTTTTTGTTTTATTACTTGTGTATAAAGAGCCTACAACTCCTGATTGGTTAAAAATATTTTTTTTATCTTTATCATTAAAAGAACTAATATTAGATGACCGTCTAAGATGTTTTAAATCATTTTCTGAGTTGATTTCGACTTGCATTCCTTTTAAGAATATATTTTAAAAAAGGAAATCATTTTAGTTTAGTGACTTATTTATTATTCAATTTTTCCATACGTTTATTCATATCAATTCAAAATAAGTAACGTATCAAAATTTCAAAATGTCTGAACTCTTGAAAAATAATTCACAGGCTCTATATAGTCATTTAATTCCTCAAAAGCTTTCCTTGTGGTAATTTAATTTGTCAAACATAATTAAATTTGAAAGAAGTAAAATCCAAAAATAAAAGGTAGTATTTATGAAAACAAATCTTCTTAGTATCACATCGTCAGTAAATCCTAAATGCCCTCTAGAATGATGATTTTTTTTCTTGAAAATTACTGCTCTTCAGATTTAAATGAAATCTTGGGAAAAAATGAAATAAAGATGATAAGAATAATTTATTTCCTTTAAAGGATGCATAAAATTTGGGAGGCGATCAAATCAAAGCATATTATAAATGTCTTAAGCTTTTGATATGAATTGTCTATAATAAATACTGATTAAATATAAGGTTAGTTAAAAACTGAGATTGAAAAAGGAAAAAGTTGTTGATCTAACGAGCATTAACTCCTGATTACAAAAGCGCAAAAGTATGATAAAAAATATCTGCTCTTATTAAATGAATTGAGTTCAAGATCATGAACTAGAAGAGCCCTAAAATAAAATATTGGCGTAAGAACTCGTTTAATTTTCCCTTCAAACGTAAATTGAGAAAACAGAAATATATAATTTTATAATCCTATTATATAAAAAGTGGATTAATTCATTGTGTCTGGAGACTGCAGAAATACCATTACTTCCTTTCTTTAGTATAACTTCAAAGAAACAGAGTTACGATGAGGTTTTACTTAAAGGAACACCGGCATACATGCAATTAGTTTTATATGAGGCAGTTACGTTGAATTTTAACTCTTTCGTGGCTCTAAATCTCTCAATTCACCGAATTAATTTTTTCCAATATGTATTATCTCTAAACAATTGTTCAATACCTCTGCAATAGATTAGAATCTAAAATCAAATAATTTTCTGGTGTGTTTCAGTATTGGTCTCGTAAACTTTCTTAACTCAGTCCAGGTGAGCTGAGCACAATAACGTAATTAAGGTTCTGGGAATCCGACACATGTTCTGATTGATTCATGATGCGTGCCGGGTTTCTAGCAGAGCTCGAATGCACTTTTCCCATTCAGTATCGGCAAGGGTTAAGGGCAGTTCAGGTTCACAATATTGAAAATTCTAAACATAGATAATAGCGTGTCGAGGTAGATTTCGCAAGCGTGAATCTGGTAAATTATTGCTTCAGGGCAATTAAAATTAAGAGTTGTTGCGTGATGAGAATTTACTGTCAATTTAAATTGTTGCAATATTTAACTGTTTACATGTTCATTTAACGGAAATAAACATGAACAAGGAAATATTTAGTTACGCTAAAGAATAACGTACACAAATAACGATATCAACATATGGTGAGGAAACGCATACAGAGTTAAGAATTCCACACTTCATTGCAATAATACATTATAGAATGCTCCCGTTTCAAGGTTTGAAATTGCCCTATTTAACACTAGAAAGGCGACTGCCGCCATTTTGATGGTTTCGGACATACTGTTGAGTGCTATGTCTGTATTTATGTCCTCAGGCTTCTGAAATTATATGACTTTTTTCTAATTTTACTCGAAATATGCACTCATATTTACAAAATTATATTTGATAGTAAAGAGGGGGAGAAAATGTGTTGTATACCTACTAAGACTGAAAGCCGTTAGTTTGACGGCAATATAGAAAACAGGCTTTCTTTAAAATCTTTAAAATAATACCGGAAAAATGTTAGTTACTTTTCGTCTCTTCCACCCTTTGCAAATAACAGAAATATTGGCTCTTCGGAAATATTGGTATTGAAAAATAAGAACTGCACAAACCATGTATGCACTTTTACGGATAAACCATACCGGGTGGTCAGCTCGGCATATCGGCATAAAAAATATCTAAATATATACTAATTCATTATATATTGGTATGAAATAATTCAAAATTTAAAGTATTTAACCATTGCTTTAAAAAACAGTAAATATTTTAAATTCTTGATTTTATTTTTAACCATCAAAATGACGGCGTTAAGTCTTTTTAGTAAGAAAAAAATTCCTGTCTTTCTAGTATTAAGCCCTCAATCAAGCAGCAGATCATTACAATGTGTTCAAATCCATTAATACTTAATTAATAATGACATGTTTTGTATAGTACTCATGTCCATAAATTAACGATAATTCAGAATCACACGGAAATCGAACTCTAAAGTAAAAATTTCACCTGTAGAATTATCACACACATCTTCAAGAATAATATACAAATTACAGGAAGCCACCAGATGACGTCGATAGTACGTCACAATGACGAGAGTGTAAGAGAGGGGTATATAAGGAATGGTGGCAAATAAGTAAAATTGTTCACAAGCATTCTGTAAGCCGCTCAGTGACATAACTGAATAGTTATGACACAGATTACGCATGTGGGGGATTTTTTACATGGTAGAATTATCGGCTGCCTGGAATGTGGGTGTACTCAGATGGAAGTTTCCGAGGAACTTTCGAATTGCCCAAAGTATCATCTCTAGGCTTTGGCAACGATTCGAAGATGATTGAAATGTCAGTAGACGTTACAGTACAGGTCACCCTCGAGTTACAATGCTCATTGAAGACAGGTATTTGGCAGTAACTGCCAAAAGAAGCAGACGAAGCTCAGCATCCGACCTGTCTCGTCAGCTATCTGCAGCCACGGGTACCACAGTTTCAAGGCAAACCATGTACAGACGTTTGGGAAATATTGGTCTATATGCTCGCAGGCCTGGCAGATGTGTTCCGCTCACGGCAACTCACTGTCGGCAGCGATTAGCCTAGAGTAGAGACCATGCAATGGGGACATCGTCACAGTGGGCTTGTGTGATGTTTTCCGACGAGTCCTAGTTTAGCTTGCAGTTTGATTCACTTCGGACTTCCATATGGAGAACGCCAGGCTCCCATTACGACCAAGACAACATCATTGAACGACACCGTTACGGTGGTGCAGGATTGCTCGTTTTGGGTGGAATTCTACTGGGCCCCATAACAAATCTGCATGTTCAAATCGGAGACATGAACTGCCACATTTATCGTGACATCATTCTGGAATAACATGTACTTTTTTTAGGGGTGCCATGGACGCAGAATTTGTGTTTATGGATGACAACGCCCGTTCTCACCGAGCAAACATCGTAAACGAATTCCCTCAGTCTGAGGATATCACCCGTATGGAATGGCCAGCATTCTAACCTGACTTGAATCCGATAGAGCATGTGTGGTACATGCTTGGCCGACGAGTTGCAGCCCTTTAACCACCTCCTACATATATACAGGAACTTGGGAGAGCATTGCTTGCTGAGTGGAGTAATCTTCCCCAAGATCAGCTCGATAATTTGATACTCAGCATGCCTAGGTGCTGTACGGACTGTATTTCATCGCATGGGAGACATACAATGTATTAACCATCATACCAACCATGTAATATTAAGTTTTTGTAGAGGAGATATTTTTTACAATTGCTCCAGGGAGCAAAAATCGTAGCTTTTATGGATGGTAACATGCATACACCATCTTTTTTGTTCTTTATCTTTTGTTTAATAAATGGGCTTGATGAATAAGTCACGTTTGTTTTGTTTCCGAACCTTTATTTGCCGGAGCTGGAATTATCCTTAATTTATGGACATGAGTGTATATGGAAATGTTATTCGTCGTATTCATTTGATCCATCGTCAGAAAATTTAACTAAAATTGTTTATTTAGAATCTTCCGTCCATATAAGAAAAATACAAAAACACATTCGTATGTAAGTTCTTAATTTTTTCTTGATAACAGTGCCTTATGTAGTGATAATGATCTTTAGTATACGACAGAAACAAAGTTCAACACAGTTCATATGTCTAGTTCATATGTCTAAAGAACATATGTCTAGTTATGGAAAAATTTCATCCCCTCAGTACATATATTAATTCATCCAAATTCTTCCCTCCTTCTTAAGATTTCGGAATAATAGATTAAATGTCTTCTGAATGAGGATATCGGTATGGATAATGATATTGGTATAGATGAAAATAATTTAGAGTCAGGTAAATGATGCAGATCTAGATAATTCATCTTCTCTTTTAACATCCTCTTTCTCCTTTCTCGCATGGTGGACTCTAAATCAATAACTTTTTAGTGGATCCAGTCACAGGTGGATTTGTTCGGCAACGATCAGGCCGACCTACTAGTAAATGAGGGCTGTTTCGCGTATTCGTCCCTGTTTGAAGTCCTAACTCCATCGGAGGCTCAATTGTATTTTAAGACCAAGCTATGCAGTGTTTCGAGAGAGCCTACTAACTGCTCACCACTGGCATCCGGTCAAGCGCCCTGGTCTGGCCTTGCTCTTTAGAGGTCCGAAGCCAATACAGCCTGCCTTGGCACGTCTTCGGAGGAGCCATACAAAAAGTATGCGCTTCGAGAACTCTGCAAAGCTCTTTCCTCATTGTTCCTGTTCTGCTGCTCCTGCGAATCCTTCCCACGTTGTGAACAGTTTAGGTTCCCCGTCAGCATGCTTGCAGAATATCAGGATACTGCTGCCTCCCTTTTACTCACACGACAGAGCCGCACTTAGGTACTGAGCACCTTAGGCTCTTTATTTTTGTTTAGTATCGGGAGGATCATAGCTTACCTTCAAATCGAGGGAACCAATCCGGTCTCTCATATATGGTTAAAAACTCTTAAGATGGCCCTCTTTGCCACTTCACTTATAAATGATAGATAAGAACAAATGATAGTAAGTGATAGATAAGAACAATAAATTTTTTTATAATTTTAATAAATATATGCTCAAACCATTGATTAGTACGATGGTCAGTCAATAAGTTAGTTGCAAACCTCCGTAAAAATCTTGGTAAAAGAGATATTTCGTTGAAACTTTGTGGCAATACAGAGCAGCAGGTGCTGCGAAAGGTGCAATAGCGGCTTCAACGTGGTAGTTTGAGTTCGGTTGCAAATCAGTCGCGAATATGTTTCGGTAGCTGCCAATGGAGGCCAAATTTGAAGTGCGTGCATTAATCCGCTTCTTGTGGGCAAAAAGTTGTGATAGCACTGATATTTATCGGCAGTTGCACGAAGTATATGGTCATAACGCAACATCACGCCAAGCTATCGCCAAGTGGTATCTCTCGTTCGAGAATGGCCCTACTGATATCAAAGACAAGTTTCTTCAACTTCGACGACAGATGTGAACGTTGCACCGGTGATTGAAATCATTCTTTGAAACATACGTGCCGCAGTCAATCAGTAGACGAGATATTCTCGTCTAATGATTGACCAACACAAAGTGCAACAATTTGGAAATGCTCTAGCATTTTTTTAACGTTATCAACAGTAAAGAAATGATTTTTGAGACTAAATCGGGACCGGTGACCAGACTTGGGCTCATCATTTCACACCTGAAATGAAACGCATCTTTCTTGAAAGAAATGCCGAACAGTTGTATCTGCAGGGAAGGTGACGCTGACGCTGTTTTTCGATAGAGAAAGTGTAGTGCATACCGAATTCTTGCCGAAGGGTGCCACAATTGATGCAGCGTCTTATTGTGAAACCCTCAAGTGTTTGCAAAATCCGCTTAATTATCGACAACGAGGTAAGCTTTCAAAAGGCATTCTGCTCTTGCATGACAATGCGAGACCGCATGCGGCGACCCTAACGAGGCATCTTTTGAAAAAGTTATGTGAGAAGTGTGGAATCTTGCGCCATGTGACTTCCACGTCTTCGGTCCCATGAAAAAAGAACTTCCAACGCGATGATATCACTCGGAGAAGAAGGTAAGAGTGGCAACCCAACAACGGTTATCTCACATCGGACGGCAATTCTTCGCAGACGGCATGGAAAAACTGTTGCCACGCCTCAACAAATGTTAAAATAAAGGAGGTTATTACGTCGAAAAATAGATTATGTATTATACTTTTATGTTAGTAAAACTTTCCTGTAATTTCAAACTGGGATTGTTTTTTCCAACAAGAGCAACTAACTTTTTGACTGGCCCTTGTATATGGAAATAAAATCTGCAGAATAATGTTAATCGATATTGGTGAAAACCCTAAATATTAATGTTCCTCCATGAAACTTGAATTAAAGGAATTTTCTCTAATGCTGATACTGGCGAAAACAAATCTCAGATCATTTGAAGGCCTTATTTGAATAGTGGTCCAAATCCACTTTAAACAAATGAAGTTAGCCTCACTTTCATGTTCATACAAGTCATTTCTATCTTATTTTTAAACTGGTACACCTCCAGATTATTTATACTGTCAACCGAGGGCATTACAAATCAGACAGCAGCAGTAATTTCTCAGTACTCATTAGAGTTTAAGGCTCTGTATCTCAAAATGAACAAGAATGGAGTTGGACCGCTATTCAAATAAGGCCTTTATTTAATTAGACCTTGCTGTTCAAACGGTTACCTTATAAATAAAAATTGTTAAATTTTCTTTTCAATTTACGTCCTAGCGATAACAGGTTCAAAATAAATCAATTAAAAGCATACCGAATTTAACATGTGGTCTAAAGCTTTAAATGCCCAAGTAACCCTACAAGTGTCAAAAATTATATCATAATTAAAAAAAACTGTTTGAAATCAGTATGTCCTAGACGTATTGGCAGCATTATACCAGACAATATTGGCTTAAAAGACAACATATTACTTCTATTTGCACCAAATATAATCCCCTGCAAATTTAATATGTACACTAAAATAAGGAAGCAAAATGTTGAAAATTTTAAAACTAATAATAAAAATCCAAAGATAGAACATTTTCTAATACACTGGTGAAATAAATTAAGAGAATTTGCGTATTTTATCGAATTTCATGAAAAGAATTGAACTGAATGTAAAACCACTGCTTCTAGACAAAAATGCAAATCTAGTATGTCAAATACATAAGCGTACGCGTGTGTGTAGGCGGAGCCATTAGAGAAACAGGTTTTATAAGCGCGCGTAAGTTAAGACGCATTTCGTTCGCTAGCACATCTTGGCGAATTTCTTGATGTTATTTTGCAGCATTCGGTTAATTTAAAATTGTAACAGTAAAAAAGAGTAACCAGCAACGTTTAGATTATGGAATGAGGTGGCAAATTGTGGGGAGGCTAGAAGCAGGCCAATCTCAATTCCAAATTTGTAGAGTTCAATTTAACGCCCAGCGTCGTGTGTAACTTATGGAAACAGTTCCAGAATACCGGATCTATCGAGAGAAAGCCTGGGGAAGGTCGTCCAAGAGCCACGGAGGCCAGAGAAGATCGCCATTTGTCGATTATAGCGAGGCGTAACAGGAGTGCTACAGCTTCTCAGCTCTCTCCTGACTTGTATGCAGCCCCAGGAACCCGTGTATCAAGGGTGACTGTTTCCAAAAGACTTCATGGGAGAGGGTTGTTTGCAAAAAGTCCTGCTGTTTGCGTCCCGCTCACTTCTACGAACAGGAGAATCCGTTTATCATGGTGCAGAGAACATAGAGATTGGAGTGTGGATCAAGGCGCGACCGTTCTCTACACTGATGAGTCCCGGTTCAGCCTAATCACCGAATCTCTCCGTACGTTCATATGGAGAGAACCAGGGACCCGCTACCTACCCTCCAATGTCCGCGAAATCGACCATTATGGCGGAGGGGGTTTAATGGTCTGGGCAGGCATCATGTTGGATGGCCGCACACCTCTTCATGTCTTTGAAAGAGGCACTGTGACTGGTGTGAGGTGTAGGGATGAGGTCTTGGAGCCTTATGTTCGCCTTTTCAGGGTACAGTTGGCCCTGAGTTAATTTTAATGGACGATAACGCGAGGCTACATAGAGCTCTTCTGGTCTACGAATTTCTAGAGAGTGAGGATATTCGCCGGATGGATTGGCCAGCCAGATCTCCAGACCTTAACCCTATAGAGCATGTCTGGGACGCTCTGGGGAGGGCAATTGCTACTCGCAACCCCCCTCCGAGAACCATCCAGGGAATGAAAACAGCGTTGCTGAACGAGTGGGACCAATTGCCACATTAAATGATAAACTGCCTTATTTCAAGTATGAAATCACGCTGCGAGACCTGTATATCTGTAAGAGGGGACCATACCCCCTATTAACCCATCTATTAACCCATTTTTTTGTTTATTCTACAACCGCTGTTTCATACTCCAACGAGTGTTACGCACGATCATGCGTGTGTATTACAATTATTGAATGGATATTTGTTTTGTATTGTATCAATGTATGTACATATCAAATTTCATTAAATTCGGTACTGTAGTTCTAGAGATAATCGACATAGTCTGCAAATTCTCTTAATTTCTTACACGAGTGTACTTTTAATATAAACTTCTATCAAGATTTGCTTATTATTTTTATTCCTTTAAATCAACTTGTCTATAAAACTAATGACAGTCAAGCCTTAATCATACATTAAACAAAAAGTATTCCCATAATAAGTCACACTGCAGTTAGAGCGTAAGGTAACACTTTTCAATTCCTAAGTATTTACAATTGAGAGTACCTCAATGAACTCAAATACACTTAAAAAGGTTGGTTAGATGAAACGTTATGGCTCAAGGTCCAAAATGGACAAGCTGCGCCAATCAATACACTTAAATTATTTACTAGTGCTGTTGAAAGTGTTTAAAACATTTTCGTCAAATTAATTTTTCTAGCTGTTTAAATGTAGACAGTTTTATTGAGAAACCGACGGCTTTCCAGTAATGTTTCTGGAAATTTTCGAATATTTGGTTTCGCCTGAAGATCCATGCTTGTTTTCAATAGCGGTTCACCTCAATGGTACAATCCCCTCTTTTACCCCTTTTGAGGATTTTTTGCTCTTGAGGAACTTTCTTTTCCCGTGCAGGGGCTTATTCTTTTAACTCAAGAGGCGTTTTTGAATTCCTTATTTTTTTTAAAGTGAACACTTTTTTTTTAACTCTTCCTAAATTCATTAACTTTTTCGTCTTTACTTTGGAATTTTAACCCCCTCTTTTTAATTTTTACAATTTTTTGATAGATAATTTTCTCTGGAACATAATTTTTCGACATGCGTTATTCTTAATCAGTGTATAGAACTTTGGACGTAACATAATACAATGCTTTTCATGCTACCAGCCTCATAGCTTATCATGTCAGTGTCACTTCATAGGAAGTTTTGTAAAACATCACTAAAAGATTTTTTTCTCTGTTACTTATCGCATTATCGTAAATCTCAAGAACCTTAATCTTTAACATTGCAGCATGTATTGCTTAAAACATAGATAAAGATAAATAATTCGGAATAGAACTTTGCAGTTCTTGAAACATGCATGCAACACACATTTACTAAGTAGCAGGCCGCCTGTTTTCTCATCAGTGTCTTGAGAATTGAATTTCATTGTAAGAGAGGTTATATTTGCTTTATATTAATTTTTAATGTGTTTGACTGTCATCTAATTTTTTAAAATTCTTTAAGTTATATTTACAACTTTCAATTCATTTCAAAATGGCTTTTCAATATTATTTTTTGGTTCTCAAAAATGCAGTTTTAAAGGAAAAGCGTCAGACAAACGGAGAGATTTAAACGATTCTAAGAAAATTTTATCTTTAGTTATAAATAATGCATAAAAAGATCAAAGACTGAAAGGTTCCTTTTATCATTGTATCATACACATAGGCATATTTTTTTTTCCTTTTCGAAATCTTAAACACTTAAGTACCGTATTGAAACGGCGCTTCTGAAGCGTACGTATTCAAAGGTTTGAATGTACTAAAGTCAAAACTACATTAGTCTAGGTGGAATGCTATTTGCTATAAAGTCCTAAGCAGCACCAAGAACGGCAAATATGATTCCCCATTCCTGATTTCACTGCTGTAGAATAAGAACTTTATTTTGCTGAAGCAAAAATTGTTTTTATAGTACCGTGGTTGTATCTTATTTACATGAATACGCATGTCTATTTAAATTCTTACCCTAACTATTAAATCCCATTATCCAGAACCTTTTTTTATTTCTGTAATACATTTATGTAATTTATTCCAAAATTAAATGCTGATGTTATTTACCGAGAATATATTAGATGGAAAATAAAAGTAATCATATTTTTCTGTTTATTACGGTTAGTAGAATTAGTTTTCGATAACAGATAATAGTAAAAATGTTTCAAAGCTTTCTTTAATTTTCGTAAATCACACAAAAGGGTCTTGTTGCGTTCAACTACGTTGCGATTTTTTTTTAATTCATATTGTTTATATATGACAGTGCTCAATTCGATTGTTTGAAAATACAAGAATCAAAACTTAAGCAATATTTATGAAATTGTTAGCGTGTTTCTCATAACAAAAGTACCATCATAAACGATAAAAGTAAATTTTAAAGGCTTCCTCTAATTGCAATGAGATTTTACTTTTCCTAAAACAAGTAAAGTTTTTGCGTTGAAGTAATTTATAGTAATTGCTTGTCAATGTTTTGTCTGATTTGTCGAAAAACTGAAACTTAAATTCTTAAATTCAGTCATTCTTCAAAACTATATATATATATATATATATATATATATTATATATTTTGAAATTATAGAACAAAGTTTTACCAACATATATATATATATATACAAGTATGGAACCGAACTCCGAAAAATCTGCTCACATCGCGAATGGATTACTGACAAATGCGCCAAGTCCAAAATGTGACATTATTTCGGACTTTAAGCACTTGAATTTGATCAATTGGTGATCGGGCAAATCAGTAGTGAGCCAAGTCCGATTTCACACTTGGAGGACCTGCGAAACACTGTAATGTGCCTCGAAAAGGGATCAAGCTGTACCTTTCTCTCTGTGGACAGTGTCAGTTTAGAAAAAAGGGTAAAAACAAGGGAGTCGTTGTTAGACCAATACTTACTACCGCATTTCAAAAACGAGGACAGGTTGATCTCATTGACATGCAATCAGAGTCTGATCGCGATTAAAAATTCCTTTTAACTATCAAGATCATCTTACCAAATTCCTATTTTTACGCCCACTGAAAACGAAAACACGTGAAGAAGTTTCTTGTAATTTAATGGGCATTTTTGTATCATATAAGTTCCCTCTACTTTGCAGTTCACTAATGGACCTGATTTCTCGAATAAAATCATGAAAAAGCTTGCATATATGTTTGAAGCAAAAATAGTTCATGTAAAACCGAGACACTTTCAAAGCCAAGACTCTGTCGAATGTGCAAACCAAGATGTTCGTGATAGGTTGGTGACGTGGACGACAGACAATCAGACAAGTCAGTGGGCAGAAGGCTTACGAATCGTTCAAATGAAAAACATTGCACCTACCATCTTGGAATCACCAGAAGTCAATATGAAGCTCTGTTTGGTGTTCCACTTACTAACGGACTTCCCTAGCAATTGTGTTGTTCAACGGACCTTAAGACTGAAGAACAACTTGAAGAGGTATTGGCCAACATTCCTGAGAGTAAGCATGAAACTGATTCATCGGATTCTGAAAAGAATGATGAACTTCCTTTGTTGTGATGTGTCCCTCTTACAACAAAGGAAGAAGTTAATTGAAGAGAAACAAGCTGATTGGGCAAAAAAAATGAAAAAGCGGACAGACGAAATGCTAAGAGGCAGTGACACTAAATTTCCTCCCATGAGCGTCGGTCAGAACATTATGTTACGGATTCCAGAACTCGACAATGGAAGAACTGCGCCCAGAAATGTGATAGCTGTGATAATGGAAGTGAATGATGATGGGCTATACAAATTCGGTACGAAATCCAGAATATTGGAGAAGTTATATTCCAGAAATGAATTCCAAATGACTGAAGACAACTTCATGTCTGAAAAAGACGTCCCAAACTACGTACACTCACTTCGAATCACAGTTACCCTGGAATCAGGACACTCACAAGGTTTCGTCCATTGAAGTTGTAGAAAGCAGTGTGACAGCAAAAGATCCAAGTGTCTGTCAAATGTCATCAAATGTAACTATCAACATGCATCAAATGTAAGAGCCTTAACAGTTCTGCCTGCAAGAATAAGTAACAGTGCATTTTTCATAATTTTTTCCCCTCAATTATGATTTTACTATGCTTTCATTTTTTTCACTATGAACATACTTTTTAAATGTGAGGATTTCGAAATAGTCAATACATATCGTTAAAATGATCTTTTAACTCATTTCATTCATTTTATTTAATCAAATAATTAGAGTTAAAAATTATTGTTTTCTGACTTTGATCATTCTTCAACTGCCCATTCGCAAAGTGTGCAATTTAAAATGCTCAAAGTGCAAAATGAAATTAAGTTTCGTACTCTGCACACCTCTGATTTTCTCATACGCGAAATGATCATTTGTAAATGACCCAAGTCCGAAATAATGTAACATTTCGGACTTGGCGCATTTGTGTGTGATCCATTCGCGTTATGAGCATTTCTTTCAGACATTCTCCGATTTCGGAATTGGGTTCCAACATATATATATATATAAGGGCCAGTCAAAAAGTTAGTTGCACTCGTTGGAAAAAACTAAACCAGGTTGAAAATATAGAACAAAGTTTTACTAACATAAAAGTATAATAGATAAGCTATTTTTCAACGTAATCACCTCCTTAATTTTAATATTTGTTGAGGAGTGCCACCAGTATTTTCATGCCATCTGCGAAGAATTGCCGCCCAATGTGAGATAAACATTGCTGGGTTTTACCTCCTTATCCGAGTGATATCGTCACGCTGCAGGTTCTTGTTTAATGGGACCGAAGACGTCGAAGTCACATGGCGCAAGATTCCACCATTTTCGACTTAAACGTTTTCAAGACATCCCTCGTCAGAATCGCCTCATGCGGTCTCGCATTGTCATGCAAGAGAACAATGTCTTTTGAAAGTTTACCTGGTCGTCGATTTTTCAGCGACATTCGCCACCACTTCAGGGTTTCACAATATAAATGCTGCATTAATTGTGGCACCCTTCGGCAAGAATTCGGTATTCACTACACTTTCTCTATCAAAAAACATCACCACTATCACCTTCCCTGCGAAATGGATCTGTTTGGCATTTCTTTCAAGATGTGTTTCATTTCAGGGGTGAAGTGATGAACCCAAATCTCGTCACCGGTCCCGATTTAGTCCCAAAAAACATTTCTTTCGTGGTGATAACGTTCCAAAAATGCTAGAGAACATTCAAATCGTTGCACATTGTGTTGGTCAGTCAATAGACGAGGCGATCTCGTCTACTGTGGCACGTCTGTTTTGAAGAATGATTTTATTCACCCGTGCAACGTTCTCATCCGTCATCGAAATTGAAGAAACTTATCTCCGATATCTGTACGGCCATTCTCGAATGAGAGATACCAGTTGGAGATATTTTGGAGCGATGTTGTGTTATAAGCGTACACTTCGTGCAACTGCCATTAATTGTCTGTGCAGTCACAACCTTTTGCCCACAGGAAGCGGATTAATGCACGCACTTCAAATCTGGACGCCACTGTCAGCTACCGAAACATATTCAAGAATGATTAGCAAGAGAACTAAAACTTCCACGTCAAAGCCGCTACTGCACCTACCGCAGTACCTAATTCTCTGTGTTGCCACAAAGTCTCAAAGAAATGTCTCTATTACTGAGATTTTTACGGAGGTTTGCAACTAACTTATTGACTGACCCTTGTATATATATATATATATATATATATATATATATATATATATATATATATATATATATATATATATATATAAATATATATATATATATATAAATATATATGGGGGTAGGTATCTCAAAATTCCAGTGCCAATAGCATAATTGAATAAAAATGAAAGATTGAAGGGATTAAAAATATGAAAATCTCAGCTATACTCTAAAATTCTTGAAGAGAGCTTTTGTAGAATTTGATTTATCAACATGGAGATTGAATAAATTACAAATTTAATAAAGCTTTATTGATTAAAACAACCCTTTTATTGTTATTCAATCATATTTCACATTTAATAAAAGTGTATAGATCAGAACAAGAATATTGTTAAAAATAATAAAAAAAATTTTTTTTTAATGTTTATGAAAATTTCCTTACATAGGAAGACACTTTCGAGCTCAAATAATGTAGCTTCTAATACCGATTTGTATTAAAACATTTCGAACGATTGATTAATGTCATCGTTTGATTGATCGATGTCCATCATCACTAAGTTTAACCAAATTTTTTAACGTATAACTTTCTTGAAATAACTGTTCGGACGAAGGAACGTACTTTGCTTTTACAATCCTGTTTCAGAAGGGGAAGCTGATTCGGTAAGCATTAGCACATTTGCGTTACTGGGTCTTCTTTATGAGTAAGACTTGCTGCATGGAGAAGCTACCAAAGCTCATATCAGTAATATATCTACATAAGCATTTATGAGAAGCATATAGCAGGTATGGAAATATATTTCGTATTTGCTGTTGCTGTTTCTAATGCCCCCTGGCCGGAAGTATTTCCAGACAAGGTCCATATAGGCTAGTGGGCTCAACAGTGCGGCTCCGGTTTATAATGGCACCCAAAGGGTCGGAGTCCGATTTAGCCAGGTGCCACCTCAATTTTCCCCGAGCACCCCCATGAATGACATCTAGGGGATACCCTCTCCCACTTTTCCTGACGTTATAGAGGAACTTTCTAGTCTATGGATTTAATGTGCCCATATCCGGCCTAGTCACGTAGGTATTTAATGGCGCTTGTCGGGATTCGATCCGAGAACCCTCAGCACAGAAAGTCAACGCGCTACCACTAGGCTACCTCAAGCCCTCTTTATTTAATACTATGCAACTATATAAAACAATCTTTAAACAATATGCTGCCAGGCACTTTTAGGACATTAACTCCTGCAGCCCTTGATCAGCTAGAAATTGATTTTATCTATATCACCTATTCGGGTCACTCTTTTATAGTAGTCATTACTACATCATTCCTCCTAAAGAAAAGAAAGAGATACAGGAGATAATAAAAATAAAAGAACAAGACAAAATAAAAATCAAGTAAGGTTAGTTGGTCGGTTTAGAGCGCGATGGTTAATTCTTGGTACACAAGGGCTAACTAGACCGAAATCAAGCAAGGAACTAACTATAATGTAAGTTGAAGACTTTACGAAACTACTTATTCGTCAACAGAATCATAAAACTTTCAGTTAGCAATAAAGGTTGATCAGATTACCCTACGGTAACTCATATCAAGTTACAGGTTAGTTAAACTTTTGCAGAATCAATAGTCTAAGATATATGTTTAAAGTTATTTTTAAAGTTAAAATATATTTTTAAGTTAAAACTTTGTACTCAGACGGTGTCACAAAATGAAATTAGCATCAAGAAGGAAGAGAAAATTGACGAATGTTCATATTTCTGATCAGGGCAATGACACTATAGAAAGATAGGAAAGAATTAACGTAGCAAAGGCTGCATAAATCAAAGAAGAAATTAAATATAAAGTATGTTGAACACATTACAAAACTGACGTTTCCTTAGAGGAATCATAAACTACCAATTAAAAATTAACTTAGATAGGAATAGCGGATAAAACAAGCCAATGGGTTCTATTTAGGAAACCAAATGGTGTTAAAAATATTAATATTTAAAACCTTAAAACTAGCATTAGAATTACAGTTACGAGGGTAATTCAGCAACTAGGGTAAAGAATGTTTGCAATGTGAGTGATAACATTCAACTGGGTTTCTTCATCTCCTCTGAGAATGAAATCAAGCTGTTGTGAACAAAAATGACCACGTAGGTGACCTGCTATGGTATGAAGGTATCAGAGACCAATGTTTAAACCACAAAAATATGATTATGTGAATTACTTATAAAATATATTCTTATATTATGAGTAAATACGTTTATTTAAAAAGTATATATCATCTATACGAATAAATTGATACACTCTTCGATGTAATCAAATGTTATATAGTTATATATGTTTTTGTTTATACTTTGCTAACTATTGTTAATTGAGCTCAGAGTATCTCATTGTTAAAGCTACTTCTTGAATGTAAAACATTATGATAGAAAGCTTAAATTTTATATTTTTAACTACATCAGAGCATGCGTGAGAGGAACAGTCTAGGCAATTGTTAAGAGCAACACAAAAGGAATAAGCTTATTGAATGAAATTAGTAAATTCCGAGACTTTATTTAAATAAACGCAAATTAAAATAAAACTATTCGCTGCTTACTAGAAGCTCGCAGATGTAAAGCATTAAATATTCTTTTATGCTTTTATAATCTCTTCCTTTGAATGAAGCAACTTAACTATGATGGTATTTTTCTGCAAAGGATTTTCAGGATAATACACAAAAGAAGGATTAAAAACCAAAAAGGGTGATAATACTTTGTTGAAGCAGAGAGAAATTTTTAAACCATAATCTTTATCGTTGGGCATTTTAAAAGGATAAAATTTATATCTTATATTGTTTAAGAAAAGATTTTGCTCCGAAACATTACTATTTATCTTTATAATAGATAGACTATCCTAATTAAAAGCTAGAATTTCTGATTAAACCTTGTGCTTCAGTTAACCTTATTCTCCTCAGTTATAAAGCGCATTTACTTATATTATATACATTTAATTATACACTCATTTAATTTTCACCAGAATTAACTAACATGCACAAAATGGAGAAAATTAATATGGTTGACATTAAAGTCATTATGTATAGAATTAATGCGTAAATTCAAAGTAGCGATTTTGAAATGTATTGTAACCGTGAGGTATGATAACGCTAATATGCGTGTTTTCTAGTGTTTAGTGGGGTTTTCTTTCGGGACATGGCTTATGTACTTTCCATCATACATTGAAATCCAGTTTTTGAATCACAAATAGTGGGTGGAATAGTTGATTTGATTGAAGACATGATAATGACAGAGAAGAGAGAAAAATTACCATTCCATTTTAAGTATGCAGTAGTTCCCCATTAAGGCTTTTCGTGTAGTCTCGGTGTTTAGTAGAATACAAGGCGCGTTCCAAAAATGACCGAACTTTTGTTATAAAGATTTTACTGCCCATTTGCAAAATTTTAAGCATTTTACCCTTTAAAGTGATCCCTTTTACAAGTGATACACAGTTTCCAACGTTTATTCCATTTTTGGAATGCTTCCTGTAACGCACTATCTGTGACGACGATGAGTTATTTAATCACATTTTTTAATCTTCTCTATTGTTTGAAAACGACGTCCTTTCAAAATAGTTTTAAGTTTGGGAAACAGGAAAAGGTCTCTTAGCTATAACATTACGTCTCCTCTCCAGTTATTATGGTCTTATGAAAGTTTCCATTATACTTTGCATTGGCAAGTAATTCTTTACTGGTTTCAACAAGGTTCTCTTTCTAATCGTCTTTCAACAAACGCGGCATAAATTGTACTCTGATGCGACGAATCTGAAGTTTTTTAGTCAAAACTTGATGGCAAGATTCTATGTCGATGGCCACTTCGTCAATAACTTCTCGGACAGTTAAAAGACAATTTCCACGAATTACAACACGACCACTCTCTACATTGTGCCATATCTCCTCTGTTTATGCAGAAGACCGTCCAGACCTGGAATCTTCACAAAGTGACATTCTGCACTCTTTTAAAACACTTAAATCACTAATAGCATTGCGTTTGGTTCATACACTCCTTCCCATATACTTGTTTAAGCAATCTAAATGTCTATGTAAATTTTTTACTAAATTTACAGTAAAGTTTCACACACACTTTTTCAAGCTCTTCCATACTCTCTTTATCGCAAATACGACAAACAGCTTGTGCACGTTCTCACTTCAGGGGGTATATCTCGTCAACTAATGACCATAGTGTAACAGAGCAAATGGAAATTTGTTGTCCAAACCTGAGGGATAATCTATACCCCTATACCCCTATACCCCCCAGAAGGTTCCCCCCTCAAGTCGGTGGGGTTGGGGTGGTCCGTACATGATTGAATTTCTGGCTTAGTGGTCCGCAGACTTCTGCAAGTTGGGAACCACTGATCTATAGGAACACAAAAATTACACTCATTACAAAAGTAGGGTATTAAACTCATAGACTTCAAATATTCTGCATTCAACTGTCATGTAGAATATTCTACACTAGAATTAGCGACAATGGTAATGATTTTACTCTACGTCTTGATCTGGTTGATTTTTGCCTCCGATTACTAGGGATCAGTTTCATTTCAATTCCGTGCCTTTTTTTTCTTTCTTTACCCAAAGGAAGTCCTTCTATTGACTTTTCCAAATGCTGTCAGCTAAAATCACGAAGAAATTAAAATTTCACTCAACCCATTTCAATTTAACCCAAAACGATAGTCAAGTAATCATGGTAAGTAGAAAATAAAATAGAATGCGGGTTTCTTAATGTCACATAATTAGTTAGAGTGAGAGAGTCTATAATTATTTCTTTGACTTTCAATGCAGCTTTCAGTATAAAAATACTTATATAAAAATCTGAATATTTGTTCGCATGTAGACTTCAGTTATCTGTTTTACTTAGTTTAATTGCAAAAGCTGGATTTCCTAGTGATGAGTTTTGTAACATCATGCATAATTAATGTTCCGAAAGGTAAAGAAAAATTAAGAATTGATCGCACTTTTGTTTCTTATTTAATTATATTTTGAATAAAAGATCAAACAAGAGCTTAAATAAAACAATCAGCGTTGTGTAAAACGATGTACATCTTTATGTATATTTAATTTTCTCAAATATATGGTGTTATATAAATTGATATTGCGCTTCGATTCTTAATTTAATTATGTTTTGAATAAAAGATCAAACAAAAAAGCTTCAGGTAAAATTATCAGTGTTCTGTGAAAGAATGTGTATGGAATTAAAATAAAATGACGGCCTGACGCTTTTACTCATTTTGCCGAATCAAAAGGGATTTCGAAATCTTGATAAATTCATGTTAAAATTTCCCCTCTGACGCTAGCTCCTTATTTTTTCTTTAGAGAATTTAAAATAAATGAATATTTAATATGCTTTCAATCCAAATCCGCGATGAAATTGTTTCAGCAGTACTAACTCCCTCGCGAAAAATCATTTTAGACTTTAGAAATAGATTTAAACAACTTGTTTTCGCACTATTATGTTACGTTATTTAAACAGGAATGCTTCAACTATTTTGTCTCTGGTAAAATTGATCTGTTTTTAAGTTTTTTTAGCCATTGTTTGCGCTTATATATTTCATAAAATTCTTTCATCAAATATTTATTTAATAATCAATAGAACGGATAATAAATACTAGATAATAGAACGGATAATTTACTAGATTACAATCAGTTCAATAAAACGGATTGTAATCTAGTAAAATGAATTAAACTATTTGAATCTTTATGGATATTTTTGGAGTATTTCTCAAATATCCAAGACAAGAAGCCATTTTGTGAATTATAATTGTTCCAATTTTTAAAAAGTATATTTTTTTAACTTATTTATTCTCGTAAAAAATGTCCTTGCACTGCACTTACTTAATTTTAATTTATACCCAAAGCATTTTCATGGTATTCATTTCCTTTTGAGTTGCGTAGCTATGATTCTTCTGCAGGTTTTTAATTTTATCTCTAAAGTTAATTCCCATACAAAACTTTTCTAATGTGCGTGCAATGGGAAGAGTTTCAATGAAATAAGTTCTCTGAGGTATACACATATAATATACACATATCTCACTCTCTAGATATAAATTAATACCGCACATTATTATCACCAACCTCACTTCTTACACCACACATGCTCAGCGAGTAACATTCTGCACATTCAGGGTTAAACACCACTAGCAAATGTACAAGAAGTCTTGTAAGATTGGTAAGCAGCAAACATAGTAAGATCTGCTACCATGAAAAATACGGACTATCCAACCAGGAAGAAATGCCAAAAAAAAGCAGAATCAGTGCAATGCTCGCGTACTGCAGTAGTGAAAGCGAACAATTTCGGAAGGTGCGACATGCAAACTGGGGTGCCCCGAAGAAATTTGAATGATATGAGAGTTGGATTGCAAAATCTGGACCAATTTTCAAGCTAACGTAGATCCAAAGACCATCCAAATGAATTGTGGAGCTATCTGATGTGTTCTTAAATTGTTAGTGCTGAGAATCCTATGCCTCATAATGGTACGGATCACTTCAATGAGGACTGTACTCTAGCAGACAGACAGTAATAACAAATAATGTCATCATATTAAATCTTAATATTGAATTTGTCCTTTAGTAATCACGAAAGAATTTTCCTCAGATCACTAAAGTTTTTAGCTTCCCCCTGTGGACTGAAATTGCCGTTTTTATTGAAAAACTACTAAGGACATACTGTGCTGTGACTGTTGGCTTAAGCAGGATTGTTGCAGCAGCGTTCTAGTCAGAGGAATGATATTCAGGTATTTCCTCGGTTGATCGCACCTCTGAAAGGCACTTTCAACCAATATAGTAACTACCGGTTGTAACGGCCGTGGCGGCCTTGTGGTACAGCTCGCTGGTTTTCGTTGCTGAGGGTGCTCAGATCGAATCCTGGTGAAGCGCCACTAAAATGCCTCTGTTTGTGTCGTCCCTTCATAGGGGCAATGCTGGTCCACCTATATAGTGCCCCCATAATAAAGTGGCCAGCAAAACTGCGGTGAATTATAGGTGAATGTCTTCGTGACAAGTGCCTCCGCATTAAAAAAAATAATAATAATAATAAAAAAATAATTAAAAAATAACTACCGATTGTCTTGAATTAGTAGCACGTTTAGACGCTGACTGGTGCAAGACTATTTTTCAGTCAGACTAAGAGACATGTTACTACACCAAAATTAAAACTATCCTTGAGTGCTTTGAGGAAGACTACGCAGACTCTCAACAGCTTCAGTGGCTAATTCCCCTGGACTTATCCCTTTAGAACATCTTTGGAGTCACTTCGATCGACAAATCAGGTGGATGGTTTCTCCATCAAAGACCCTTCAGGATTTCTGGGATACATTGCAGTCTTCATAGTCATAGATACCAGTAGCACCCATTGTAGTATCGCTTCGGCCTCATTTATCGTATTGTCATCAAGTTTTTCGTTAAATAAGTTAAACATGAGTGACAACAGTAAGTCGATATAAAAAGAAGAATCAATTGTTGGTTGTTCCAGTTAGTGATATTTGATGTCAACAAATGTAGATAAAATATTAAAAGGTATAAATAACATCTTGTAAATAATAAAATATTAAGCCAAGTCATGCCACAATCCACGGAAATAGAAAAGTCTTTGTTTGTAAACAACTTTTCAACTGTTCTGACGTATTCCTATACAACATCAACAATTCTTCACTACAGCCTGTCTATTTTCGACCATATCCTGTAAGGGCAAGAAAAGATTAGTATTTCGATATTGAAATCCAGGGAAAAGTAAAAAGAGTTTCGATCGACAGAGTAAAACCATGTTTTCTAATGAAAGAATCGGATGCCCCTTACCATGAACCATATTCCGAGAAAACAGAACTTGGCGAAACACCTGAACTCAAGGATGCCGAAGAAAATTCAGAGACTCGCCATGAAAACAAGACTACCAGAACTGGCCGACATGTAAATTTTCCCAATAAAAGATTACCTTCCGTAATTGCTCTCACTGGGAAGGGGGTGTGTAGTGTCGCTTCGGCCACATCGATTTATCGTAATGTCATCAAGATTTTGATTAAATAAGTAAACATGAGTGGCAACAGTAAGTCGTTATAAAAAGAAGAATCAATGGTTTGTTGTTCCAGTTAGTGATATTTGATGTCAACAAATGTAGATAAAATATTAAAAGGTATAAGTAACATCTTGCAAATAATAAAATATTAATTCTATTGGTGTCAGAGAAGTGTCATTATTATACACCTGCAGTTTAAGACGCTTCACCCATAGAATGACATTATTCTTTCCCACAGTAGCTGCCTACCCTTTATGTCATGGAAAGCTAATATTCTATATATAAGACATGTGTAATACACCTTAATGAGTTAAAGTTATGATGAATCACAAGTGCTTATGATTAATGAAAAGTCTTTTTCAACAATAACATATAATTATATGAAATGTTGTATCTATGTGGGATTTTTAAGAATAACTTACTTCAAGATAAAAAATCATAGTTTCTTCAGAGAATTTCTCCTGCGTTTTTGCTGTAGGAAACATTTTTCTGAGCCAAGATGTGTTTGTCAAAAGGATCATACCCTAGAATAAAATTGCTTAGTTCAATGATAATGTTTGCCAAGATAAGAAAAATATTATATTGAATTCTCATAATTTTCCTTGATTCTTTGATTATCACTATAATATTTTTAATAAATCTTAATTCATATAAAGCACTGCGTTTGAGCCTCGCTTTAAAAGTATTTGCTTCTTTCCCATGCAGCATTTTATTATTGACCTTGTTCATTTAATATTTATTTCTTAATATTTGGAAGCGTGATCATTTTACGTGATGCATCAAAATTTCGATAAAGTATAAAAAAGTGAATTCAAAATATTTACTAAGGACTGACTCTATCTAGTTTGACACATAGATAAAAAAATCAAGCTTTCTAATTATATGATCCAAATTTACTAAAATAGAGCGAAAGAGCTCTGGCAATCTTAGAAAGTATTTTGTTAACCGTTTACATTTCCACAAATTGCCTTTAGAGAGCCCGAAGGGTATACTAAACGAACGACGACAAGAAAAAAACAGATGTGTTGGAAAGTAACTAGCCTTTAACAAAAGTAACAAGAAAAGATTAATAAGGGAAAGTCTGAAGGCTGTGAAATAACATTTCAAAAAACTTTAACACAAAAAAAGTCTAGAATTATTGCATTGTTTGGAGTATTATACGGAGATTGCGTGACGAAGGGGTTTTTATCACTAGTAAGTATTGTGGAAAGTAAAATTATCAAAGGTCTGTGAAAGATTTATATGGAAAAAATATACAAATACAGTTATCACCTCTCCATTTTTCTATCGCATCAAAATTGAAGGCCATATTTGAATAGTGGTCCAACTTCATTCTCGTTCATTTTGAGATACAGAGCCTTAAAGTGTAATGAGTGCTGAGAAATGACTGCTGAAGTCTGATTTGTAATGGCCTCTGTTGACAGCAGAAATAAGGTGGAGGTGTATCAGTTTAAAAATAAGATAGAAATGACTTGTATGAACATGAATGTGAGGCTAACTCCATTTTTTTTAAAAGTGGAGTTGACCACTATTCAAATAAGGCCTTTAATTCATTTACAAATCTTAAATGTCCTTGAAAAATTTTCTCCCCTGACTCTAATAGCCCAGTCAACGAATGATTCTAGGTGGAAAGTCATAGGGCGGAAGAACTGACTTCAGAACTTTGTTTGGACTAGTTAGGAGGTAAACATACTAAAAGTCCCCGGTCCTAGATGGGGAGCAAGGGGGGGAGGGGGGGCCTAAGAAGGTCCCGTTTTTTGGTTTTTTTACTTATAACTCGAAAACGATTAATCCTATAAAAAAATCCTTACACAAAAAATAAAGCTGATAAAATTTCCTACAAAAAGCATACATAAAGTTTATTTGTATCTTCAATAGTTTCTGAGAAATGAGCCGGAGAAAATCACTAATTTATGAAAAAATGAATTTTGCTTCCCTTTTTTCGATAAACTTCGCCTCTAGAATTCTTTACAGTCTATCTGAGACACAAACCTTGGGAATTAAATTAACTTATACAACATTAAATTTCCTTCAAAACGAATATATTATTTAATGTTTTACCTTCATATGTTCAAAAATTAGAGCAATTTTGTGATTTCTTACAAATTTCGAAAAATAATCCTCTAATCTGTAGTTTGCACTTTTTGTCATTTAAATAGTTAAGCCATTTATTTAAACGCTGTGTAAAGTGCAATACCTTCGTAACACCCCGGGAAGAAAGTTTTAGTGTAATAAAAACAGGTACATAACTACATTAAATGAATATAATGTAAATGTAAGATAATTTAAAAAAATTTAGGTAACAGTACACGAAAAATTCGTAGTGTAAATTTGGTGAAACAACTTTAATCGCAACAATTTTAAGACAGAAAATTATGTTGAAAATGTAATTAAATTACTTTGCGTCGCTTTGGACGAGAGGGTCCAGGGATTTCCTCAGGTGGTGGGTCGTCTTTTGCTGCGAATGGCTCCTCCGTATCTTCCTCCATTTCTGTAGTGAAGGTAAGGGTTTTAGTTTCTTCCTGGTCCTCAACTTCGCAATCCGAAAAGGGGATACCGTTAATACAACGCCCATGACAGTTATGGCAAACAGTAGAGTATCCGATCATCGATGGTCTCCTGCATCCACGTTTGCTACTGGTACAAACAACCTTTAGTGCTCTGGCAAAATTTCATATTCAGGATATCATCTGGTGCTGTTGGATCCTTCGTTGGTATTGGATAGAGATGATTCCCTTTCCGTTACCACCCCCACTCTTCAGGAAGAAGCTCTTTTCCTAGCCACAGTTGGACCTGGTGGTAACATCGATGCAAATGTTGCGTAGCAGCTCCCTCATTTGGTGGAAGAGAGGAAATGTCTGGTTTGACATTTCAAACTGACTTGATAAATGTGTCGTATCGTAAGCGGTTAAGAGAGGTCTCGTTTGACTTAGCACCGTACCATCTTAAAAGACATACAGTTCCCTGTTCTACAATCTTAGTGGGTGGCTAGGAGGGGTTAGATAATACTGCAGAGGCTTCTTGAATATCGAGGTGTTTCAGATATAGCTTACAGAAACCAACTTTGCTCTTTCTGAAAGCAGCAGAAGTTGTATCTCAGCCAGTTAAAGCATGAAGAAACAGTATATCTCGCAGCCCCAGCAGCTGCAACTCTTTTGTGGAGTAAGTAGTAGTTGGAACTTTTCCACAGCCAGGTTTGATTAAAATGATATCTTTATCAGGTGCGGTGATGGCCATTAGGAGAACTGCTAAGTATACATCTTCTCCAACGACAGCAACAAAAGAATTATATATTGATTTCTCAATCGCGGTTCACACAATCAAGGAGTCAGCATCACTTGGTGCTTCTTGCGAGTTAATTCCATCAGTCTTAAGTTGATATCTAAGCATGGAGATCAGTCTTATTTTGTTGTTTTTGTTGGAGAGAGACTGGTCTTCTTTGCCGTTTATTGTACCCAAACTGAAAACAATATCAGCGGAAATGTTTACACGATACCGGCGTTCCTGTTCTGCTGTCTTTGTACTGTTGGTTGAGTTGGAGTATCCATCAAAGACAACTGTACAGCTCTTTCCAAGGTAATGGCTCTTGATAAATTTCACGTAAGATTGACAGATTGTGAAAACTGTTGCTGAACTTGGCCAAATCACTTTGTGCAACAGGAATTCTCCCTCAACAACTACTTCAAAGTTTGGTAGGTGGCAAGGCTTTTTGGTTGGATCGAAAAGTGTGTAAAGAGTAGATTTGTTAGTTTTTCTCATTCTGGTTTCACTGAAGAAAGATAGAGGGAATGGGGGCAACTCAAATTTCAAATAATTTATCAAGTATTCCTCGGTTTGTTTGCTGATTGAAATTCATTGAAACAATAAGAGAGGGTTTACTGGAACCTTTTCATTATTAATTTTGAATGAAAAATTCATTGATGATAGAGGGAGACCCATATTTATACGAGATAACTTGATTCCTAAAAACGAGTTGCCTTCAATTTTCATCATTGCCTGCTTGCCAATCTTGACATCATTGCAATAATTGATTATGTCATCTCCCACAACTCCAGTAAATATTGACTGTTAATTTATTGAACAGTCTTGCTGTGATAGTCTTGTCATTTGGAGGTTTCTCTGTTACTGCAGCTCATAATTCATCAAAAGAAAACTGGCAGTCACTATTATTTTCTATGAAAGCAAAAATTTCATTCATGGCTTTAGTAACATAGTCGTAAGTTTCTGATTTATCTTTTGGAGGAAAATACGACGGTCTAAAAACATCTTTGCGACAACTTTCGTGGTATATTGCTTCCTCAGCAATTAAATCAATGATTGAGGAAAGGCGAGAAACTACATCTTTATCTCATTTATCATTTCTGTCTAAACTAAGATCCATACGCTTGATTTTGAAGGTATCTATGTCTCGAACATTATACACTACGTTCCGTTTCTTTAAGCACTTTTTCCCTTCATTTTTTACAGATACCTTACAGAACAAGCATTGAGTCTTAAAGTCAAATGTAGGTTTTATTGATTTCACACTTACTTTTTCTTGAGGTTCTGATGAAATTGATGAAGCTTTCTTCTTATCAGCCGTGATGGTGCTGGCTCTAGTGTACCTCTTTCTGTATGAGGTGTGAACTTTGAGGGAATTCACACCAAGTACCTGAGAACTCTTACAATCCTTTCTTTCTCTGCTCGCTTGTATCAGTGAAGATATACCCTTTTCAGACAATCTGGACACATCACCATTCTATTCATCCATGAATCCATCACAAATCAAACACTTCTCAGTCATGGCGAATGACGATGCCCGACAACAAATACAATTTAAATATTTTAAATAACTGAGTCGACACGACGTTGGAAACTGAATGAGGGTAGATTCCTGAACTGAATGAGATAAGATTCTTGGTAACTGACCTTTTATATTATTCCTACCCACGTGTGAGATACTAAGAACCCCTCCGATTTTTTTGGAAGTTATTGCTTTTGAAAGATGAAATCGGTGGTTTCGACCGTGGCGCGACTGCTGAGTCAGCAGGTATTTGCACCTGGCGACATACCCTGCGCTTGTGAACAATCCAAAATAGCTCTATTGTCCCCTAAAGAAGAAGGATGTATCTATTGCACAACAAAACAAAATAGGAAAACGAAGCAAACATGTCGAAAATATTGCTCACATAATGCAAAGAGCATAATTCAGTAGGTAAGTTTTAATAAAAGAATATAATCTGCGTGTATTATAATGTTCATGTTACGTACTATTTTCATCAACTCCCCTCCCCCTCCTTCCAATCACCTTAAGAATAGCAGTACAAAACATAATTTCGTGATGTTTCATGTCCCCATAGAAAGAATTTTTGTGGATGGCATAACCATTTAAATGGCAAAAAGTGCAAACTACAGATTTGGGCTTATTTTTCGAAATTCGTAATAAATCACAAAATTGCTCTAATTTTTGAACAGATGAAGGTAAAACATTAAATAATATATTAGTTTTGAAGGGAATTTAATGCTGTACAAGTTCATTCACAAGGTTTGTCTCTCAAATCAACGGTAAAAAATTCCAGAGCCGAAGTTTATCGAATAAAAGGGGGGGGGGGGGCAAAATTCATTTTTTCATAAATTGGGGATTTTCTCCGGCTCATTTCTCAGAAACTATTGAAGATACGAATAAACTTTGTATATGCTTTTGTAGGATATTTTGTCTGCTTTATTTTTTGTACAAGGAGTTTTTTGTAAGATCAATCGTTGTCGAGTTATAAGTGAAAAACCAAAAAACAGGACCTTCTTAGACCCCCCTCCCCCCTTGCTCCCCCCCCCCAGGACCGGGGATTTTTAGTATGTTTACCTCCTAACTAGTCCAAACAAAGTTCTGAAGTCAGTTCTTCCTCCCTATTCTCACCTAGACCTCTATTTTGAGCCTTCATTGACTGTACTATAAGGCCATATTATGGCTTTACAGAATTAAGATGTATAAATTATCAATATACAATAAAACAAATAATTACACACGTCAAAGCTTGAATTTTGGCAATGAATAGACTAACCTCTTTTTTGGTTGGCCTTAAAAAGGAAGGGGCATACATAAGGAATGCCATCGTTAATAATAAGTCCCCACATCGGGGGAACAGCAGATTTAGAACTTACTGTTGCATAGGCAACTCTTCGATGAAATTCTTCACTTTTCGGTTGATCGTTACAAGGAGATCAAAAAATTACTGAGAAATGAGTGTTCTTATTTTATTGCAACTAGTACAGATATACCGATCATCCGTTTAGCACAGATATTACCTTTAACAGTAGAAAGTCAAAGTTTTACTCTTAGTCACTCTAAGTTTCATGTTGTGCATATTAATGGATGAGATAAAAGCCCGTAATCAACAACCTGACTTATACTAATTTCAAAGTTTTCAAGATTTAAGTACAACATCGTTCCCTCTCTTGAATAATTTTCTTCATTTTAAGCCTGAGATCTGCGCTAAAATAATCCCGCATCTCTGACATTTCGCCAAGTTTTACTAGAATACAAATGAGAGATTCAAGCGTTTCATTTAAAATGATGCAATTATTTAGTTGGAAAATTATTAAGAGTTTGAAACTTCACAGAGCTTGAAGGGAGTAATGTTTTGAGCCACGACTCATTCCCACCGAAATTCATTTCTAATTCAAAAGATTTTGAGGCACATCGTAACCTAAGGAGCATATTCGTTGCATTCGTGAATTATTAACATCTACGTTAACATGAACTTTGTGTATCAAATTTTTAGAGTTGCTTGAGAAATTATAGGAATTTTAAGTGATGCTATCTAAAAAATTAAAGAGATATTCTAAATTATTCAAAAATGTAATTATAGAGTATAAAATTAATTATTATACTGAATATATTTCTAAAAATATGAGATATAATTTTAATGTCAGATCTTACTTTGACGCAGGAAGTTAAAACCTAAATTATCATTTGTATAAAAGTAGTTAGTGAGAGACAATATTTATTCGGGAATTTATAATTCAATTATAATAAATATAAACAAATGACTTTGTTTTCATTATAGATTTTATTACTTAAAATTGGTTTCAATGGGTGGTATAATTATAGCTATTACTGGCAATACGCCTCTTTGAAAATCTACTACAATAAAGTTATAATTTTTTATTCAAAATGTGTTCTTGAAATTTAATGATATATGTAAATAAAATCTTCGAAAAGGGTTCTTTCTTAGTTACCGTGTGGTCGAAACTAAATTAATGTCTTTATCCAGTTTTAACTGACTACCGCTCTTATTCTTGGCAGAGCAATTCCTGATACATCTTGATAATTGAATGAAACGTTTCTGGATCCAAGAACATAAAATGGCAGAGAAAAGACAAAAATAATATATGTTTGATCAGTTTAAAGTACCTTTATACTAACCCACTCTTGGCATGGACGTTTGTAGCCGTTCGGAATCGACTTTAAGTAGAAGGTCCCGGTTTAATTAGCCCTCATGTCGCAAAAGTTGACCGTAGCACTCCAACCCAAACCAAACCAATCGAAACCAAGCCTTTAAACTAAGGTAGGTTACACTAGTCACGACTAAGAGTGCCCAAGTGTATGAACTTTAGGTAGCTTCCCTAAAACTATAATATCAATAAGTATAATTTTCTATGGGCTAGATGTCAATTCTTGATACCCTTGATACAACCTTTGTCCAGTAAGTTCGGTGAATGACGTCATAGTGCTCACGGTCGTAAGAGTTTGCAACCGAAGCATACCGTGCCGGACAGGTGAAGACTGGTCTGAACCAGTTCCTGAGTGACGGCGCTTCGAGTTATCTTATCGCGTGGAAACAGTTCATTGTAGAGTGAAGGAGTTGTGCGCTCGGTCGAAATTCAAAATGGATCAGCGAACAAATATATTGTTCTGTTTCCCACTTGTAAAATCAGCGAAAGAGACTCATAAAATGCTGCTAAAAGTTTACGAGAAACGGGCTGACACCTTGAAGTGCGTCAATGAGTGATTTAAACGCTTCCGAGAAGGGCGGGACACCACTGAAGACTCCCCCCGAAGTGGTCGTCCTGCAATAGCACGCACCCTGGACAACGTACAAAAAGTGAAGGAATTGTTGGTCAAGGATCGTCGTGTGAAAGTGGGAATGATAGCTTAGGAAGTGGGAATCGGTCGTGAGATGGCCCACCTCATACTGACCCAGGATTTCGGTAAACGCAAGCTTTGCTTCCGACTTGTGCCCCACACTTTGACGCCGGGACAAATGCGAATTCGGCTTGACGCCTGTGGAAATTTCATCGACAACCAAAATTTCCTGAAAACCATTGTCACGGGTGACGAGACCTGTTGCCTGAAGTGTGACCCCGACGGCAAGCGTCAGAGTATGGAGTGTCGGCGTCCAGGGTCGCATAAAAGCAAGAAGGTGCGAAGTGAGAAATCCCGCATCAAGACAATGCTCGTGGTGTTCTTCGACTCTAAGGGTCCTCATCCATAAGGAATTCCTCCCTGAGGTCACCAGGTTAAATGCCGCTAAGTACACGGATATACTGAAACGTCTGCTGCAACGAATCAATCGGGTACGCCCCCAGTACGCCAAGCAAGGCAACGGGATCCTGCTTCACGACAATGCCCGGCCACATACTGCCTTTCTGGTGCATCAGTTCCTGGCCAACAGGTGAGTTCAGCTCCTGAATTACCCAACCTACTCCCCAGACGTGTCTACCCCGGCCTTTTTCTTGTTCCCCAAATTGAAATCAGCCCTGAAGGGCCACAGGTTTTCGGACATTTCGGACATCCAACGTAATGCTACGACCCAGCTGAAGTATTTTTATTGGCAAAAGTGTAATTCATCTTCCTGCATTCAACAAATTTCATAAAAATTTCCCACCTTAACATACATTTTTTTTAATAGATAGACCCCCTATGTTATCTAAATAAGCAATTACAAATCCTGTTAAAGAGGTGTTTATATTTTTTGTGCTTGCATAAAATCTTTTTGTATTGCTTTTTATTAATTCCTCTCACGTAAATGATCAAACATCTCCTTGATGATGTACTTTTTCATTTCAATCAGAAATAAATGTGCTCGTGTCAGTGTTCTTGAAATAAATTTATTTATTGTACTAAACAATTATTAAATAAACTGTTTAATATAAAAATTGGCTAAACTGAATTGTATGGTCTCAGGCGATTTTTAATATTTCTTTAATGACGCCAAATTAGGTAAATAAGTATCTGAATTTTGATGTTTTAGCAGGAATATCCTCAATTTTTTGACAGAGGTTTTTTTTAATATCAACTCATTTTGGTAATCCTTCGTTTGTAAGTGATTGAATTTGAAAGCGTAGTTTCATGTGTTCTATTTCGATGAAGTATGAGTATTATTTTACAAATGACGTATATGTGGTTTTATCAGTATAAGAATTGGTATATTGTTAAAAACGTTTGTTTGTTTACCCTGAATCATAAGAAAAATTTTTTAGCTCACACCATAAACTTTTGGAATATATTGTTATTAAAAAGCCGACCATCTTCATTCCCAGAGAGTAATTGTAATATGAAAGTGTTATTCGCTGAATTTCGATTAGATATTACGGTTAAGCTGTTAAAATGATAAAGTGAATTATAATAATACGCCCCACATACTTTCACATGCGCTTGTGAATGTATTCTCGAATATATATGTATATATATATATATATATATATATATATATATATATATATATATATATATACAGTAAAGCCTCGTTTATCCGGACTAACAGGGACTAGGTCCAGTAAAGCTTCCTTAAACTCAACAAAAACATTTTATTACCGTAATTTATTGTACAATCTATGCTGGAACTGTACATTGAATCAAACTAAAAAGCGAATATTTGGTGTACTTGTTGTTATATTCTTGCTATCATAGTTAAAAATTATCTAAAGTAAACATTAAATAAAAATAATGTCTATAAATCTGATCAGGACAATCCGGAGATTCAGATAAACGAGATTTTACTGTTTATATATATATATATATATATGTGTGTGTGTGTGTGTGTGTGTGTGTGTGTGTGCGCTACCCTTAAAGTCTTACTATACACACAAACACACGTCTGTATAATCTTCGTTTATATTATTTTCCCTTTTTTTGACCTTTGAGTTAAAAATTGTTGGGTTTTAAAGATTAAATCCTTAATTATTTTAATCTCCAGCACTTTGCTAAACTCTAAAAGTAATGACAGTACGTCATCTTATTTATTTTATTAAATTTTATAATACTCTGTAAAATATTCAGAGATTTATAAGTGAATCATTCCCGCATATGCGGATATATGTCATGAATCATATGCAAATATATGTGGTGCAGTAATTGATTGGATGGCAATTACTATAAAAGCTAGCCGCATTGTATTAAAGCTTGTCCCTTCTACCCTTCGCTGTTTTTTCCTGTTACAACGCCAGTTTGGTATATCTGCAAACAGATAAGTTATCTCTGTTATGTTATACTTTGTTATGTTATTCTATGTTATTAAATCTCTATTCTCAACCGAAACTCAGTCTTAATTTCTCACTCTGCTACTTACATTTCTATGGCATGACTGTCACTTTAAACTCTGTATCAAAGTTCTGTCAGCTATTCTTTGAAACCACTGACTGATCATCAAAAAAAAATAACTCATGGCCTCAGTCGAACGACATAAAGACCGACCGGGCTTTTGAGTTCTTTGAATGGCATTCTTATCCATGCTTTCAAAAGTAACCTGGCCGAACAGATACCAGATTTCATTCTAACTGGACAGGAGAATGGTAACCATCATAAATCATGTATAGATGACCCTTGCTGCCTCGACTGCAGGTAAAAATTAAATACCACCACGATAACTATTTAAAGTCTACCACATATTCTCAATCAATTTTTCTTCCTTTTCACTTTAAAATGTCTAGATAACCTTAGGAAAGCGATCTGTACAATTTAAATACGGAACAGAAGATCTCACCGTTACACGAAGGAGCCATGTTGTAATGTGTGAAGATGAGTTACTTTTACAAGAGTTCTTGATTAAAAGAGTTCTTGATTAAAAAATATTTTAAAATGCTAACGTTATAACTAAGCAGTGCAATCTACTCTAATACATGAACGTTATTGAATAATTTAACGATTATAAAAATTGAAAATGTCAAATGAAGGATAAACATCATCAAAATATCTTGCATGAGAGAATTCTACTTATATTACCTTATATTAGGAGCAGTATATTTACATCAATATGCACTGGTGTAAGAAATTAAGAGAATTTGCAGACTTGGTCGATTGTCTCTAGAACTACTGTACCGATTTTAATGAAATTTGATAAGTACATATATTGATACAATACAAAACAAATAACCATTCAATAATTGTAATACACACGCATGATCGTGCATAACACTCGTTGGAATCGGAAGGTATGAAACAGCGGTTGCAGAATAAACAAAAAAATGGGTTAATAGACGGGTTAATTTTGCAGCAATCGTTTAATTTCAAATTGTAACAGTAAAAATGAGTAACAACCAACGTTTAGATGATGGAATGAGGTGGCGAATTGTGGGGAGGCTAGAAGCAGGCCAATATCAAGTCCAAATTTGTAGAGAGTTCAATTTAACGTCCAGCGTCGTGTGTAACTTATGGAAACAGTTCCAGGATACCGGATCCATCGAGAGAAAGCCTGGGGAAGGTCGTCCAAGAGCCACGGCGGCCAGAGAAGATCGCCATTTGTCGATTATAGCGAGGCGTAACAGGAGTGCTACAGCTTCTCAGCTCTCTCGTGACTTGTATGCAGCCACAGGAACCCGGGTATCAAGGGTGACTGTTTCCAAAAGACTTCATGCGAGAGGGTTGTTTGCAAGAAGACCTGCTGTTTGCGTCCCGCTCACTTCTACGAACAGGAGGATCCATTTATCATGGTGCAGAGAGCATAGAGATTGGAGTATGGATCAATGGGCGACCGTTGTCTTCACTGAGTCCCGGTTCAGCCTAAACACCGATTCTCGCCGTACGTTCATATGGCGAGAACCAGGGACCCGCTACTTCCCTCCAATGTCCGCGAAATCGACCATTATGGCGGAGGAGATTTAATGGTCTGGGCAGGCATCATGTTGGATGGCCGCACACCTCTCCATGTCTTTGAAAGAGGCACTGTGACATGTGTTGAAAGAGGTGTGAGGTATAGGGATGAGGTCTTGGAGCCCTATTTTCGCCTTTTCAGGGGTACAGTTGGCCCTCAGTTCATTTTAATGGACGATAACGCGAGGCCACATAGAGCTCTTCTGGTCGACGAATTTCTACAGAGTGAGGATATTCGCCGGATGGATTGGCCAGCCAGATCTCCAGACCTTAACCCTATAGAGCATATCTGAGACGCTCTGGGGAGGGCAATTGCAACTCGCAACCCCCCTCCGAGAACCATCCATGGAATGAAAACAGCGTTGCTGAACGAGTGGGACCATTTGCCACAGGAAATGATAAACTGCCTTATTTCAAGTATGAAATCACGCTGCGAGACCTGTATATCTGTAAGAGGGGACCATACCCCCTATTTACTCATCTATTAACCCATTTTTTTGTTTATTCTGCAACCGCTGTTTCATACCTTCCGACTCCAACGAGTGTTACGCATGATTATGCGTGTTTATTACAATTTTTGAATGGTTATTTGTTATGTATTGTATCAATGTATGTACATATCACATTTCATTAAAATCGGTACAGTAGCTCTAGAGATAATCAACCAAGTCTGCAAATTCTCTTAACTTCTTACGCCAATGTATATATCTGTTCTATCCTGTATTCTGGGATTTTGATAAGGCATATCAGCAAGTGCATATGGATGAAGATTCAGTAATCATTTGCAGCTGTAAAATCAATACTTGAGGCTTATGAGACGAAATGGAATTATAAGGCATAATGGGAAGGAGTTATTGATTATTTTGGATTTATTTTATCTCCAATGTGGTTCTAAAGCTTTGAGAAGAAAAAAATATCCCACTTCAATTCACATCCGTAATCAATTTTTAAAACTTAATTTCATATAGTTAAAGTAATTATCAGATTACTGTTCATGGCTGAGGTAATATTTTTTGTTATTGCCTTAGTACATTGTTTCCGATGTTGCTCAAAATTTAACTCAGATGTCGGTCGACAAGCAATCACAAGAATTGCAGTTTACCATAAAAAGATAAATATTACACTTTTTTTGTTAATAAAATAAAAAGACTGCAAGCGTTTATTAGTTTTTTACAATTATTACTAATTTTCCTGAATAAGGTCTACAGTAAATACCCCAAGAATAAAAGGAAAATTAGTAAAATGAGAATTAAAATATATTAATCAAAGTCAAAAAAAGTGTTGCAAGATACGTATGATATTAAAATACTTTTTATTCTTCTCTAAGTTATATAGCTAACAATTAAAACTTGAAAATTGTTTTGCTCAAAAGAGTATTTTAGTGCAAATGTACTGTACTAATTAAATTGATTTAGAACACATAAATAAAAAAAATTACCTAGTAATACTCAGATTTGGGTTTTGATTTAGTAATCGTTATGATACCAAACTTCACAAAAATTAATACATTACATTTTTCTTTTTTTTTTAAATATATAAATTTAATTTCAAAATTTTATTTTTTATTCTGTAGTTTTCCTGCTCCTATCGTCAATACAAACAAATTGATAGAAGTCCTCAAATTATTATTGAATACGTCTACTCACTCAAAAATGTCTGAAAGCATAAAGAAATTTCAGTATATCTGTATATAGCCAGTTTTGCACTATATTGAAACAGGGAAACCTAAAATGGTAACGGGTGTGCAACTTTAAATGTTTCACACCCGTAGGAACTTAAGATGTTTCTATTTATCTCTGTTAAGACGGGCCCCGGGTTGCCCCAATTGGTCGGCAGATCTGTACTGTCCGTCCGGCGCCCAGGCCCACAATGACATTTCACCGAACACGGGAAATTAACCCTCGGCTGCGTATACAGGAATTGCTACGTAGCGACCGGTCAACGGTGAATCATGGGCCGATACACACAAGAGGAGGGGGCAGAGGTGTCAACGATATTATCTCTGTTAAGGCTGCTATGTACTAACACCATTGGATTCGCTCACCTCAATGTTAACCTATGGAGAAAATTTTTCCACAGATTGCCGACTTGAATTGAAAGATTTTTAAAAAAAATTATACTCCGTCATAGAGAAAGAAATTTTACATTTGTGTACATTTTTCGTTTTTTTAAAAAAAATGCAATTAATATTTTAAAATTTAAATTATTCGGGGAAAAATCTGGTATAGTGTGTTTTAAACTCTCATAAATTCCTTCGGTGGACGAAATTAACAAAATGAATCCTGTAGCGTTTTGCAGAAAAGTTCAGGCTATCTGACAATACCAATTTTATTTGATTATCAGCATTTATGTACCTGTAAATAGTTGACAAACATATATTTTATATAAAAAAATTGGGGGCAGCGCTTAACTCCCCTATAGAGAGAGATCCATTGCAATCCCTCAAAATGTCAATCCTAAGGGGGGTGGAATTCTCGAACTGTCAACTGGACACCTCCCACCACAAGAGTCTGCAAGAAGAGGTAAAGGGAGATACAATTTTTTTTCTTAGTACATAGCAGCCTTAAGATTTTAATGTTTGGGCTCCACTTTTTTCGCATAGTAAATGAAAAAATACGTTGCTACATAATAAATTAATATTCAGTTCCACCCATTTTAAATGATTTATATATCATTAGAAAAGTAAGACACGCTGAAATTCGTATTGATTTATTTTAGTTTTATGTCAGTTGTCGCGGAATAAGCTTTCGATATATAGGTAACCCTCCTATAACACGGTAGATAGGTTCCTAGAAAATGCCGTGTTGTGTGAAACCGTGTTATATGAGACCCAGAGACAGTTCAAAAAAGCGGGTTACGTTCTAAAAACATTAAAAACAAACATTTTTTTAAAATTCCATATAAGCAACTTAATTTTTGTTAAAAATATAAATGTATGTATAAAACATAACGAAAAGAAACAAAAAAAATATTATTTTCATTTAATGTGACCTTAATTTAATAAATTTCTTCCTCATCACTACTCAGTACAATCAAACGAGAAATTTTTTCGATTGAACGATATCACCTTCACTTTCAGAACCTTTTTCTTCATTTAGTTTTTTTGCACATTCTATCCTCTTTAAATAATCTGTAATTTTGGTTTATTTGCTGGTTCTTACAAGGTCATTGTAGATTTACGGTATGGAGATAGACAATTGTGCAGCTCCCTTTTGAATTTTCGGCTTCTTTCAGCGGAAGGGTCTGCATTCAGGAAAAATGATTCAAGATTTTCAGCTAAGCTTAGGCCTTCTTCTAATTTTATAGAGTTATAAATGAATAAATTATAATTGGTTTATACATTTTCATGTAAAACCACTATAGTTCATTATTCCTTCCCGTCATTTTTAAGGTAATTTAGTTTTTAAATGTGGTAAACAAAAATCATGTTATCTAGTGCTATAGAAGTACAGTGTTGTACAAAGGTTTTCGCAATTTTTTTATCGTGTAAGAGCGAAACCGTGTTACAGGTTGCAGTGTTATACGAGGGTTCCCGCAATTTATCTTATCGTGTTAGAGCGAAACCATGTTGTAAGATGCCGTGCTGTAGGAGAGCTACGTGTATCTTGTTTTCTCTCAAATTTTTCTGTAATACTGAAAAGAGATGAAGGGACAAGAGAAGTGAGTTAACTCATTGATTCGTCGACGGAATCATTTAGGGGGGCTGTGGTAATTATGTCTCGGTAATAGTAAGTTTAACCTGGAGGTGAGATTACGATTTAGAACTGAAATGGTCACATTCAGTTAAATAATTTGGATGGACTGTTTAAACGTACAGACATCAATGAGTAATAGCAGTATATAAACAGCTTGTTAAGATTGGGAAGAAAACGTGTCCAGTTCCAGACGGTCATTCAAAGCTCCGTGGATGTCGTTTATTAAACGAGGACTACACAGTAGGGTTCAATGGAAAAAACTTTTTTTTATTTCAATATCCACAACACAGACCTTATAGATTGGCAACAAAAGTATTTTCAACCTCCCTTTCTTAGAGACGTCAAGGATGAAGATTTGCTCTCGATGGTGGAAACAAAAGGAAGAGAAAAGATGCCTTTTCTAAGATTTTCATGTAATACCCAAGCCGTAGAACGTTCAGTAAAGACACTAACGGAGGTTTCTATGCAGGTATGTGATAAAAAGTCCAGAGAAGGTCTCATACATTCCAAAATTGAGTCAAGAAAATTTATGCCCAAATTCGACCAAACGTCATTTTAAAGTATCCTTTGACTAGTTTTATACGCTGAAGTGCCACTGAATTAGGGATAGCAAAGTCTATGCAAATTGTGTAGCGCTGCGCATCATGTATGCGCAAATGAGGGCGCTGTGGTAACTGCATATATAGCGCGTACTGTGGTTGTTCTGAATTAGTTGTTGGAGTTGCCAGTATGGGTAAACTACCTGATTCAGGCACCTACGATCGGGGACAAATCGTAGATGCGCGATGCATGGGCCATTCAATTTCCGAAATGGTCAGACAGCTAGAATTTTCAAGGTCGACAGTGTCAAGAGTATACCAAGAATACATGGATGGTGGAAAAAAAACTAGCGATCGGGCAAACTGCAAAGGACAATTAGCCTTGACAGTGCGTGGTGAGAGACGGCTCAGGCGTATTGTACGTAGCCAGCGAAGCCAAACATTAGCTCAAATTACCATCCAGTTTAATGACGGTGCCAGTCGTACAGTCAGTAAACGGACTGTGCAACGCTCGCTTCACCGTATGGGTTTCGGGAGCAGTCGACCTACGAGAGTACCATTGCTCTATACTCGCCATCGGGCTGCACGTATTGCCTGGTCAAGAGAGCACAGAGACTGGAGTGTAGAGGACTGGAAACAAGCAGCATGGAGTGATGAGTCTCGATTCCGACTACTTAACGCCGACGGGAGGCTGAGAATATGGCGTCAGGCTCATGAAGCCATGGATCCTGCATGCCTGGCTTAAACTGTACAAGGGCATGGTAGCTCAATCATGGTCTGGGGTGTTTTTTCGTGGCACAGTTTGGGATCTTTGGTGCGTGTACCAACCTCCCTCAATGCAATTCGGTACGTAGAGTTGCTGGGTGATCACCTCCATCCGTTTATGCTGTTCTGTTATCCGCACGGTAATGGAGTTTTTCAGCAAGTCTCATAAGTCTCACCAACCTCTCATAAGTCCCGGTTGGCTACTGGCTGGTTGGATGAGCATTCCTCTGACTTCTCTGTCATGAATTGGACACCTAGAAGCCCAGACTTAAATCCTATTGAGCATCTTTGGGATGTTTTGGAACAAGGCGTGAAAAGCCATCACACAGCACCAAAGAACCTTACTGAATTATGGACAGCTTTAGCCAATATTTGGCAAGCCATTCCCGTGGAACGTTTCCAGAAACTTGTTGAATCTATGTCTCGTCGTGTGGCAGCCGTTATCAAGGCCAGAGGAGGCCCAACTCGTTACTAGGTAGGTATCCCTAATTCAGTGGCACTTCTGTTTATATGTTTTATGTTCTAAGTGAAGCTTTTTTTATTAAATTAGTAATCTTTTGTTCCCTGTGAGTCGTTTTATTCTTAATAACTAATAGTTTATATAGAATTTAGAACAATATCCTCGTTCAGTTTCATCTGTATGCCAGCAAAAATGTAAATTTTCAAAGGAAATGCGCCGGTAAAAGGAAAATATTAATAAAAAATTGTAATACATTTTTTGTTCCTCTATAGGTAGGTCAAACTTTTATCACTATTAGAAATGAAAATTTGAAAAAAAAAATTTTCCCTCTACGAGCGCTCCACCCTAATCCACAAGTCTTCAAAAGTTGCCTTTTAGAATTAGAATAAAGAATATAAAATTTTATTTCTATACTTAAATATTTTTAAGTGTCGCAAAGGGCTTCAAAATGGATATTTTAATGAAAAAGAGATAAGATATGTATTTTTTAAAAATTTTATTTTATAGTATATTAAAATAATAATATACACTTTTTGTAAATAAAATATTCAAAATATGATATTTTTACAGAAAATGTACATATTCTAAGTATTTCTAATTCTTAGATGTCATTACAGAACAACTAATTTTGTAGAATTTCGTGAATTTCGTTATATTGATTTTACAGTGGCATATTTATTATAATACACTTTAGAATCAAAGAAAAACAGTTTTAATTAATGAACTTTAGTTAAAATAAACAAATCACATTTATTTAGAAAAATATTAACGTAATGTCTTTAAAAGCAAAACGTTATTTTGAAGAAAAAAAATTCATGTTTTTCAAAAGTCCATAGTCATCACACATTTTTTTTCCATTACTTATTTCACTGACACATTAAATTGTTTTTTGTTTCAAATTTTGACATTATCTTTTGAGAATCTATTTTTGATTTTATCAATGCATCTCTTGAAGAAGTGTCACGAATGGACAAGGATGACTCGGTAACTAATTTAACAATCCTTTCTACTGCTTGTGTGTGAAAAGGACGAGATTTTTAGAAGCAGATTTCTGTCGCTGGAAAAGGTATAAAAGATAGCATAATGGCAATTTTTATATGGCAACAACCAACACTTAAACATTTCTGTAATTAGATGTGATGGAACTGCCGTGAACACTGTATTGAATAATGGTGTGATTCCTTAATTGGAAAAAGAATTTAGAAGGCCACTGCAGTGGTTGATTTGTCTATTTCATGGCAATGAACAGCCCTTAAGTCGCCTATTTTTTGCTAGATTAAAAAACTAAAAGATCCAAATAAATTTCGAGGAGAAATAGGTTAAAAGCAAAAAACTTCCATGAACTTCGAGTGATTAGATTTTCACCTATTGAAAATAACATTCCATTACTAGAAATTAAGGATCATTGAAGTGTGGACAAAAATATTTGTTAGAAATCTGTAATGCAATCTCTGTTGGAAGGTGCTCTTCTGATTTCTGCATGAGAAAACCAGGAAAACTTTGTCATTCACAATGGCTTACATTAACAAACCGAATACTTCACTTGTATGTGGGAACTTAATGTCCTGCAAAAAATCTCCGAATACTGACTGAGTACATTTTGAAAGTTTATGCACCTGTTTGGTTCAACATAAAGCGGAAACCATCTTGTATCCATGGATCGAAGCACTTGGGGAAACTTGTAAGCTATTCACGTTACCTCAATCAGACTGTTAAAAATTAAATTGACCCAGTCAGTCATTCAAAGAAATGCATACTTTGCCACTTCTGAAAATATCCTCCTTTGTATGATATCAGATGATCGCAGATATCTAAGAGAGCTTGGATTACACCAGATTCTAAAAGCAAGGGCTGAAAATGAAGTAGGCACCAGACAGTTTTTAATTCAACGTACATATAAACTTTCATGGGACTATATTGATATGATTGAATGGAATGATGTTAAAGTAACAGAACCTCCTATGACGAGGCATATTTCTGATAACAAACTAAAGCAGTTTATAAAGGAGGCAAAATAATCTGATCATAATAGTCAACGTATTGACTTCATTACTTTTCCATGTCACACACAAACAGTACAAAGAATTGTTGAATTAGTTACCGAGTCATCCTTGCCCGTTCATGGCACTTCTTCAAGAGATACATTGATAAAAATAAAAATACATTCTCAAAAGATAATGCCAAACTTTGAAACGAAAAAACAATTCATTGCATCAGAGAAATAAGTAATGGAAAAAAATGTGTGATGATTATGGACTTTTGAAAAACATGAATGTTTTTTCAAAATAACGTTTTGCCTTTAAAGACATTACATTAATATTTTTCTAAAAAGGCGTCATTTGTTTTTTTAACTAAAGTCCGTTAATTGAAAATTGTCTTTTTTCATTCCAAAGTGTATTATAAAAATATGCCACTGTTAAATTAATATGATGAAAATCGCGAAATTCTAAAAAATCAGTTGTTCTGTAATGGCATCTAAAAATTAGAAATACTTAGAATATGCGAGTTTCCTGTCAAAATATCATCTTTTGAATATTTTATTTACAGGAAATATACATTATTTTAATATACTATAAAAGAAATTAACAAAAAATACAAATATACTCACTTTTTCATAAAAATATCCATTTTGAAGCCCTTTGCGGCACTTGAAAATATTTTAGTAGAGCAATTAAATTTTATATCCTTCAATCAAATCTTAAAATGCAACTTTTGAAAACTCGTACATATTGAAATTTTAAAAAAAAAGTTTTTTTTCCCTACTACTCAGACTGAAACATGCAGTTTCATACCTGTATCTAATAGCTATAAATTACCCTTGCCAGCAGTGAAACTTGAACCTTCAGTTTCTAGAAACGAAACACGGTGCTTTACGTAATATTTTGGAGGTATACTCGAAGATAGAAGCACCAAATGTACGGGTGTCGTTTCATAAATGTATTGCAAAAATGTATTAAAAATGCAAAAATGTATTAAATGCATTAAATGTGTAAAAGCGACATTTTTTTCAAAGAGTTGTTATTTATTTATTTACATATTCTAATTTAAAGTCAACAAGTTTGTCCTAACGATTTTCAAGCTTTTTTACCCCCTCCATAAAGTAAGACTTGTCCAACTCTGCAAAATATGCGTTTGGTTTACTAATCACTTCGGAATTTGATGTAAATTTCTGCCTTGGTAGAATTTTTTTCATATCTAGGAAAAAGAAAAAGTCCAAGGGGGCAAAATCTAGAGATAGGGAGTGTGAACAACAATTTCATAACGTAATTCTAGCAGTTTTACCAAAGTAATCTCAGATGAAGGAACCAGAGCATTATCATGTTGGAGAAGAGAAATTTATTCGTTGAATGTGGCCTTTTTGTCTCAATTTCCCTATTTAAATGATCCACTAGCGATGCATAGTACTCTTCAATGATTGTTGTGTTCTTTTCCCTGTAGTAAATAAAGATTATATCATGAGCATCCCAAAATAAAGCGGCCCGAACCTTTCCTGCTGGTAAGAACTTTTTCCGTTTTCTTTCGTGCAGAATAACCAACTTCAATCCATTGGTTAGACTGCTCTTTCTTTTCTGGCTGGTAGTGATATATCTATTTTCCATCAACTTTAGTTATCGGAACACAAATTTATCTGGATTTCATAGAAATTTCTCCATGTTGTGCCTCGAAGAGTTCAGCCGTTCACGTTTTTCACCGATTGCTAGCAAACGCGGCTATAAACTTACCGGCAGGTTTCTCATATCCAAATATTCGTGCATTGTATCATGTCTACGCTCTGGTGAGATTCTAACAACCTAAGAAATTTGACGCGTTTTTAGTCTTTTATTCTTTTTCACTATTTCATAGATTTTTTTCAATAATTTCTGGCTTAGTGACCTCAGTAGGGAGACCAGAAGGTTCTGTGTCACTTGTGCTTATTCGACTGAAACAAAAATCAACGAACTACTTATAAATCATTCTAATGTGCAGACTCGCCATTATGTTCATCAAGCCTGGATTTAGTTTCACCGTTATTTAGATACACCGTTTTACCTCTTGAAGAGTATTGTTTTATCAGCAACACGTGGAACACGTTTTTCTCCATTTTGTAGGCAGTAACAAAAATTGACTTACTAAAATGGCTGCCAGCTACGGAGTAATCATCGCATATGTTTACAAAAACTTGGCATGCCTGCCTTCGAAGAATGCTAAATGTGATGACCCCAACAGTTTCAGTACAGTGGCTCCATCGCTCGGATTTTGTATGGACTTATCAAACGATCCTTGTATTGCAATTTAATTACAAAATTATTGCATGTTATATTTTATTTTCTTTCTTTTAACAATCCGTAGCATATGTTCCATCTAGTCTTTAAGGCGAATATTACAGTTTTATAAAAGTTATAATAACTACACATAATGATAAAGATAGATGATGCTAAAATTAGGTTGAAATTTATAGAAAGATGATGATTAATTTAAAAAATCAAACAAAACTTTGTAAAATGTTCCCCATTCTTAATAGTTTATGATGGAAAAAGGTTAAATGTGTTCCTTTATCTAAAATTCGAAAACTTTAAGAGGTAGTGAAGAACTATTATACGACTGAAAGACAAAATGTTTATTGATTGTAACACTCTTTAAAAAATAACTCAGTAATGGTATTACGTATTTCCTTTTCATTCTCCAGTAAAACATTTTTCATAAACTTCAAATCTTAATTTTTAACAGTAACAAACATTTGAAATCTCCAAAAAGTTTAAATAAAATAATTTCCATCAACTCTTCATATATATGTCCGTCCAAAAGTAATCATGGAACCTAAGATTAATATAAATGGAGAATTCATTAATAAGATGAATTTTTTTAATTAGCGGAATGTTCATTTTTAAAATTCAACGGATTAACTCATACTATCAAACTATCTCATAATATTGCTTTTATGTAAAGATTACGGGAAAAATGACATTTGAAAAAATAACATTTTCTTGTATTGCCAGTCTAGCTGGTGACTGTCGATTTAGAGATCCAACAGAATATAAATTCTTACACTAATTCCTGTCAAAAATCACACAGCATTAACTCGGAATTAATTTAATCAGCTTGGTCATTTCCAGGCCACCAGATACAACTTCTTTGAGCGCAGAACTCAAATTACTTTAGCCACTAAAAATTTTACGCACACCTGGTAAATATACAAATTTGTACACTCTGTCAGTCGCGCGAATTCTCTCACGGTCAGTAATTTCGACACAATTTTAATTAATTTCTGTACTTTAAGTTATCATTTCCAAATTTGCATTAGACCATCTTGTTTCTTCTCCGCTTGGAGTATGTATGATACAAACGATGTGTTCCCACTGATGAATCAAACTGAGATTTCCGCTTGAAAAAGCTTGGCTTGACATTCCGAAACAAATCAGTACGGTAAAGTCAACACTTAGTCACTGCAGCTCAGATTAAATATCAGAGACAGAATTTCTGGTGTGCACTTGTAAATTACGAGCTGTGTTTACCACCCTGATTGTAGCTATTATTTTATTTGGAAAAGTTTTACGAGCTGTGACTGAAAGATCTCAATAAGAATCTAGTCACGCATAAAAATATACCGTGTTACCATATGACGAATAAGATTTTAAAAATGAAAGCTCCGTGCGTATTTAGTTGAAAATATGCTTCGAGGAGAAATTTTGAAGTCGTCGAAAAATATTAATCAGTGAATAATGATTATTATTATAAAATAATTTAAATGATAACATTATCTGCCGTTAACCACAGAAAAGAAAAAAATGTAGGAGGATTCAAATTTAAAAACTAAAATTGGAAAATTCCTCATAACTTTATGATGTTTCAGTTAATATAATATCTTCCTCTCGGTGCAGAAACTTTGGTTCAGTATTTGATTCTGGTGGACAGTCGTTATAGTGGCACCCGAAAGCTGAGAAGAAAAAGTATGAAACGTCAATCAAACAAACTACAAACATTCAAGGTGGAATAATTTAGTGCAAATTATAATAAATTTATGATTAATAAAAATATTTTTTTAATATGAATCAGCAACCTCCAATGTCGTTCGTGCAAAGAAGATAACAAAATATCTAAGAAATAGAATTCAAAGGATGAGATAAATCTTCATATCTCTGGTTCAGTTTAGTCATTTGAACACCAACAAGAAGACTACTCTTACATTAAAAACTCTATCAGCAAAAGGCTATATTTACATTTCTTCCATATGCTTCTACTTTTCTGTGTGTGACAGAGTTTTCAAAATTAGTAGCCATAGAAACCAACCAATGATCAAGAATTAACTTGGAAAAATGATACGAGAGTAGCACTCTCAAATATTTCGCCAAGTGTTGAACTAATATTATCTGAGAAGTATGCTGACCCTTATCATTCACTGTGTTTCTATCTTAGTATTATATAGATAAATTAAGCTTATATTTTTATTCTTTTAATATGGATCTTATACTTTTGAAATCGTGTTATTTTTTTAACGTAGGATTACGTTCCTCCATAACGGTCCTCCAAAAAGCAAAATTTCAGACGTTCAAAACGTCCGTCGTCGCAAGTTATAATTTTTGAAACGCGCCAAACCCAGTCTGCATCGCTTGGGCAAGCAGTAAACAGTTAAACAGAAAAGTACCAAAATGCGTCAAAATTTTGGCATACATATATATATACATACATATATACATACAAAAGAGGCAACCAAAGATAAGTAATCCTACTTTAATAACCCGTGGTAGTTTCATTAGAAGAGACTATCCAAAAAATTTTTATTAATTTTTACCTAATAAAATACAAATACATATTAAAATTTAAATTCAAAGTTTTATTCAAATGAGATTTGCTCATATGGAGAAGGTAAGCAAAGTAAACAAATACTTACAAAGTAAACAAATACTTAAAATCTAGAGTTCATTGATTTTAGAGTTCAGTAATCTAGAGTTCAGTAATTTCCTTGTTTCCTTTTTACATTTTTGTAAACATTTTCTTAGTTTTTTTTTTTTTTTAAAATTGTTACTACCAAAATAGTTTCATTGGGTTCGAGGGATTTTTTATTTCAAAAAAGGGGGTCGCGGTCGATAAAAAAATGCACACCGCTACTCTAAACCACTAACCTTATTTTAAGGTAACTAAACTTACATTCACTAAATTTACATTAAAATGTTAATTTAAGGGCATGGTGGACTTTCAAATTACCAAAAATCGAACAAAAATTAGAAATAACTTTAAATTTATAAAACGTGTAAATGCTGGAATAAAATGCATTTAAAATGTCTAGTGAGAAGTAGCTTTGATACTTACTTTACAAAAGTAAGTATTAAAGCTAGGTAAAAAAACATCTTTTAAAAGGCTTTCTTAAAATGAGTCATTTCTAGATTTGCAAGTATTTGAAAGGCTCCTTGCGTCATAATTTTTTGACGAAATTTTATAAAATTTATAATAAAGACTCTTTTAATACATCAAAATAAAGTTATGTATCAACTTTAGGTTTCAACATCCTTCAGATTATCAAATTTTAACATAAGTGAAGAAAAGTAGAAAAATTTCACGAAAATTTAGAGTAGAAGCATAAAAATATTTCCTAAAAATAAACTATTCAACGAAAGCACAAAGTAATGCAATGAATTTATAAGAATGTTCAAAATGTATTTATAAGCACTATAAACACAAAATTAAGGGGGGACGTTAAAAATTGGATCGAAAGGAGCAAATTAATATCAATTTTTAAAATATGAAAAAATTTTAATTTCTTATAAAATTTTATAAGGTGTTTAATATATTTATACTTGAATGAATATATATGCAAAATTTCATATATCTGAGCTAAAAATTTCAAAAATCGCTTTGTAATGTCCCCCATCCCCTTAAAATTATTGCCTGATAGTAATCTTTTATCGGTATTCATGTAAAATCATTCATCAATACGCATGAATCATAAAAGCTAACAATTAAGTTTATCCTTCTTATATTAATTGAGTATATTTTCATATTTATTCTCACAAAAATCATGAATAACTATAATTCAATTAGTTCTATCATGTTCCGAAATATTCTTCATTTGTAATAAAAAAACATTATATATGTCAAAATATAAATTATTTTAACAAAAATCTCTGAATCTATTGAAAAGCAGAATGGGACAAGACATTCTTCAATAATAGGCTACCTTCGAAGCTTAATTATCCGAAACTTTATTCCTTCCACTCTCATCAAAAAGCTATTTTGTGAGAGTACAAAATTTAATTTATTAAATTAATGCATGAAATGTTCGTGAAATAATGTTAATTAACGAGAACTGTTGGAGAGAAAGTATTCTGAAACTAAAGAAATCCTTTGGTTAAACACTCGATAAGTAAAAAGGAAACGAAAGAAAATCAAGATTGAAATAAAAAAAGAAAATTACGGTAGTTTTTATTTAGCACATTCTTACAAAATCATAAATGTTTTGTTGAAAGTTACAGCTAACTAAGGTTAAAAAAATTTAGGCAATTTATATTAAAATAAGTGGAAAAAAATTATCACCAATTTTTAAAATGTATCTAAAAAAATGTTTGCTTTGATTCTATTCTTACTTTGCAGATGTGTTTTTAAAGAAAACGTAGCATGACATTATAAATTTTCTCACAATTTATTTTTTGTATGGTGAAGAATATTCATATTTAATTATTTTCTTTGCTCAGGGTAAATAAAAAACTAATTATTTACTATCGCCTTTGTGTGGTATATTTTTATTAAAATGAAGTCCTCTATAAATTAAAGAAATTTAAAAAGAGCGAAAATAATATGGTTTTTAATTAACACCAATATATGAAGTTAATTCTCTCATAAACATTAAAGGTTGTTTTCTGACAGAAAATAAATTTCATCCTTATGTTCTCAAAAACAATTTTTTATATCAGATCCTTAAATAAAAATTTAGCATTCTTCCTCACATTAATATTTTGTTTTATATTAATTAACCGTTCGGGAACATGCATAAAAATGCGTACGTATTAGAAGAAAAAGAAAATATATATATATATATATATATATATATATATATATATATATATATATATATATATATATATACACACATAATGAAAATTCTTTATGACGGCCAGTCATGGTTCCGATTAAAAGCGACCGTTTTCAGGGGTGGCTGGCTAGAGAACTTCACGTGTATATATATATATATATATATATATATATATATATATATATATATATATATATATATATATATATATATATATATATATATATATATATATATATATATTTGTGTGTGTTCGTTCGTTAATAATCAGGATATACAAGAAATCTTCATTTTCGCATCACTAATTATACATATATAAATTCTGACCACTGAATTCGGATTGTTCTTTTTGAAACACCCTGTAAATTCAAATTGGCACAGGTTTTGAGATTTCCAAAAGTTTTCACCACACAGATAAGGAAATTTAATCAAATGTTTTACTTAAGTTGTAAATTTTCTGATAAACAATAAGATAACATATTCTACGTCATAAATAACTTGCATTTTTGGGATAAAACCAGAACACGTAAATAAAAGATCCTTTTTTTTAAGTTCTCACATCAGTAACCCTTTTATGGATTACAAAATTATTCCCAAAACGATGACAAAACTAAAAAGGAATCGGTGTATACGTAAAAACATTCAGTGTGAATTGCGATTAGAGATATTATTCCTCATTCTTCGTTGAATTTAGTTAGGATATTGAATATTGAGTATCACTCACCAGCCATAAACGAACACGATTCTGTTCGTTCTAAGTTCAAAACTCAGCAGGGTAAAAAAAATCCCACTAGCAACTTCTCAAAGGCACTACTCCTTATTTTTAGAGGAATAGATCTTGAAACCTCTTTCTTTGTAATTTGAGGGGTTTCCTATATCTGGTGCTCTCTTATAAACGCTAGCAGTTGTCTGCTTTGCCCATCTTTCAAACCTACAATACAATTCTAAGTTACATTTCTTGTCTAATACTTTCGACTAGTACAAGTCGTTCTTTTGAGTATTTCGCTGATTTCAGTTCACCCTCCTAATCCTTGATCAAAGAAAGCCCAACTGTTGGTGGATTTTTTTATACGTGAACAACTGAGTTTTTCAAGAACTATTAACTATCTTTTTCCAATGGCACCTTAAAACTTTATGTAGATTTCCCTGTTGGATATTTAAGTTTTAATAATTTTATGTAACGAGGGAAGTTTCCGAAGCTGCTTCTCGATTGATATTGATAGACTTTTTATTGTTTTCTCTTGTATAGATGAATTTTATTGAATAAGCATACTCAGTGTCTTAAGTGAAAATCTCCTCAATTTTTTCAACACACATTTTACTTTCATGTTTTTATGCCAATCAACCTTATTAAGCAATGTAAGTGCAAATGCATAACTTTCGCACACTCTCTTGGGAATGTCTTTAACGCAGTCACGCCATTTTTGAACGTAAACACAAAAACAATAGTAAAATATGCCAACATAGCAAAGTTTCTCATTTTCATTAATAAAACTAATAACATGGAGAGGTTTTTCCGGTATCTGAAAAAAATTGCGTGAAAGTTTGTCAAAAGGCATCAACGAAATAATATTTTTTAATCTCCAAAGAGTTCTTACAGGTTTAGAAATATTTTATTTTAAATTGCTATCCTACAAAATTGTCGATAAAGCAAATATTTCACCATTAAAAAAAGGAATTTATTGAAACTCAGATAAAACTTATTTTCTCTACCATATTAATGTTTGTATTTTTCTATTCAATTTGTTTCCCTTCAGTGTATGGAAGAGCTTTAAAAGGTTTAGATGATAACTGGAGAATTAAGATAATCCCCAACTAGAGCTCTTTTAAAAGCCGCTTTAAATGTCAAAATGCCAGGTTATTGTGAAAAATAAAAACATATTAAATAAAATACAAAGGCAGTGGAGAAGGTTAAATGCCTTTTCCTTTAGTAAAAGTTTGTCTAAACTGAAAATATCCATTTAGGAAAAACAAAACCATTGTTTGTTCTAGCCATACTCCTGATTCATGGATTAAAAAGAAGAAATTATCCACATTAACACAATTTAATTTTTGTTGTTTAATAATGTATTTTACTCATGAATTTATCTTGTTAAAATTGTAGTATAATTAATTAATACCTCGGGCTTATCTATGGACAGCATCTCATTGATTAAATCGCTAAAACCAAAATTTTTCCCTTTTTCCTGGGCTATTATGCAGTCATCTTGATTCTTCAAAAGTTTCTCTTTCAGATCTAAGATAATGGATAGCGTATAATGTACGCCTTGCTAATATTAAATCCTGAAGTCCTCTCTAAGAATTTTGTCTTAAACTTTTTGCCTAACAACAACTAATCCTTAACTTTCGAGGATGTCACTATTCGCATGTTAACTACCACGAATGAAGTACGATTTTTTCATTTGTGTAGCCTATAAAGCACAGTAAGCTTTACATGCTGCTAAAAGTTGTACTGGACTGCATGCATGTGTTATAGAATCCTTAATAATTTTAAAGTTATTATCAAAACACGTGGGGAATCTCATTTTGTATGCCTTCTGCATTGCTTCTCTTTGCTTTGCACATATGTGAGTGTCTGTAAACCCACATTTCTGATACTCCATGAGGCATATACATGAAACATATAAAATGCCTAACAAATATCTCGGTAACTGGTAAAAATGTGGATGAATGGTACTCAAATGCTTCAAAATGGGTCAATAGTAAATAGAATTATTCAATAGATGGGATTCCCACATTTATGCTCCAGTACACACCTAATAATTATGTTAAGAAATGTTTTGTCGTTCTGTGCTACGTAATTGTATTGGACATGAATCTTCATTATCTCTGAATAAATGAAAGGGGAGAATTTCAAAGTTATTTAAACGTATTTAACCCGTCTTTGATCACTAATTCTTATACTATGAACTCACGGATTAGCAGCGGCCCAATCATTTCACTCCTTTCCTATACTCTGTTTCATTGGTTCCCCTCTGCTTATTACCTGAAAGTCTGCAATTGAGGGCGTGGCCCAGGAATTGCAGTTGCGACCCATTTCCTATTTGATCACTAAATATTTCTCTCCCACTTTGTTTTTAAAATGTGAAATTAAGCCAATAGCCCTTTTCTCTTTGTGAGCTCTGGAAACTATTAAAATACTAATAACAGTTTCAGAACATCAAAATATACCTGTGTCCTAAAAGGACTCTTTCTGGCAGAATCATTTCTAGTGCAGGAATTTTTTACCCTAACGCTGCCAACGGTTTATACGCGAAGTTTACTTCATCCCCGATTTTACCATTATTACTATTTTTTTCTTTTGCAATCTTGAGTTTCTGACCGCTGAAAAACTTTCCTGAATACGGACTGAAAGTTTTATACATTCAATAAATTCAAAATGTCATATGGTATAAATTCTTCAGAGAGAGAAAAAGGGTTGAACATGCCCTACAACGCAAATACTCCAAAAGAAAGTTAGATATTCTCGAGAAAGAATGGGAAGCTTTTCAAATTCCTGAAAATACAAATGAAGAAGTTAGATTATAGGATTATCGCAAGAAATATATGAAGTAAATGAGCATCGTTCAGGTACGGAACAATTTCCACACCAGTAAAAGGAAATTAGTAAAGTTGTGTTGAATATCAACTTAATAATTAACAACCATATGAACTTCATATTTACAATAAATACGGGGACCAGTTTATTTCAAATAAAAGTAAACCTTTAACCATTACTATTATGTATGTAAATACAACAAAATATTTAACCTTTTCCTTACGGGGTGGGATAGCATGTATCCCAGAATACGGGCCCCAAAATGTATATATATATATATATATATATATATATATATATCCCCCTTAATGGCCGTTCTTACAAAGGGTTATTAAATTTCCCGTTCTAAAGAGGAAATTGGAAAAAATGTGTCCCGTAAACTAAAGGTTAAACTAAATTCCCTTATTCTATCAAATTGTAAAATATCGCTACAATTTATATACATTTTAAAATCTGTTAAGTTTTCCGAAATCTTTTCCTTTTAGTTAGATATTGTTCTGAACTTCAAAAAATAAACTCATTTTTTCTTTAATTTTACTGCAGAATTAATGGATGTAGAGGTAAAATCATAGCGTGAGAGAAATTTTCAATTGCGTGACCACTGTTGTTATTCGGCGTGTAACACCGAACGAAGGAGATAAAGATATAAGGGATGATAGTGACCTCATTTATTATTTACTAAAGAAAAATAAACATTGGCCGTCAACAAGTTATGCCAAAAGAAATCATTTTAATTACCCTGTCCATAATTCTCATAAAAGCTTTTGTGCGAAACACTTCTCAAAAGTTGTAATAACTTTAAAATTGATAGTCTTGCAAACTAAATTTGTCAAAATAGACAAATAAGTATACGAATAGATACCATGTATAGCCTCAAATTCCACAGCCATTTATTTTCATCCTGATGGAGAGCCCATAAAAACCCCGTTAGCATAAAACTGGATTAAATGGTTGAAAGAACAAAGGAGCAAGATAAAGCTCATTTTATCGTGCAGCAATCAATTTTCCCACAATCTGCCGACATTTATCATCTCTCAATTCAGCTCGCATAGTTCTGGTAAACCTATAGTGGTCTGAAAGAACTGGTGAGCAAACGTAATATGATATCATATTTATGTTTTTTCATCTGAAAGGGCTATTAATTTTATTTCCAATTTATGGTTTTTAGAGCTGTAAACAGCTAGGCATGTATAAAATATTTTATAATTATTAATATACTGCTATAAAGTCATGTAGCTTTTATATAGCAAAGGTCTGAACTCAGTTTTGAACAATTGTTAGTTAAAATGATGAAATTTAAGCTATTATGTTCAAATTATTAACTACCTTTAGTGCATAAGGTTTCAACCCAAAGAATCATAGGGGTGTAGTAGTTATCGCAACCTCCAGGAAAGCGGGATCAGTTCCTACACTAGCCAGGTTATTTTAAGGTGAAAAGTGGGATTGCTCCTTAATTATTTTATTACTTTTATACATATGTAAGTAGGAAAACTTTCATTTTTTTTGTTTCTTTGCTCTTTATGCAAATTCACCGTGGTTAATATATATTGTCTGCTTTTATACGTATTCGTATATATATATATATATATATATATATATATATATATAAACTTAATTTCATATATTTATTACCTCTTTTGTGTGTAGCTTGCATAACTTTCCCAGTAAGTCATGCAAAAGAAAATCTCAGGTATTCCTTACGTTACTTCTCTATTTTTACATTAAGTGAATAATTTTGTGCCTCATCCTCAAAACTGGGTTATTCTCTCTTTTCTAAATTTATGAACGCCTATTTCATTCTATCACGCTTTCAATCATTCATAAAATTGAAAATTCTTTACTGATTTTAAGAATCAGTATTCTATCGCAACAAGTTTGTTATGGGCATAATTTCAAAAAGGAACTGTGTTTATTACAATAACGGAGCAATATATAGCTTAGTAAGTTTTATTATCATTCCAAATACTCCAAATAAATAAGTCTGAGCAAGCAACAGAAAACCGAATTCTGCTCTTTAATTCTGCGAGTTGAAATGCTGCTGTTCATTCGAAATTCTGCTACTTAGTTCTGCGAGTAAGCAGCAGAATTTTAAATGAGTTTAAAAAACAGAAGTTTAAATTTCTCGAAAGAGGTTTATTTTAATTTTATATGTTTCCCTAATATGATATTTGTCGCTTGTAATCCCTGTTATCTATTTTTTTAATATCTGTATCAGATATTTACCCAATTAATAAATTAAATGTTTGCTGATGGGGGTAGGGTGGGGATGCAGAGTGATTTACTACATAAAACTTAGCAGTGTGTGACCACATATTTTCTTTCATATATTCTATTTGTTTTTATATTTTTTTCTAATTTTGTTTTGCGTATTCTACTTAACCTGGGTATCTTTCCTAGACAAGGCTTTTCAGAGATTTTATAATCTAAATCTCTAATTTAAATTAACGCATTTGCAAAAAATATATAATGACTGTGAAACTAAACCAATTCTTAAAAAACGTTAATAAGTGATATAAATTACATTTACTGTGAAAAAAAGATCTAGTATAAAACAAATTCTGGTATTTCTCTTCAAAGAGGATATAAAACATTGATATTGCATCCACCTTCCTTAATATTCAATAAACTTTAGTGACTATGACTGTATTGTCACCTTTTTTATTTCTCTTTAGCTTCATGTCTTTTATATGTATAGTTTACTATAAAAACGCTCCTTTTTTCGATTTTGTTGAAGTCAACTTTGAATATTTTTACACCTTGAATATTTTTTCGACTCGGAAAAAAAGCTGGTTAGCTGAGAACACTTTATCAAAGTGTCAACTCTTGTCGTTCAATCACATCTTACATTCTTGTTATAAATCCGCTCTTTTCAAGTTTTCAGCATTTGTTTCCTTGAACATGACAGCAAATCAATTCTGTGTCAAATTCAGCTGGTTAGGACAAGAACAAACAATTTTTGAGAGCCCTAACTGTCAAAAATAGTGTGTAGTACTAAGGCTTTTCATTTCTGGAAAGGAACTGCTGTAAATATGCTTTAATTCCGTGTTTAAAATAACGGATGTTTTTTTGAGAGATTCCATACCGAATGATAGGTTTATCTATTAGCCATTTAACTTTGATTGTCTTTATTATATTTATAATAATGTAACATCATATTTTATACTAATATACTTTCGAATAACTGAAATTCTAGAACTAACAGAAGATTTTTTTCCTAGGGTAATTTGGAATTTCAGGAATATTTTTTTATATCCTTTGCCAGAAATTTTTTGTAGCAACCCGTAAACAAAAAAAAATCTGTTTTTTTTTTCTTTCTGAAAATTTAACGCTATTAAAACCTCTTTTTGTTGCATGGATATTCTAAAATTTTTATTAGCATTATGATCGTTTCACTGCATATCGCGTGGTTAAATATAGATATTATTTACTTTTTTTCTGTAGTTAAAACTAGTTATCTTCTAAAAGAATTACTATTTTATATTTAATTCAGTTTTGTTCCAATTAACTTAAGGTGCTTAAAAATCACTTTTTTTCTTATCAATTGATAAAAAAAAGAGATCTTGTGATTATCATTACAAAGGACGATTTATTTATTTTTAATTTGTATTTTTATTCTTTTGCAATTTATGAGCCTCTTTCCAGCACATTTTAAAGTGTTTAAATGTTAGTATTCAATATTTTTCTCCAACCCTGCAACAATAGTCCCTTAACTAATTTTTTATAACCTCCGTAGTTTGGTGTAGGGTCAAGTAACCAAAAAAGGTATACGCAATCCCACCACCCCATTACGATGACTATGCTACTGTAACTAGTAAATGTTACTAAATGAATACGCAGCGCTCATCACTCAGCAGAAAGTGGGTGAATTAATATAGTATATGTGCTGACGTAGCCTAGTGGTAGCTCGTCGGCTTTCAGGGTGCTCGGCTGGAATACCAACAAGAGCCATTAAATACCTCCGTGTCTAGGCCGGATATGAGCACGTTAGACCGGAAAGTCCCTTTATAAGGTCAGAGAGGGTGGAGAGAGTATGTTCCCCATAGATGTCTTCCCTGGGGGTGTTCGGGCAAAATTGATGCGGCACCTAGCTAAGACGCAAGTCGACCTTTGTGGTGCAATTAAAAACCACAGCCGCCCTCCTCAAAGCGTAAACGGGCCTAATCTAGAACACATCAGGCTTTGAGGTATTAGCGACAACAACAGCAACTTGTGGTATATACTCTCGCTGACGTCAAGCTGATGAGAGACTGATAGCAATGTTTAAAGAGACTCGCAACGTTCGGTGAACCTTAGCCTGGCCACACACCGAATGCAACAAAACATTGCGCAACGTTTCTGTTTCTAGCTTTCTGTATCGGACGCATCGTCGGCAATGTAATCAAATGGGAGTGCCGCACACCGGATGCAACATTGTTTCGATACATGTCGCGTTATTTCGGAAACCGTCGCGTCATTTCGGAAACGTTCCTGCGAAAAAAGTGTATGCTTCTTTGACCGATGTTTCTCGACACACAACTGGTGAAACATTTCATCTGCGCATGTGTGGGAACACGCGCATTTTATTTTCATTAAGGGGACAGTCGACCTTCAAGCCTAACTTTTATTATTTTGAATGGATTTGCTTGAAATTTGAATATGTGATTAATACCATAGATATGTGAAAGTGGTTAAAATTTACAGATGAAATATTAATAATTTATGAATTATGAATTATTAATTACATCAAAAATTGGCCTAATTAAAAATGTTCCATGCGCATTTCTTTTGCATATAATATGGTGATTTTTATTTACATATTACCTTATAGAACTAATAATGAAACTTATTGCTTATTTTAAGCATTCATTAAAAATATAAAGAGAAAAAATAATAATAGTGAAAACACCCATTTTATTACGCAAAATACCTATAAATTGTCTTTTCAAGTACAAAATTTAGAAATTCTGAGATACGAAGTATAATTTTTTTCAATAAGATTTATTTGATATACAGTTAAATATATAAAACTTAAATTTCAAAGCAATACGATAATTAGAAATGCACCTGGAGCAGTTCGAATATTCGTATGACATGAAAATTTTTATTTTGAGAAAAACACATTTAAAGTTATTGCTATTAGTAACCACATAATATCTAAATTAAATACAAATGCCTATAACTAGGAAAGTAATCACAGAAAATAAAAATTCTTTTTGCAACACATTCCTACTCGTCTGTAGTTTAACTATTCAATAAAATAAAAATATATAAATTGTGCGGTCGGGGGACCCCCGTCAGGAACAAAGTTCCTTACTTTATTTTTTCAACTCTAAACGTGATTTATTATGTACTATTGATTGATCTAAACGTGATTTATTATGTATTGATTATATTAGTGTATTTTTGTCACACCAAAAAGCACAGCCCTCTTTTATTCAACCAACTCTCTCTCTCTCTATTTTATTAAAATTAAAAATTTTAATATATAAATTAATTATTTTGATTTAGATGTTACCTAGCACAATTTTAATCGGATTAATTTTATTATTTAATCACTAACAATATATACGAATATATATACACACACACACATATATATATATATATATATATACCAGTATAGTCAATACGTTCGGGGACTACCCTCCCCCCTCATGCCCGGTGTGTGGGGGAACCGAAATAACGATGTCGTTTGCAAGTCTGGTTATCTGCGTACGCGAGAGACGTCACATGACGCTTTGCACAACTGATAAGGCACGCAGCTCACCATTTGGCTGCAGACTGTCAGCCTATGATGTCGATGTAGCAAAATGTCCTTTTTGGAGCAACGTTCCAACATTAAATTCTGCTACAAATTAGGAAAAACCACTGCAGAAACGTTATGGTTACTGCAAAAAGCGTATCGAGACGAAGTTATGTGCAGATCGAAAGTTTTCAAATGGTACAGCTTGTTTAAAAATGGGAGAGACGCTGTTGCAGATGATCCGCGAAGTGGGTGGCCAGTGACCCCACAAACGGAGACAAACATCCAACGGGTAGGAGCAGTGGTTGGTTGGTTGGTTGAAGTTTATTGGAGCAAGGTCCAGAAAGGACAAGCTGCGCTAAACACAAGGTAACATCGTCAACAAATGGTATGTACAGGTCCTTTTCGTCTCCGCGAGGAAAACGTCCACACGTTTGGAAATACAACATGTGGATGTTGTTGCATGACAATGTCCCGGCGCACCGATCCCTGATGTTGCAACAAACCCTTGCACCACAGTTCTACTACAGCCCCCGTATTCCCCAGACCTCGCTCCTTGCGATTTCTACCTGTTCCCGAAACTGAAAGATCGCATCAAGGGCAAGCGGTTTGCAAATGCCGAAGAAGTGATGACAACAGCGACAACCGCTTTACGACAGCTCTCACGCAACGGTTTCCAGGACTGTTTCCAGAAGCTGTATCAACGCTGGTAGAAGTGTATAGTTGCGGAAGGACATTATTTTGAAGGTGATTGTGTTCAGAAGACTTTGTAAGTGTATTAGTTGTTGTAGTAAATGAAGTCCCCGAATTTATTGACTGTACGAGTATATGTATATATACATGTATATATACACACACACACACACACATATATATATATATATACATATATAAACATATATATATACATACATATGTATATTTATATATACACATATATATATATATTATAATGTGCTATTCCCAGAATGAGTGGGAATAGAAACGGCCAGCGCTTGTGTGGGGATTTGAACCAAGGACCTCTCGCTCCGTAGTCGGCCTCATATATGTTTATATATGTATATATATATACATATATAAACATATATATATATATATATATATATATATACATATGTATATTTATATATATATATGTATATTTATATATATATATATGTATATTTATATATATATATATATATATATATATATATATATATATATATATATATATATATATATATATATATATATATATATATATATATATATATACACTGCTGGCCACCCAAATTGCAACACCAAGAAAGACAAGAGATATCACAACAAAATTTATTTTGTAGATAACATGTTGACCAAGTATCAAATGATTAAATTTATAGACTTCTGTGAAGTGTGGTTCCTGCCAAAATCAGTAGCCAGAGTAGCCGCCATTGTTGGAGATCACCGCTGCCACACGCCTCGGCATTGATTCAAAGAGACTTTGGATGAGTTCTTGGGGTACAGCAGACCAAGCAGCTTCCACACGCTTCCAAAGTTGATCTGCTGTGGCAGCTGGGGATGGAATCTGGGTCAATCGTAGAGCAACCATGGACCACATGTTTTCTATCGGCGAAAGATCCGAAGAGCGAGGCGGCCAGGGAAGCAATTCAATCTGGCGATTGACGAAGAACCGTTGGACAATGCGTGCCACGTGTGGTCGCGCATTATCCTGTTGAAATATAGCTGTGGGCAAGCCCTGAAGGTAAGGAAGGACAACTGGCTCCAACACCTCGGAGATGTAGCGCTGGCTGTTTAAAGTACCGGCAATGCGTACTAGAGGTGTGCGAGAGTGATATCCAATACAGCCCCATACCATAATACTCGGTGCAGGACCAGTGTGGCGGTGCATAACGCAGCTGTTCAGCATCCTCTCTTCACAGTGCCTCCAGACTCGAATGCGACCATCGTGGTGTTGCAGACAGAAGCGTGACTAGTCAGTAAAGACAATTTCATTCCATTCTGCCGTCCACATCCTTCTGTCATCGCACCATTGGCGGCGGAGATGTTTGTGGTTCTGCGTCAAGGGTAGACAAAGCAATGAACGTCTTGCGGACAGACCACTCTGCTGTAAACGGCGTCGAATGGTACGCGCAGACACTGGATGATGCGTTACAGACTGCATGTGCTGTGCTATGTTCGTGATGTGACTGAGCGATCCGTCACTGCCATGCGCACAATTTGCCTGTCATCACGTGGAGTGGTGCGCTGAGGTGGATGCGATCGAACACGCCGGTCCGTCGGACCCTCCTGCATCCAACGATAACATATCCGCATTACAGTTGTTTGGTTTCGTCCAACACGACTACCGATTTCCCTGAAAGATAATCCACAATCTCGGTAGGCCACTATCCTACCTCTGTCGAACTCGGATACTTGATCAAAAGATGATCGCTGTTTTCGACGAGGCATAATTGATCGTTTTTATTTGAAAAAACCACAAGAAAAACACAATTGCCGAACTTGAAATCGTCGAAATCTCCAAGCCTTAAATAGCGCTTTGAAGTGGCGCCACAGGCGCGCGTGATGTGCGTCTGCGCTGAATTTCTAATAATTTGCATATCTCACCTCCGCTAATGCACGTTGTAAATTTCATGTTATTTGCATGTTTCCTTCAGGGTGTTGCATTTACAGTGGCCAGCAGTGTAATATAATGTGCTATTCCCAGAATGAGTGGGAATAGAAACGGCCAGCGCTTGTGTGGGGATTTGAACCAAGGACCTCTCGCTCAGTAGTGCGATAATCCGTAGTCAGGTGCGATAACCATTCAGCCACAGAGTCCTTTAGGAAAAGGTCTTATGAAGGGGGCATAACGCTTTTTCGTTACTTGACGATTGCTGCCAGTTTACTCTACTGTAAGTCGCGTAGAAGAACTTCATTCCAAAAAATCCAATTTTGGGACAAATTTCACAATTTTGAAAGTCCACTGTCCGCTTAATGCTCCGTGTTGAGGATTTTTGCATTATTATAATAAAAAGAGATGGAGGTTGATACTGACAAGTTGATAGTTCTTGTACACGCAAGGCCAGAAATTTATGGTTTTAGAGCAAAGGACAACCACAACCAAGATGTAATAAATAAAATTTGGCAAGATATAGCTGAGGAATTGAATATTCCAAGTATGTACCACACCATTTTATCACATTTAATCGAATAAACCTTGCTCTCAAGTAATCCAGACACCCCCATTATTTAAGATATTGGTTCTTACCAATATCTTAAATAATGGGGGGGGTGAGAATAGGGGGTTTAAATAATGGGGGTGAAAGAAAAATAGCGTTGCGTCACTCAGGGCCAGATATAGGGAGGCGCTAGCAGGGAATCTGCCCAGAGCGGCAAATTTCAGGGGCGGCAAAATTGGTACAAGGAGAAAAAAAATTGCGTATAAGTTGTTTTTTTTATTGATTTTTTTAAATATTTTATAAGATATGTTTTTCTTACATTTAAAAGTAGATACTTAACTACATATTTGTCTTTCTTTTGTTACTGCTCTTTATATTAATACTTTTACAAAACAAAAAAGCTTTTGTTATTAAACAATGTTATTAAAAGTTATTCCGTAATGTTATTAAAATCCTTTCTTCTGGAGGTATACTCTTCCGGTAGTTGGTGTTTTTTTCCGAATCTAGTCTTCAACAAGTCCCAAGAGGTAATCAAACGTAGGTATGCTTAACCTACAATAATTGTAAAACTTATCTGCGTCATTTCTAAGTTCTTTAATAAAACTGCCAATATATTTTTTTTGATTGGTTGAATCCAACAGCTTCTTTCTGGTTTTTCATCCAAACATTGTATAAATTGCCACAAAAGAATAGCTACTTCTACTTCCTCACTTGCCATATTACCCACAATTATGACCAAACTACTTTCCCAAAACTGAACACTTCCCTCAACAAAGAACAAAATACTGCAGACATCTTCAACTCCCGTGTTCTTACTACTGATGAAATATCAAATCAACCTAGCGTTGCGAGTCAAAATGTGTCACCATTTTCCACGATAAAACATTTTGGTTGCGCAACGTCTAGCAACAGAAACAGTGTGCAATGTTTTGTTGCATTCGGTGTGTGGCCGGGCTTACATTTTAAAAGATGTTCCAAAGCTATAAGAGGGTTATTTGCCCTTGACAGCCAGACATCATAGTGGAAAGGAAGTGTGGATCCTATTAACGATCTTTCAGTATCCACAAGAGCTAATGCTCCTCTGTATTCTGCAAGCAGATCCCGACTTGCAGTACACAGGGTTGTACTGCAAGTTAGGATTGCATTAATAGGTGTTGTATGTCGGGACACTAAAATTGTTCATCCCATGGATACTACACCAGCATTGCTAATTAATCCCAGGTCACTGATCATCATGCTAGAGCACGGTACAAATGCTCTGCTCGCCATTTACTAATGAGTCTAGGCTCAGTTTTGACTTGATTGCCATGATGATGCAGCGTCACTAACGTCCCTTAATTATGCCTTACGATAGAGGAAGTATTATGGTGTGTACCTCCAGTATTATGGTGTATACCCTACCAAATCATGCTGTGTAACACTCAAAAGTCGAATCCTCTACCATGTTTTTAAATTCCTGGACATCTCCAGACCGTATTCGAAAATATAAATTTGTACTTTACTGGGGGCAGTGGGGACCAAAATTCAGTTTGATTCGAGAAGAACGACTCCATGAGTCTAACATAGATGATCTGAAAATAGTGAATGATGTATAACATTTTGAGCAATATACAATTGTTTAGACATCCAATTCTATAAAGAATAGAGCATACTCAAAGAGCTGAATGACATTAACCATTTCTGAGGTCTTAACAGGAGCTAAGATGTACATTAATAATAGAATGGAACTACATATCATAACGCCTGTTGACCGTGTTTTTCTTTACATGAAAATGACTTGTCGGCTCCACTTGTCCTTCAGACTGTCATTCATTCTATTATACTATATCCCTCTATTGTAAAACTGAATCGACTAGGGTAAGAATTACTAATTAGCTCAAGAGAGATTTCTTATGTTATAACCATGACTGTTGAACTGATGGTATAGATTATTATTAGTTGTAATTTTTTACTGTACCTGCCAGGTAATATTTTAACTTTATGAGTAACTTAGCTTCTAATCTGATGATCTGAAATAACATGAAGGGCATTGTTTCTGGACGGTAAATTATTATTTGTAACTACAGGGTGGCTAATAAATACTGTGACAAATATCGAATCATTTAATTACAAACAGATGAAATAGAAAATGGAAAATACAACAATATTATGAACATTATACATGAAAGTTTACCATGAAATAATTTTACTCGAATCGACCGCCATCTTTATCGATTACTAAAGATAATCTCTTACGCCTCTGTCCTATTGCGGCACGAATCATTTTATGAGGTAATTTGTCCCATTCACTCCGTATGGAAGCTTTGAGGGAGTCCAAACTTCTGTGCTGCTTAGCATTTACTTTCGACTCTAAAATCCCCCAAATGCAATAGTCTAAAGTATTTAGATCTGGTGAAGAAGGTGGCCAATCTTCTTGCTTGATAAACTTCGGGCAATTGGCATGGAGCCATTCCTGTGTTGTTTTCGATCGGTGGGACGGTGCAAAATCTTGCTGAAATATCCAATTCTTTTTGGGATACAATCTGTTAGCATGTGGTAATAAACGTGTAGCCAATACTTCCTGTTTGTAATATTCAGCATTGATTTTTACCCCTTTATCGAGGAATTTCAGAGGCAGTTTTCCATTGTGTGACACTGCAGCCCAAACCATAACAGAATTCTTGTTCTAAAAGCGTTTAACAGTTCGAAGATTTTCAGGTATATCCTCGAAGGTTGCTGACTATACAACATCATTTTTAGCATTATAACTTTGTTCTGTACAAAACAGCTTCTCATCAGAGAAAATTATTTTTTCAACACTTTTGCTACCGTGCCGGTTCAGCAATTTCTTACATCTTTGCAACCTTTTTCCTATTTGTGCAGTAGTCAAACCTTGAACTTTTCTTTTGCGATAAGGGCGAAAACCCAGGTCTTCATTTATGATAAGTTGCATAGTTCTGCGACTGATGTTCTCTTCTGCAGCCATTTTATTTGCAGAACGTTGTGGATTTCTTCGTATCTTTTCACGAATTCTTTTGATACGTTCTTTTGTACGAACAGTGCGTGGACGACCGGACCTTGGTCGATCTTTACAGCTATTGGCATCCAATAATCGATTTATAGTCCTATATATAAACGTCCTATTAAAACCAAGGCATGTTAATTGCTTAAATATTTTACCTGCAGAAAATCCGCGATCAAAAAGCTGTTTAACCATTAACCTTTTGGCTTCCATCTTTAAAAATATTCTACATGTTTTACTTTAAACAAAAATCGTCTGCGTTTACAAAAAGTTGCCAATCACACAAATAGATACATAAATTGTTTTTCCAAACGATTAAAATTAACTCTAATTTTTTGGAGTGTTACAGTATTTATTAGCCACCCTGTATAATGTCTCATCCTGATACAGCTAATATATCCATTGCAAAGGATCCCAGGTTCCACCCAAAATTGCACTTTTGGCAAGACACTGAAAACAAATTAAAAGTTATCCACTTTTTTGGATAAAAAATGCTTATAGAGACAGAATCTCCAGGTCTCATCAGATTAATGTGATGCTGAGCATAAGAGACTATACTGCTGCAATCAAATATTCTTTGATAAAATTTACACTTTGCACTGCTGAAACACTCCCAATGAACATGTTTCAACTAAAAATATCCTTGAGTAGAAGGCCGTTTTCAAAAACCCCGTCACTCAATGCTTTCCATTAACCAAGTCATTACTGGAGTTATTATTTTTCATATTAATTAAATATAAAATTTAACTGATGTTTGTAATTACACTGTACTGTATAAGTTTTAAACTATAAATTAATTTATGTTTGTCTATACTATATGGGGAAGGAAATTCTTAATACATGTTTTATAAGATATATTAGAGGTGATGCAACTAAAAGAGTTGCCTGTACATTCTTATTATTTTTAAGTATAATTTCTCGTCCAGATTCAGCAAATATATCTATTGCAATGGATCACAAATTCCGCCCTAAATTACGCTTTCGGCAAGACACTGAAAACAAATTGAAAATCCACTCTCTAGGTGGAACTGCTAATGAATTCATTAGACTTGACTTTAGAGGAATGCAACAAGCGATATTTCAGTTGATATTTGAGAAATGTATGTCCTTTCATATGCCAGATAAAACCGTATAATTACAATTGGTGTATTATAGAGTAAAATGAAATAAAATATATATTTGGTTCTTTAAATGGGTTTTTATACAAAAATATCTTAGTTAAAACTATATCCTTATTTTGTACAATATTTTAAAAGTGATTTTCAATGAATTTATTTAGTTGTATATACTAAATTCATTGATTTGTTCTCCATTTGCGTATGTACAAGTCCATATATTGTTTCGCTAAAAGAAATTAATATAAATCAGCTTATTTTTTTGGAATTCGTAGAATTTTTCTATTAGCATTTGTCCCCAATGATCAATAATTTATGTACAGGATATTGAACGTAAAAGATATGGGAGGATATTGTTGAATAAATTTGTATCTTTTCTCCTAAAGGTATTGCAAGTTTCAATGAATATTTGACAGTGTTTCAAAACCGTTTGGAAACTGCATGCAATATACGCTGAAATGTACTTCACCTTTTATAGAATTTTATAGTCATTTTCTTAGACTGGCTTCTAAAGCAGTGCTAGAAAAACTTTAAAGAAAGTGTACATTAATTCAGGAAACTTAATTAGAAAATGAGTTTGAGTACCCTAAATTATTGCGAAATCTCAAATTTATAATGAACACTATAGGTTCAGGGTATAAAGAAATACCTAAATTAGTAAGGAAAGTTAAAATATACATTTAAATTAATGGTATCTTACTTAAAAAATTATTAAACCCTGTACGATTGGTTATGTGTTTGAGAAGGACAAATGTACAAACATAACAGAGTGATGTCAGCTATGAACCAAATGCAAATTTCAGAAAGAAAAAGATAAAAAAAACAACTATCCTAAAAGCGGTGGTTGTAAAACCTAATTTATGTGGGTAGAATTTTGCAGTAAATATTAATTTTTTAAATAATGTTAAGGGGGCAAGGGACCTTCAACCTTATTTCGTTTAAAATTTTCAATATTTTACTCTACATTCTAAAAGAGAATAATTAAAACTATTTTCTGCTACATTGAAGTCACTTAGAATTCACAAATAAGCATTTTGTGGAAGAATAGGACCTGTTTTTCAAAAAAATATTCAAAAATGCTAGAAATTTTCAAAATGTTCCATGCGCATTCGTTTCCTTGTAATTTCTTCCAAATTTCTCACGATTGTTTATGGAAGTGTTTGTCACAAAACCGTGCAAAGTTCTTTGAAACCCCAAGTGTTTTTCAAATTTATAGACCATGAAATAAAGTAAAAAATACTAAAAAGTAAAAAAAAAATAATTGGTAGGATAAAAAAATATATTATTTAAAACTTTAGCTTCATAAAAAAAAAACTCAATGCAGAATTATGTTTAGATATATATGGTAAAGTTATATTAAAATATTTAAGGTTTTTAAATGATTTGGGATGCGCATAGATCATTTTGAAAAAAGTGGGCATTTTTGATAAATTTTTTGAAAAACAGGCATGTTTCTGCTAAAAAATCCTTATTTTTAATTCTAAGGATCTTGAATACAGTAAAAAAGAATATTAATCATCTTATTCTGTATATCGAGTTAAAAATTGAAAATTAAAAAATTCGAGGTTAAAGGTCCCTTCAAATTACACGGCTTTCATAAATGCCCGTTTCGGACGAAGGACGAATGGCAAGGGTCTGACATTTGGTCCAAAGCTTATGGGTTCGAGTCCCGCTAGTGTCATTCATGTTTGTAACCGTACGGAATTGGTTTAAAGTGTAGGTCCTGCACTAACAAGCCCTTGTGTAGCAAATGTTGACCGTGACGCACTCAACCAACCAATCATAAGTATAAGCATGTAGAATTTTAAAAATCTGATGTTATTGTTTATTTCAAATCCGCCCACATACTATAGTGGTTAGCGTCACGGACTTCCTCAAAAGTGCCGTTTACATGTGCCAAAAACCCGGGTAAAAGCAGGGTCGTTTCTTACTTTTTCCCTACGATAGGGAAAAATGCAAGGTTGATTTTCGACCCTGCTTCGACCCAGGATAAAACCCGCTAATTACCCATGATGCATTTCGAAGCTGGGAGTAAATAACATGGCGGGTTTGAACTTGTGTGAATCCATAAAATGTAGCTAAATGATCGATGGAAGGATCTGGAACCCCTTAACGATCGCATAATTTTCAAGAAAACAGTAGAAAAGTGCCTATTTTTTTCCGGAGGATTTCATTTATTTCTTGATCTGACCATCTAGTTAAAAAAAAAAATAAACCATCTCCAATTGCATTATAAATAGAATGGTACTGGCATCTGGTATGTAAAATAAGAAATAAAATTTCATTTCAATAAAATTTCAGTAACATTTTCATTTAAAGAGTTATGGTAAAATTAATAAATTTAATAAGTATTATCAATAATTAAACGTAACATTAAAATTTATTTATAAATTAATTATTTTAGAATTCACAGATAAAAATTTATTTATATCTATTTATGATTTTTTTGTTGTTGTTATTTTTAAAATTTAAGAATACGAGGTCAAAAGAACAGCAATTGGAAAAAAAAAAGGCCTTGACCCAGGACCATGCACTTCGTAACGAGATAAATGCGGAGTTCGGAGTTGGAAAGCTAAAAATAGCAATGCAGTGAATTTGGAAAAGTATGACACTGGCTGGGATCGAACCCATAACGTGATTTACAAGGAATGATGGTGTATGAGGATCATTTCCGCCGAATCATGTGACGGCCTTTACTTCCGGTAAGACGGGTAAAAGCAGGGTGAAAATGTGGTCCCATGTAAACGGGCTTCGAAGGTTTTCCCTATTAGCGGGTAAATCCCGAGTATTATTGTTGTCCATGTAAACGCAGCTAATGAGGGAAGAGGTTCGAATCTCCGGTAAGGCATAGACATTCCCGTGTTATTCTAGCATAGGTAGCAATGTTATCTTACTAATATGAAACTCCCATAAGGTTGTAGCCAACAAATTCACGATGTGGATGGGTGAATGTTCTTAGAACAAAGTACCTAATGCGTTGGAACAAACGAAATATGATTGCTTAAAACGTGTAATATTTATGTATTTTATAAACTTCTCTGTTTACTAATATCAGAGTAATATGTTTTAAGGGAATATTTTATGTGCGTTTTATCCTTCACTTTTTACAGTGCACCGAATACAATGCGTGAAATTTTGATAAACTGTCATTATTGTTACTACATTGTTTTTATTAAAATTAATTGCAATTCCGTTTCTCTTGAGAATATCCTCCTAAGAATGTTATACCATACCATTTACCATATCATCTTAACCATTATTCACCATAAATGATTAAAAATTTTACTATTTTTACGAAATTCATAAAGCAAATTCAGCTTTTTTAATGTACAGCAGAGCAGGTGGGTATTATAACCCTGCTATTATAACCCAAGCAGCTGGCACTGTGCCATTGAATGTAACGTGAAATTTGAATAAAGAACTTCTTCTTCTGCTCAGCGTACGTGGTATTGCAGATCACGAGACTCTATCGGTGTTTATATAGATTTTACGCTTTTTTAAAAGTGTTGCCATATTGTACTTGAACTAAATAAGAAAATGTGCATAATAAAAGGTAATTTTATTCCGTATTAATTTGCATTTGTTAACACTCTATTTTCTATTACACAGCGCCAAATATTCCCCTAGCGGTGACTTTTGGAACTAATATACTTTTTCGCGGAATCCTTCGTCCCCCGTCTTGTTTAATCTTCCAACAAAATGTGGCGTCATTCTCGCAAATAGATCACGCTACAGAGCACTGTGAGCACTGTCAGTTTAATTATGGCAAACCCGGTATATATATATATATATATATATATATATACACTGGTGTAAGAAATTAAGAGAATTTGAAGACTTGGTCGATTATCCCTAGAACTACTGTACCAATTTTAATGAAATTTGATATGTACATACATTGATGCAATACAAAACAAATAACCATTCAATAATTGTAATACACACGCATGATCGTGCGAAACACTCGTTGGAGTTGGAAGGTATAAAACAGCGGTTGCAGAATAAACAAAAAAATGGGTTAATAGATCGGTTAATAGGGGGGTATGGTCCCCTCTCACAGATATACAGGTCTCGCTGAGTTATTTCATACTTGAAATAAGGAAGTTTATCATTTCCTGTCGCAATTGGTCCCACTCGTTCAGCAACGCTGTTTTCATTCCCTGGATGGTTCTCGGAGGGGGGTTGCGAGTTGCAATTGCCCTCCCCAGAGCGTCCCAGACATGCTCTATAGGGTTAAGGACTGGAGATCTGGCTGGCCAATCCATCCGGCGAATATCCTCACTCTCTAGAAATTCTTCGACCAGAAGATCTCTATGTGGCCTCGAGTTATCGTCCATTAAAATGAACTGAGGGCCAACTGTACCCCTCAAAAGGCGAACATAGGGCTCCAAGACCTCATCCCTATACCTCACACCAGTCACATTGCCTCTTCCAAAGACATGGAGAGGTGTGCGACCATCCAACATGATGTCTGCCCAGACCATTAAATCTCCTCCGCCATAATGGTCGATTTCGCGGACATTGGAGGGTAAGTAGCGGGTCCCTGGTTCTCTCCATATGAACGTAAGGCGAGAATCGGTGTTAGGCTGAACCGGGACTCATCAGTGAAGAGACGGGTCGCCCATTGATCATTACTCCAATCTCTATGTTCTCTGCACCATGATAAACGGATTCTCCTGTTCGTAGAATTGAGCGGGACGCAAACAGCAGGTCTTCTTGTAAACAACCCTCTCTCATGAAGTCCTTTGGAAACACTCACCCTTGATACACGTGTTCCTGTGGCTGCATACAAGTCACGTGAGAGCTGAGAAGCTGTAGCACTCCTGTTACCCCTCGCTATAATCGACAAATGGCGATCTTCTCTGGCTGTCGTGGCTCTTGGATGACCTTGCCCAGGCTTCCTCTCGATAGATCCGGTATCCTGGAACTGTTTCCATAAGTTACACACGACGCTGGGCGTTAAATTGAACTCTCTACAAATTTGGACTTGATATTGGCCTGCTTCTAGCCTCCCCACAATTCGCCACCTCATTCCATCATCTAAACGTTGGTTGTTACTCATTTTTACTGTTACAATTTGAAATTAACCGATTGCTGCAAAATTAACCCATTTATTAACCCATTTTTTTGTTTATTCTGCAACCGCTGCTTCATACCTTCCGACTCCAACGAGTGTTACGCACGATTATGCGTGTCTATTACAATTATTGAATGGTTATTTGTTTTGTATTGTATCAATGTATGTACATATCAAATTTCATCAAAATCGGTACAGTAGTTCTAGAGATAATCGACCAAGTCTGTAAATTCTCTTAATTTCTTACACCAGTGTATATGGACATATATATATGTATATTTATATATATAATATATATACATATATATATTACATTATACAAATCGTTCAAATTTCTGCATATAGATGGTATTTAGAAGTGGAATGGTATAATTCCCCACGGTGTATGGCCAATAACGGATATATTGTAAAGGCTGCAGAGGCAGGGGAAAATAGACGCTTGTAAACCAGGAGGTAATAGAAGAATAGCTATCAGTGTGGCCAGTGATAGCGATCTAAAGTCTATAAATATTACAAGATGGATGGTCGTTATTTTATGGCCCACAGTAAAAACTTCAGATGATAAGGGTCAATGTTGTATTACAAAATAAAATTATGGTGGGGAGGTACTTCGTAGACTATGGACAGAGGCTGTTTAATAAGGAACCAATTGGGGCAGGAACTACTGAAAGAAAAACAGCCCACTGCCCAATAAAAACGAGGGGCAGGCCAGAATGGCCCCCTGTAAACGGACAACAGCCCCTCCATGGACGAAAGGAATAGGAGAAGAAGTCCAGATGAATCTCAGACTTTTTTCCTCAGAGTTTAGATGATAGAGAGTCTCGTCTGCTTCAGAGTCTAGGAGAAGTGCGAGTAAATTGCTAAAATGTTCCTATACATGACATGATTCTGGGTCCCTGTCGTCGATGCCATATTTCATTGCTGCATACTTCAACTGTAGTAAGTGCCTCCCCATAGACTATAAAAATCACTAACATATCATACATAAAATAACAACAATTGTCATATCATTCTATTCGCATTAGTTTTAAACAATTCACTTTAGTATGTATACAACATTAGTCAAATAATAAAGTTCATATTTTATATGTAATATCATTTCAAAATTTCAAACAATTCACAGTGGTAAAGAATTTGCACACAAGTCTCTGCTTCTGAATATCCCACGTTAATATCCTACGATTCTTATCATTCTTAATATTATGATAAATATTCTTATTATTAAGTTTGGCGATTAAGGTAATAGATCAACTAAAAAATTTACTTCCTCTTCATACTCGTTATGACCATAATAGTGTTAAAATGTAATCTGAATGGATCATACCCTTATAATTTAATATCGTAATGCTTCCTTATTGTTATCATTAATTTTGTCATTAGTTTATTTTATTCAGAATTATAATGTTGCTCACAAATAATATTCTAAGTCTATTTTCACTACAGTTGCTAGAAAAAAAAATATTTGTTTCCTTTTCTTAAAAAAAAAACTTAAATATTCTAGCAAAATAACAAAGTATTATTTTTGTCTTAATTATTACTAAAGTCTCTTCCTTAATATGCACACACACTTCCAACAACGTGCATCCTGGTCACGGCATCACAGATGTTGGCGTTTTAATTACCTTAACACAATGGATGTATGCATGGGTTGGAACAAGCAAGGAAGACATAGCATTGGCCTTAAACATACATTTATTTGATAACGCACAAATTTCAATTAAATTGTAATAGCTACTAGTACAATATTCTCTTTCATATTAACATTTTTACATGTGAGAACTCAGAAGCAGAGGCAAACTATATTGTCAAAGTAATGATTTTTGCAGTCTATGGGGAGGCACTTACTACAGCTGAAATATGGAGCGATGAAATATGGCATCGTCGACAGGGACCCAGAATCATGTCATGTATAGGAACATCTTAGCGGGTTACTAGCACTTCTCCTAGACTCTGAGGCAGACAAGACTCTCTATCATCTAAACTCTGAGGAAAAAAGTCTGAGATCGATATGGACCGACTCTCTTATTCCTTTCGTCCTTGGAGGGGCTGTTGTTCGTTTATAGGGGGGCCATTCTGGCCCGCCCCTCATTTGCATTAGGCAGTGGGCTGTTTTTCTTTCAGTAGTTCCTGCCCCAATTGGTTCCTTATTAAACAGCCTCTGTCCATAGTCTACGAAGTACCTCCCCACAGAAATTTTTTGGAACGAAGTTCTTTTACGGGGCTTACAGTAGAGTGGACTGACAGGAATCGTCACGTAATGGTCCCCTTCATAAGAGCTTTCTTTCAAGGGCTCCGTGGCTGAATGGTTATCGTATTGGGCTGCAGAGCGAGAGGTCTGCGGTTCAAATCCCCGCACAAGCGTTACGGCATTTGAACATTGTATTTTAGTTAAGTTCTTGCTTACTAGATGAAGTCACTATGCAACTTTTTTTTTCTCTTCAAGCTAAAATATTTGTTTATTTTTGCTGTTGATTCGACGCTAAGCAATGCAAAAAAATGGCTATTCGCTATTTTGGATGCGATTCCATTCCTATTCTTTTGTAAAGGTTTGACATTTTGAAGTCAATGATTCATGATATTCACTTTGAGTCGGAATATTTATTCTTTATTTCAAAAATTCCAGTTATGTGCAAAAACTGAAGTCATTTATTAAATTTATCGTATGGATACATGCATTGAAGTCTTATTTTGTATTGATTTATTCAACAATTATTCAGATGATGGTAAAAGGTAAGCCATTCCAATATTATTTGTATTAAAAGAATTAAGAAGATTGATTTAACTGTTTTAAACAAGAACATTAAATATTTTCTTTTGGTAATGGAAACTCGTACAGCCCACTCCGATAAAAAATTACATTAATAAATTAACTGACCCCCACCGACATTTCCTTCTTTATCTCTTCTTGAATGGCTTTCATCTCTTCTTGACCTGCAGGCATTTCTTTCTTTATCTCTTCTTGACCTGCAGATACTTCTTTCTTTATCTCTGTCGCAATGTTGTTTTGCATAGCCATCATAGCAGCAATCATCTGTTGAAATTTATCTTCCAAATCCTGAGCGGTAACAGTCTGATCAGCCATTGAACTTGTAATAGGTATTCAGTCCCTACCCCACTCCTGACACCAAAATGTTCCATTTTCTGGGTTCGATGGGATTGAACAAATTCTCTTCAGAAAGTGCAAACAAAATAAAATTTATTATTCTGTAAATTCTTCAGGCGCATACACAAATTTTATACAGAAAACACGTAACAACTGTCTTCTATACATCAGAAAACTCTAAAAACACAAGACAGGATAACAAGTCTTCAATACAATACTCGCCTAGCGCGGTTTCAATACATTCAAGTCTCAGCAGAAAAGAACACTGACTTAAAATGTCAATCTCAGGTATATTTATAGACTTCCAAAGCGCCCTCTATCGGCCGGCCACCTAGAAAGTTCCAGAACCTCCTCGAAAGGTCCAGAAGGTTGGCGACCATTTGGCGCCATATCGCCAAATTTGGTGACCAAAATAAGTCACCAAATTCATCGCCAATTTGGCGATAACTCTCATATTTGGCAAAATTACAATAGACTCCTAAAATTCATAACAATATTATATTTATAATGAAAACTAGTTGCATATTTGAACAAGAGATGGCGCCACAAAAACATAAATAGGTGCAAACGTGCTGTATTGATCCACTCCTCTTCCCCTAAGCCAGGGGATCCCAAACTTATTTCGCCTACCGCTCTCTTTTCAGAGAAAAACTTACTCAACGCCCCTTCCCCGCCTCCTTGGTAATTCACCTTTATAAGTGAGCAAACACAGATGCACTGACATATTTGCGTCCTTTTATATAATCATATTTCTACCTACGTCCTAGAACATAATAAAAAAAGATGTTGTAAATCAGACACCTTGAAGTTTAAAAGTATAAAATTATTTATTAAAATCAACCATAGTGATATTCGCATTACACACATAAAAACAAGATAACGAAGGATAATATTAAAGTAAAAATTACAAATAACATTAAAACTAATCCTAATGAGAAGGATGAACTTGATGCACTACTATCAATTTATTAATGTTCGGCTCTATTTTTATCAACAGCTTTCTTAAATCACCGTGATCAGGTATTTGTAGTCGGTTTCTGTTTATAGTCCTGTTTTTGCACAGATTTGTGATCGCACTAAAACCATGTTCCACTAAATGTAATGACAGAAATGCAGCTAAAAACTTTTGTACAATAGCCCATATTCCAGGGTAAGTGTCGGTACGTTTTTGCAACCAGAACTGTTGATTGCTGTGTTTGAATTTCAATTCCACATTTGTTGTTACTTCTATCAGTTCTCCTTGTATTTATGGAGATTCTTCTGTGTTTGTTCTTGAAAAAGTGTCCAAAACCAAATCGAGTATGTTCGTATTGAGAATGTTTTCAAATCGTTGATTGAAGTCAGAATGGAGAGCTTACAAGTGCTGACAATATATAATCAAGTCTTCATGATGTTTTACTATTGTTGACAAATTTTTAAACTGGCTTAATTCCCTTCGTCCTAAATTTCGTTTGCACAGAAGAAGTTTTGCCACAAACGAGGAAATAACAGTTTTAGTTTTGATTAAATTCAGCTCTTCGACTTTTAGTCTTTGATTTGTTTCATTAAATTTATTAAACAAGTCTATCAAATAAGCTATGTCATATTTGGAATCGGTTAAGTTGACTCGTAAAGCATCATCTTTGTCTTCTAAGAACTCTAGCGCTGAGTCATGAAGTTTATAAGACAGATCCAAACAGACACATTTTGATAACCAATAAACTTCTGTATGAAGCAGCAAGCGATTGAATTCTTCATCGTTTTCAGTACAAAGTTGACCATATAATCTGTGATCCAAGGAACTGTTTAAAAGAACATGCTCTAATGTTCACTCAGATTTTTGGCAACTAAATGCTGACGATGAATGGCGCAGTGTTCAACGAATACATTCGGAACCACTTTTTTTAAATATGCAAGAAGACCTCACCCACCTCCCTGTAGTATCCTAGCATGGCTGGAACACCATTCGTAGCAACTGATATTTCTGAGGGGGATTTCTTTTACTTTGATAAACTCTTCCAATGCCGATTCTCCTTTAGTATCAGTTTGCAAATTTTTAGAGAATAATAATTATTGGCAATTATTGTCTTCTTTTATGAATCGCATGTATACTAAAAGTAAGACCTAATTTCCTAGAAAAGTTGACTCATCAAGCTGTATAGAGAACTGGGATGTTTTTAAAACCTCACCTAATGAGTCTTCAGCATCTTGAGCCATTTCATCAATTTTTAGCACTGTATAATTGCTCAAAGGAATTTTCTAGCTAATATCAAACGCTGACTTGTGTAGCATAATGCATATTTCTTCACTTATAATAAAAAATTTCATAACACAAAACGATTTGACAATTTTGCGTACAAAATAACGTAAGGAACTTCGTTCCTGACGGGGGTCCCCCGACCGCACAATTTTTTTTTTTTTTTTGTAAGACCCAAAGACATTAAATACTTCTGCAGAGTTGACAAGACGTTCATAAAGCATCTGAGAATAATGCTCGTGTACAGGTGTTAGTTGGTGAATCCTGAATACACAGTGTGTCGAATTATTATAACTTTAAATATACAGGTGTAGCTAGGAATATATATATAGATATGAAGTAAAACTTTACTGAAAATAATTTTTAAAGTTTAATTCAGTTGTTGTTACATTTCTTTATTATTAAATAACCTCATATATTATCAGGCATATACCATAAGTACCTGATATACCATCAATCAACTCTAAAATGCTCTGAAGAAAAGTAAAGCTCTAAAGAAAGAGAATAGCATTCAAATGCTACACTTCCTCTATTTTATAGTGTAAAATTAATTTCCTGAAATAAACAATCTTTGAAACCATGTTAATGACAAATAATATAATTCTAGGATCTACTGCGACAGAAAAGAATAAAATTGTGTCATTAGCATATTTTTTCCAGAATTCATTAAGTGGAGCATTTCTAAAGCTCTAAAATACATTTTCTAACTGAAGAGATTTTACTGTATATTTTAGAAAAAATTTCATCACCATTTTAGAAACTGCTATCATTCTTTTATCCTATCTGAAGGGAGAAATTCTAAGTTTGATGCTCTATCTAAGATTCATGAAAGACAAATAGCGAATAAATGCTTCACTGCTTGCGACCAATAAATCTCAGATAAGGCAACAAATTGCGTACGAAGTGAGACAACATCTAAAATAAATCGAAAATCTATTACTTGGAACACAAAGAGATTGCTATCGTCATCTGACTTTAAGCAGACTTATTGCATTTGATTCAGAGAAATTGTCGCAATCAATATTCTAGCATCTTTCGAGCGACATAATTCAATATTCGCGGGGAAAGATTCGTTCATAAATTAAAAAATAAACAAAGCTGGTAAATAATTTGAAAGTTGTTTTTTACTGTTAGTTTTCTCTTAATAAAAGCTATTCTTTCATTGTAAAATATTCATTAAAAGGAAACTTCGAGGAATATTTCCAGTTAGATAGGTGCTGCTGGCATCATTTTATTTATTTTTTTTCTGAAACTCCTTCACCCATAGGAATATTTCCTTCTTTAGGGTGAAGAAAATACCTCATGCAATTTATATATAATTAGATTAATGGCATTTCGTTGATTTTTCCCGATATATGAAAGAAATCAGATACATTAGAATCTAGAACTCAGATTTAGCTAAAGGATTTGATTTTTAAGTTCTGGGCGATTCAGGGCAACCAACTATAGCAAACCTTGCCTTAGGCATTTACCCTGAATTCCAAATCTGAATAAATATTTAAATCAAAGAGGTAAATACCTAGCAAATGATCCCTGAATTTTTTTTACCCAGTTAAGCATTTAAGTTTTAATAATCTGAGGAAAACACAAAACTTTAAGTTTTATCTATACGGTTTAAATACATGGAGAGATCAATGCTGCAGTTCTTTCAAATAATGAACATACTGAATAAAAATTTTATTCATTCATGTCAGCATGCTATTTTTATTGACTTAAACCTGAGTTGATAAAGTTCTGCTATGATCTATTTTTTTACAGATGAAAAGGTACAAGTTTCAGGTTGTTTTCTTTCTTTCAGACATGATATTAAATGCCTACTACTTCCTTTCCAGTTAGGTACGAAGTAGAGTAAATCCGTAGGGAGGAATAAAATACAATTATTTTACCTATACCATAAAACTTACGGACAGAAATTGAAGTATAACTTATACCCTGATGAAAAATAAACAATGAGCTTTGACACGCTAATTTTCAGAATCTCATTTGTTTGAAGTTAGTGTTGGGGTTTTATGAATATTTACACAACTTTTTAGAACTGAACTTTGTGTAATGAACTATTGTAAACGTCTGGAGTCTCATTTATTTCCAATTTTCGGTTTTAAAAGTTAATTTTAGGGAGTCTTTTTGCATATTCTTATGGACTGGCATGATACATATACGGACTAAAAATATTGACCACTATTTACTAATCACCATTGTATACGAGAAAAAAGGTTAAGAATTAAATTTATAAATTTTAAAATTTCATGTGAACCTCATTTGTAAATTTTTATATCGTTGTTTCAGTCATATTTTTATATTTTACGCATTTCATATTTAATTTATTTTTTAAATTTTACTTTTCAACTGGCTTAAAACTCCGGCCTGAAAAATTGGATAACAAACTTATATACAAAGTTTTGAGAGTATTTTGTAAAAACTTAAATCAGGGTTAAATGATTTTTTACTCGGATTTAAAGATTAATTCCTATCCCGCTTAATCCTTTTAACAGGTTTTAATATGCCTTATAGTGTCTATTCAACAGATTTCTCAATAGCGTATTTTCCTAAGTAAATTAAAATGACTGACTTAGCCAAAATTAAAGCGAAATATCATATGTGAAGGAAAATATATCAATCAAGCTGGTGTATTTATCTTCTGATCACCAACCTGCAATTTTTTATTTTATTAGACCATGATTTTTCTTTTCATAGTAATTATACGAATTCGATCGACACACTGTGTTCAAAACTGTGATAATGATTTTCTTCAGCACATTCTTTTTATCATTTTTATGAAATTTTGAAGGTTGATAAAAGCGAAAATAATGGTGACAAATTACATGGATTCCATAATCAAAATTTTAATTAAGCCTCTTTGTTTCTCTTTTGGCATAAAGAAAGAGAACCTCTGATGTTTTTTTTCTACTTAAGCGATTATATCTTAAAAATAAAAAATTAAGCCTTTAATATTTCGTTTATTATCCTTACTTATGATTTTCCATAGCAAATTCAAAAATAAACTTCCAGTAAAACTTTTTTGATGTTATTTTAAAGCCTTCCTCTCACGCAAATACCACCAATGTATGTAAATAAGAAATAAGAAATAAAATTAATTTAATTACATAAGATTAATTATAATATTAACATAATTATTAATTTTTTAACTAAGTTCACCTTTAAACAATACTTTAAACAATAACTCCAGTTAACAATAAACGAACAGTTTATTGTAACTATAAATGGGGAACATTGAACTCTTCGAAAGAATGCCATGCTAAAAATGATAAATAGAAACCAGTAAAACTGTTAATTTATTAATGCTCTTTTAGTGACCTCTGATCCAGGGTGATGGCCGAATGGCTAGGGCGCTGGCATTCGGTCTAGTTCCTGTGGGTTCGAATCCCGCTGTTGGAAGGAATGTCTGTAGCAGGTCAGAACCGGCTTTAAGCTGTAGGTCCCGGGGTAATTGACCCTCGTGTAGCAAAAAAGTGACCATATCGCTCCAAACCAAACCAAACCAATACTAATTTCAACTGGTTTCCACTTATACATCAGTACACTTTTGTTGAAGTCTAATGGTCTTATGCTGCCCAGAATGTTTTTATTCATTTATATTTGTTTCCATTGGTGCACTAGTATTATTCATTCCTGATGGCCTAACAGTAAACTAACTACAATAGTTATAAAAATTAAGGAAAATCACAAGAAGATGGATAACACCTTCAAAACTAGGCCACTCTGTTTAAAATTTGAATATTTTGTGAAGTAAAAGGTGCTGAACAATACTACATTATGCAAGATAGTGGCGCTGAAGTCGGAATACGTCATTTGCTAGGAGCGTAAAAGTGCATGTCTCAGAGCAAGGCGGCAATTGTCGCTGCGAGGCTGAGATTAGACATCTGGTATATCCAAATTGTAACAATACCTCCAGGCATCATTTGACCGAAGAACTGCGATGGCGAGCTATTGGGAGACTAAAGGCAAGGCATAGCCAAGTCAGACAGAAGTGGCCAGATAGCTAAATGGGAGTCCGTCTGTGGTTCATAGACTTGGCAGCAATTTCTAACCACGGATTCGGCATCCAGGAGGTTCAGCCAAGGAGGGCCATACGCTACGACGAATGCCAATGACTGATATTTCTCATTATGCGCACAAAGGAATAGAACCACAACTCCATCTGCAGATCCTCCCTCGCTGCAAGATCCGGAAGGTTGATATCAACGTCAACCGTGCGTCAAAGGCTTCACCAAGGTGGTCTTTTTGCGAAGCGACCAGCTATTTGCGTCCCGCTCACGTCATGCCATAGGCGGGAACGTTTGCAGTGGGCACGTCAACATGTCCACTGGACGCGTGATCAATGGAGGGTTGTTCTCTTTACGTATGAGTCTAGGTTTAGCCTCCAAAGCGATAGTAGGCGTATTTTGATTTGGAGAGAACATTGAACTCGTTTTCATCCATCACGTATCCGTGAAACAGATGCATACGGATCAGGCAGTGTCTGTGTTTGGGGTGCTATCACTTTGGGTGGACGCACAGACCTCCATGCCTTTTCCCGTGGAAATGTGAATGCTCACACCTATAGAGCTGACATCCTTGATGCTTATGTGCACCCTTATGCCGGGGCAATAGGTGATGCTTTCGTGCTACAGGATGATAACGCGAGACCGCACAGGGCTCGCATCGTGATTGCTTATCTTCAGCAGGAAACAATTCAGCGCATGGAGTGGCTAGTTCGATCACCGGACCTGAATCATATCGAGCATGTTTAGGACGACGTATAGCTGCTCTCAATCCTCCTCCTAGGACCCTAGTCATGCTTTCAACTGCTTTGCGAGAGCAATGGCTCTTGCTTCCTACCGAACTCATAGACCGCATAATTGACAGCATCACACATCGCTGCATGTGCTGTATTGCTTCTCGGGGGGATCATACGCCATATTTAAGGTACTTTTCCTATACCAAACCGACGCATCTGATTTGTTCATTATATACATATTCAAGTTTCTATAACACCATAATTGTCTGGCGATTTCTTTTTATGCTGTTTTATACCTTCCTATGTGTTGTATCATGTGTATAAGTTTCATTAAATTCTTCGCGTAACTTATTGAGTAATCGCTATTTTTGTGAATTTTCCTTAATTTTTGATAACCATTGTATTTGAGAGAACTAGGAATTCCCCAATATTATGCTAATTACACATGTTGGACTAAATATTAAAAATTAGAAATTTTATATCGTAATGAAACTACTTACGAGAAAAATAGACATATAGTGCGTCTAAAGTTTCTTCCTATTGTTCCAACTATTATCTTTTAATCCATTTTATATTTTCATTTTACATTTTAATAATCGTCCTTCTAAACACCTGCATGTACACTCATGGACAAAAAAATTAGCGCACCAAGAAGGAGTCGTCAAAATGAAACGAAATTTTACATACGTAATGACTACTTTGATATAAGTAAATGATAAGAAAATCAAAGAAAAAGGATAATTTATTTCAGAGAAAAAGGCAAAAGAACGGAGGAGTTAATACTCCGTTGGACACCCTCTAGCGCGAATGCACGATGTGATACAATCGGGCATTGAGTCATACAAGTTCTGTATGATGTCTTGAGACATTTCGTTCCATATTTGCTGTAACCTTGCCTCTAGTTCGTTCAAACTCGTGGGATGCCCAACTCGTCGTCCCAAATGATCCCAGATATGCTCGATTGGAAACAAATCTGGGGATCGGGCAGGCCAAGGAAGGGTAGTAACAGTGCGGAGACAGTCTTGTGACACCCTTGCCGTATTAAGCCGAGCATTGTCTTGTTGAAAAATGGCTCCTGGGAGCCGTTGCATGAGTGGCAACACATGTGGTTGCAGGATTTCATGAACATACCGCTGCGCTGTCATGGTGCCACGGAACAATACTAGGGGTGACCGTGTATTGTAGGCAATGGCACCCCATACCATCACACCAGCTGTGGGAGCGATGTGTCGCTGTACAGCAAAGGCAGAATTGAAGCGTTCACCACGGGCTCTCCACACACGAACACGATTGTCATCACTGCCGAGATTGAATCTGGATTCGTCGCTAAAGACGACCTGGTTCCATTCCGCTGCAGTCCAGTTTCCTCGTGCGCGGCAAAACTCCAAACGGAGGCGTCGATGGGTGGGCGTCAAGGGCAGCACACGTAATGGGCGCTGCGATACCAACTGTCCTTCAGCCAGGCGCCTTCGTATGGTTCGAGAAGACACAGAGGCCCCTAGTGAAGAAGGTGCTACCTGTGCCTGGATGGCGGCCGATGAAGCAGTTGGCTGTACGCGTGCATTTCTTACGATGTGGCGGTCTTCTCGACGACTGGTCTGTCGAGGGCGTCCTGAGCCTGGTCTTCGTGTACATGACATCTCTCGGGTCCACTGGACCCAACACCTCCTCACAACACAATCAGAGCGGCCTAATTGACGAGCTACCCGCCTAGCTGACCACCCAGCTTCCATCATCCCGACGATTCTCCCCCTCACAAAATGCGACAGCTGCTTATATTGTCTTCGAACACGGCGTAATGGCATGTCTATCTCAGCTCTTCCTTTGTAAATGATTCAGCACACTCAAACAAGCTTTGGTTACCTGTTTTATACTCCACGGAGTACGATGTTCAATGCCCTCTACCGGCTATACGTAATGCGCAATCGCGCTGCATTTCTAATCATTTGCATATCTCCCCGACATGTACCCTCATTGCAAGTTTCGTTACGATCCCGCAATTATTTCTTGGCGCGCTATTTTTTTTGTCCATGAGTGTATATAAAATTTAGCAAATACAGTTTTCGATGATTTTATATCTAATTTAATTATTTCCCTCTAGATTCTGTAAAAGCTTATAAAAAATTTTTTAAATTATCTTCGTGCTGAATAGAATTAAACTTCAAGAGGGTTCAATATTTCTTTTAATTCAATAATTATTAGAAGTGCGTTTGAAAAATACAAACAACGTGGAAATTTTCTCTTTGAATTTTACGGATAAAGTTATACAAAAAAAGACATAGTTGGTGTTTGTGTCAAAAATTATGTTATTTGTTTTTCCTAAAAAGCTTTCCACCCATGTAATTCTGACTCATCGTCCCCATTATAAACAAATATACCTACCCAATTTTTCCCTTTCAAAATGTTTACTGTTCTTGACAAAATAGAGATTTTCCAAAAGTATTATTTATACAATTCCGAATCAATTTTTCTTAATCACCCGCATTTGTTGTTTTTCCGAGAAACTTACGAAAGAAGCGAAAATAAAATAAGTGGTATTTTGATGTATTGTCTCTATACTTAAGTGGAAGAGTATTTATTTACCAGCATCCTTTTTTAGACCAATCATGCGAATTTTACTTTTAAAGGCCTATTCAAAAAGATAGTATTTCTTTTATGCGTTGAAATTTATAGAAGTAAGTTATAGTAGAATTATGGAAATTTCTTACTTCTGCAATCTGTAAGCTATAGAAAATAAAGTTTCATGCTTAATTTAATTATTTAATATCAATCAAAAATATTAAACTAGTAAAATTATTTAATGTAAAAATGATATTTTATTTGACTTTTCAAAATACCGTGAGTGTTATCTAATAAAGTGCTCAAGCAAAGAAATTTCAATAAAATCGAGTATTTTTGATGTATTACATGCTTTTAACATATTTAACTGTTTTCATATATAGTTATGTTTGTTAAGAGTGTAGAGTGTAGGAGTAAATTCGTATAAATAGTCAGTATTTTTTAATGAAATAGCACCGTATGTATCATTGAATTCCTAAAGTACATTGCATATCTTGTTGTGACCTTTTAGACATGAACTACTCTGGTTTGAAAACACACACAGATTTATTGAACCTGAACACGCACAAACAAAACAATTAAGGTATACATTATTCAAGCAATTACGAGACTCCAACTTTAACCCTTCAGCGGGCGCCCGTGTACAATTGCAAAATTTTCATAATTTTGAATGGTTCGTTTTTACATGTAAGGTTTAAATGCTCTAAGCAGTTTCTATTTATAGCTACACCCTTTCTAATGCAGGTCTGATTTTCTGACCCTTCTATTCTTTTCCATTCATTGTTAGTCGTGATTTATTCGTGGTAAACCAGCAGTTATACTGGATTACAATACCACAAAAGCTCGAGGTAGTCAATCAAATGTGCAGCTATTACACGGTATCCCGCATATTACGAAGATGGACAATCTCATTGCTTTTTAGGTTTTTGGACATAATAGGAACCCATTCGCAAATTGTCCTTAGAACCAACAAACCAGACAGTTTTGAAATAAGGCAATTCTGTCTGCATTCTTTGGCTTTTAATTATAAATATATCTCAATATTATCAATACCTTGTCATAAAACGCAGAATTATTATTTTCAATTTCGAAAGAAAAAGTTTATTACAAAAGGAATAATCAAGGTTGATAGAGAAGTTGCACTTTGTGCCACGCGCGCCTGGTGGTGTTCCCAAAAACTGGCCCGCCCGCTGAAGGGTTAAACAGTTAGATGATCACAACCCAGTTTCTAAAATGTCCCGGCACGACTTATTAAATGAAGGTCTAGGAGCATAAGAGATCAAGGTCAAAGGAAAAGTGATAGCAACGAAAAGACTGTTCAAAGGAAAATGCGCAGTGAGCTGCTTCTTTATTCTGCTAACAAAATGGCACCGAGTATTTGGTGATAGAAGTTGATGTGCAATGTCAAGTTGTAAGATATATCATCGCAGTCAGGCATTTAATCAACACACGTGTTTAAAGTTTCGCCCGTGACATCATTGGGACAACTTTATTCATGGTTTGGGATAATGAGGTTTCAGCGGCCTCGTTTGTTTATATGAGGAAGAAGAGTGACTAATATATGACTGAGCAGCCGCTGTTATATGAAGGTATTAGATAGTTGAGACTGTTCCTAATTACTGGGTATTTAAATACCTGCATACCTAGAAACAATGTTGACTCTCGCGAACAATAATTTGTTCTATTATGGGGGCTTCACATTTTTGTTTCAACGCGTGTGACAATAAACTTATATTAATGTTTTTCAGCTACGACTGAATTTCGATGACGTGCCAATGTATCATTCTAAAAGAGTGCGAAAAATTATAAGTTAATGCTCCGTGGGCTTCTTATTTATTCCTCTATAAATTCGAGCTTATTTAGCCGGTATCATTTATTGCAGTTCTAAATAGCTTGAGGTTTGTAACTGAACATACATTACGGTATTATTTTCATATATATTTTATTTACTTTCATTTGTTGTTGTGTTGTTGTTGTGACTTATGCCTCCCTGGGCGGTACGTGCCAGACAAGGTCTCGACTGCCGTAGTGGAAATCGGCTCCCGTTACAGTGGCACCATAAGGATCGAAGTCCAACTTTAGCCAGGTATCACTTCAATTTTGACCGAGTACCCCCAGGTGCGACATCTGGATGGTTCGTACATTCTCCCACCCTCTGACCTCATAGTAGAGCATATTATATGTCGCTTTCCGACATATAATATGCTCGAGTAATATTATATGAGTAATATTATATGTCGAGTAATATTATATGTCGCTTTCCGGTCTAAAGATTTACCGTGCCCATATCCGGCGTAGACACGAATATATTTAATGGCGTTCGTCGGAAATCGGACTGAGCTCCATTAACATCTGCGTTAATTCTGTACTATATGCGTAATTGTAGAAACCTATCTAACACGTGGGAAGGAAATTATCGATTTATTTCTTCATCAGTATTTTGAAGATTGATTATATTTTTTATTCAACAAGTGCAGACACGTGGTTCAGAACCACTTCTCTACAAGTAGAGGGATGGGCTCTTTCGCCGAAGAACTCAAGAAGACTGACTTCACATACAGTTCTTGAACCGGAAATTCAAAGATTGCCGCTCCTTTTCTGTTGCCATCGTTTTTTTTAACTTTGTAGTCGGGGAATGTCAGTGCGCGCGCATTCATTGACGTGCCACCGCTTTGAATCGAAAGAACAGGAGAAAAGTTGGGTGCAAACCAGTTCCGGCTAGTTTTAAGTCGATGTTCCGGAACTTAAATCGATGTTTTCATAACAATTCCCTTTCCTTGCATTGCGATTTATAGAGGCACTAGTTCCCCAAATGATTTTGTACCTATTTTACAACATTATCGTTACTGAGATATTTGTTTAATAATCTTAATGATATATGAGGTATTAACGATGAAATTAATCAAATTAAAATTGTATTTTAATTATTCAAAATTTTTCGAAGCTGGGCATATCAAATAGAACTGAAAATTGCGACAATTTAAAGAGTAGGAAATACAGACACATTTATTGCTGCCTTTAGACTAATCCTCTTTTATTCAAAACATAACAACTAACCACGGATTTACGTGCTGTGCTTTAGAACTCTGATTTTTTCGAACTGTGCTAATTTAAAACTCGTTTATTCTGTCATAACTGAAAATTCTGACTACGAGCCAACAATTAAATAGGGTATTTTTTACATGCTTTCCATATAAGTTCGAGTAATATTATATGCCTAATGCTTGTTTTCTATGGTTTGCTAAAACTGCATGGTTTAAGCAGTACAACACTATGAATGACCTGGAATATTTAGTTTAAAATATTTTACCTGATTTTGTTGTTATATTTGCTAAATCAGTCATGTGGGGAAAGAACTGCAATTTACAACGCGAATTTTTTGCGATATTTCCATCTGATTGCATATACCCGAAAGCACTTTAAAGTTCCATTTAAAACAAGTTTCATGAGTTGGATTAAACTTAAATTGGCAACTACAAGTGAATTAGAAAACTTACCGCAAAAGAGACACTAGCAGTCAGAATTTTTAAAACTTTAAGGCGACAATGGACCATGAAAAACCTTTTTGTTATTTATTAACCAATTGCTATGAAATTTTGTATGCTTATACAATGTTGTTTAGAGATGGAAATTTTAAATTTAAAAAAAAATCAGAATGTAATTAATTAAGATATTAATTAAAATCAGTTTGTTAGTTACTCTATTTAAAAATGCTCCATGCACATTAATTTTTGTCTCAGGTATCTAATTTTCTCTCTTAGGCTAGCTTTATATAGTTATAATAAAAGTTAGTAGCAATATTTGATTTACAGTCATATTTATAAAAACTAGAAAAAGAAATCGATAAAAATAGGTCATTTTATGCAAAATTTTATCCAAAAAAAATTTTTTATTGTCAAAATTTTAAGTTGTTTCATAATAGTATAATGAATTGATTACTAAGTTTCATTCTAACATACATAAATTATCATTTTATGAAATTTTATGACGCATGGAACATTTTAAATTACCGAAACGACGTGAAAACTTGATTTGAGAAAACGGCATTGAAAGTTTTAATTTGACTAACATTTCCGTTGTTTACGTTTGAAAAAATACTTATAACTCTATTAATAATGATCGGATTAACATACATTTTTAATTTAAAGCTGATGAGTTGCAGAATCATTTTCTGAAAGAAAGAAAAAAAATCGTTTTGGGGACATATTTTTGTCAATCTGAAGGTCCATTGTCGCCTTAATACCAGTTTATATTCAGATATTTAACAAGTAAATTTTACTTGTGTATAATGATTACATTTTATTGCAAACGGAAAGCCAAGAACAGCCTAGTGGTAGCGAGTTCGACTTCGGAGTAGAGGTGTTCAGTTCAAATCCCGATGAACGCCATTATTTTCCTTCGTGTCTAGGCCGGATGTGGACACGTTAAATCCTTAGATCGGAAAGTTCTTCTATGGTGTCAGTAGGCGGGAGAAGGTACCAGCCCTCAGATGTCGCCTCTGGAGGTACTCGGTCAAAATAGAGGTAGCATTAAGGGATTGTGTTGGTTCACCTTATGGTGCCCCCATTGAAAGCAACAGACGATTCCTGCGGATAAAGTACGAATATCTTCACTGTCAAGTGCCCCGCATTGGTAAACAACAAACAACATGATGGATGGAATATTTAAAGTAGTTGTAAGTACAATATTATTACCTTTTTATAACCATCTTTAGGGTAACTTTATGACCAAGTGAACAAATATTTTTCAGATAAAGAGTACATATTAATATGAAATATCTAACAAGAACTTCCTGATCTCACATAAACATAACCACTTACTCGATCATAAAATACTCAAATCAATCATTATCGAACTGCAATTATTATCCTCTGAAATAGCGTTATATTTCGTACCTGCCTAATCTTATTCCTTCAAAACCTTGCCTTTAAAGAAACTTTCTACGATCAATACTAATGAAAAGGTTTCATGTTGAAACCGTTTTCTTCAATTCTTAAATTATACCGTCAGCACACTACTTATTTTTTATCTTCTTAATATTAAAAAAAAATCAGATTAATCTTCTTCGGTTTGCATGTAGGCCGTGTTCTTAAGTAATAGAATTGATTCATTCATTCCTAAAATATCGGTGAACTAGACAAAAATAGACTTGATGATACTGTAAATTCTATTATAAAATTATTAGAATTTGTATTCCATTATTTAAAAATAGTGTTATCTTTCTGGCTTTATTAATATTCCTTTGATAAAAATTTTCAAGTAGAAGAATGTAGGGTTCTTTTATCGTTGAATAGAAAAATTTAAACGTTACTATAAACGCTAATAAAATACAATATTTAAATTCCATTGTTTTCAAAAAATTTTATCAAACGAAATTCTCCCTATAACAGATCGTTGAAAGACAGTTATAGATATTTAGGTCATACTGAGATCCATGCAATATAATCATTCGCTAAGTTTGTTATCTTATTTAACATCATGATAATGATGCCAAATTCAATGAGTCAAATATTTTCAAGTAGAAGATTGTAGGGTTCTTTTATCGTTGAATAGAAACATTTAAACGTTACTATAAACGCTAATAAAATACAATATTTAAATTCCATTATTTTCAGAAAATTTTATCAAACGAAATCCTCCCAATAACAGATCGTTCAAAGACAGTCATAGATATTTAAGTCATACTGAGATCCATGCAATATAATCATTCGCTAAGTTTGTTATCTTATTTAACATCATGATAATGATGCCAAATTCAATGAGTCAAATATTTTCAAGTAGAAGATTGTAGGGTTCTTTTATCGTTGGATAGAAACATTTAAACGTTACTATAAACGCTAATAAAATACAATATTTAAATTCTATTATTTTCAGAAAATTTTATCAAACGAAATCCTCCCTATAACAGATCGTTCAAAGACAGTCATAGATATTTAGGTCATACTGAGATCCATGCAATATAATCATTCGCTAAGTTTGTTATCTTATTTTACATCATGATAATGATGCCAAATTCAATGAGTCAAATATATATATATATATATATATATATATATATATATATATATATATATATATATATATATATATATATATATATATATATATATATATATGGGTGTATTTATAAATAAATCGTTTTCTAAATCAAGAATTCTAATGGATATTGCCCTTAATGATACAAATGAATTAAAAGCTAAAGCATGGAGAGGCTGACAAATTCGTTTTTTATTCCTTCAAAAAGATTATGTCCATGTCCATGACGTGTATCATCCTATAAAACACATAGAAATGGGTCCTAATGCACTAGATTTTCCAAATTAATCAATCCAATTAAATCTATGAGGCAAGTTTAATTATTTTGAACAGTGACAGTTTTTTTTCAGCTTTTCTTAAATATTGAATTTTATGGTATATTCTAGAATTTTTATAAGTATATGAAACAATTTTTTCGTGCATGATTTTTTAACCTACACACTAACTTAGAATTGCAGTATAAAAATAAAACAGTACATGTAGCAGTTGCATGTATCTAATGATACTGCCTTAATACTTCCAAATTTCTTTCAGCTTAAATTAAACAATGAAATGATACGAAATAAATAAAATGTAAAAACATAAAGCAAGATCAAAATTCAACTGGAGTGGGGTTGATGACCTCAAACCAACAAATTTGAGATATTGTCAACTAATGCTTCACCTTTAATGTTATTTCGATATAAAAAATATAATAGCAATTGCCGTTTAGTACAACAGAAATGTCCCCAGGTACACTATCTACCAATAAGTATTTTGACACCCATGCAAATGACGATATCTGCGGTCCTGATATACGTCACGCCCTCCGCCGTTATATATCGTGTAGGAAACAACATTGGAATTAATCGCATGCAAGATGCCACGAAGCGCAGAGTTATCTGATTTCGAGAAAGCTGTAATCGTCGGGTATCACACACATGGCCGATCTTTAAGGGACATACCTAGGGAGCTGAATTACCCAAACTCGACAGTGACCTATGTGATTCAGAAGTGGAAGGTGAGCGGTGATTGACGGAATGAGCCCCGAGTCGGCAGACCCACGAAACTGGGAGATAGAGACCGACGGGTGCTGTCCAGAGAAATTCGGTAGAGCCGTACCCAACCGATGGCCTACATACTCCTGGAGATTCAACAGGCATCCGGGAGTGTTGTTTCGATGAATAACATCCGTAAGGAAGCCCATCTGCTTGGTTTTCATTGTCGTGCTGCCGCCCATACGCCTTTTATCACAAAGTCCAATTGCACTGCTCGGTTAATGTAGTGCAAAGCACGTTGAAAGTGAACCGCAGATCAGTGGAAACGGGTTCTCTGGAGCGACGAATCAAGGTTCACCTTCTACCGTTCGGATGTCAGGGTCTGGGTCTGGCGTCTGCCTGGAGAACGCCACATGCCAGAATGCATTGTGCCCAGAGTAAAGTTCGGCGGAGGGGTAATTAGGGTCTTGTGGTGTTTCTCCTGGTATGGACTGGGACCCTTGGTCCCAATTCATGGTAAGCTCAACGCCGACGCCTACTCTGCTATTTTGGATGACAGTGTGCTTCCTACGTTCATGCAGTTTTACGGGTTGGACCCATGTTACTTCCATTACGACAACGCCAGCTGTTGTCGTCCACCATGTTGCGAGGTCCGCCATGGATTAGTATGGTGACAATGAGGTTAACCGAATGGACTGGCCTGCCCGGAGCCCAGACCTGAACCCTATCGAGAACCTCTGGGACGAGTTGGATCGCCGAATTAAGTGGTGCAACAACCTTCCAAAACCGATGAAGGAACTTACAAGTCTTCTCCAAGCCAAGTGGAAGAAAACACCACTAGCCGTCATACAAGGACTTGTGTAAAGCCTGCCCCGGAAGATTGAGGCTGTAATTGCCTCTCGTGGACGCTCTAACAACTATCGAATATGAATAAATTTTGTTTTTTCTTTTCTATCACAGGTGTCCAAATTCTTATTGGTAGGTAGTTAATATTAAACTTGCCAAATATATCCTATTTTCTGATAGTTTAGTGACTTAAAACAAGACGTAACCAACCAAAATATAATCCAGAGTAGTAAATACTATCTTTGGGTCTAACATCTACAGATAACAATTTGTTTACTAATGTTCAAATACATGATAGCTTGGCCCGAGCCAAGCTATCATGTATTTGAACCTAGTCATAGCGCGTCGACTAGGCGAGGTAGCCTAGTCATAGCGCGTCGACTTTCAGTACTGAGGATGCTCGGATCGAATTCCGACAAGCGCCATTCAATACCTTCGTGTCTAGGCCGGATATGGGCAAGTTAATCTGTAGACTGGATAGTCCTTCTATGAGGTCAGAGAGGTTGGAAGAAAGTACGATCCCCTAGATGGCACTCCTGGTGAGTGCTCAGTTCAAATTGAGGTTGCACCTGGCTAAGTCGGACTCCGACCCTTGTGGTGCTATTATAAACCGGAGACGCACCCCTCAGCCCGGAAACCTACATGGACCTGGTCTGGAATTCTTCCAAGGGACATAATCAACAACAACAACAATAAAGTTTCAAAGGATTACTATTATTTCTAGCTACTAAAACACACCGTCCTTTCATTAGAATCCTCACAGGGAGTTTTCAAACAAAGAAATATGTATTAATTTGTTTCTAATAGGTGGCTTTCAGAAACCTTTATTTTCAAAGTTGGTGGTTAGTCTTCTTGTCATATATTCCTTCAATATTTTATAAATGTTAGGTTCACTCAACATTTAACTCAGTGACCAGTGAATCCTTATTTTTTAGATAGTTATGAATATTACGCCCTCCAAAATCCAGTTCATTCTAGGGATGCTAATGAAAATTCAAACACCGGCTTAGGAGTGTTTAATGCGTCTTTCCTACAACTCTGTACACAAACCTCTCCGTGGCATTTTGAGCAGTGATTTAATAAATTCTCTTGCTGGAGGATGATAATACGCCTTCAAGTTAGGTAGTACATTGTTGACCAGGATATCCAGGTAAAGGGAAACATTTAGGGTTTATCGATTACCACTAGTAAGCCCAAGTTAAAGCATGAAGTGTCAGACAAAGAAGAAGTCTGTTGAAACATGAAACCCAAATATGTTTGTTGACTACTGTTTTCTTCATATAATAGAGACCGTGGATTATACCTACTTAAAAAAATTAAAAATTGTGCGGCCGGGGGACCCCCATCAGGAGCGAAGTTCCTTACGTTGTTTTTTCAACTCTAAACGTGATTTAATATGTAGATTTCTATTGATTATATTAGTGTATTTTTGTCACGCCAAAAAGCGCAGGCCTCTTTAATTCAACCAACTCTCTCTCTCTCTATTTTATTAAAATTAAAAATTTTAATATATAAATTAATTATTTTATTAAAATTAAAACTTTTAATATATAAATTAATTATTTTGATTTAGATGTTACCTAGCATAATTTTTAATCGAATTAATTTTATTATTTAATCACCAACAAAAATAAATTAATGACACAATATAAATCCCGCGTGAATTAAAACAATAACAAACAATAAATTTAAGCAGAAAGACGCGATTCCATAGGGACGGTATAAAATCTTTCAAGTAAAGCATTTACAACTAGTCGAAGTTTATATAAACGATCATGCTGAGGGTTATCATGTGGTGGTTGTTTAGTGTTGTCATTAAAATGTAGAAATTCTCTTATCTTTTCAAAGCGTTTTAATGACATGCATTCTTTTATTACATCATTGCCTATGGCACGTGACCAATATGGCTTAGTGTTTGGTACATGTACAATAGACATCAATATACAAATACTAATGTATTGTTTAATTTCTAAATTCATTACATTGACACACTTTTCTGGGGTTTTTTTTTTTGCACACTGAATAAATTTGTTTCTTGAACTATATGCTCAATCAAATCTTCTGTAAAAAGATAACTAAAAAATTTTAGAGGTGTGTTTAAATTCATAATTTCAGGAGCGAGATTCTCGTCACCTCGGAATAAAATTTGATAATCATTTAGAAGTAAATTAGTTTTCTTCCAGTTCATTGCAGGCTTTGTTCTCCTTGTATTATTTCTATTAGTTTTTGGCATGTTCCCACCATTAGGCAGATCAAGAACATCGCTATTATCAAGTAATGATACCTCATCTTCCGAATTACTACTACCATCAAAAATTTCATCACAAACTTTGTTTGGTTTATAATTAGGATCACCTGTGCTGCCATCGCTTTCTGAATTAGATCTATCTTCACTATGATCACTCCACGATCTGTTCATAAGTTCCTCAATTTCTTTTCGTGTTAAAAACTTTCTTCCAGCCATTTCATTAAAAAACTGGCGTAAGCACAAAATGTATCATTTTTGATACAAAAAATTGAAATCATACTTGAATTTTTTATAAAAGATTAAAGAAGTATTTTATTAATAATTATAAAAGCTACGTACCTCTAAAATATTTTTATAAAAGTTTCAAAAATGTAAACTGACTTTAAAATACTGAAAATACAGCAAATACTAAGGCAGGTCTGGTATGAATTGAACGGCTATCTTTTACTAAGATCGCAGTTGTATTCCTGCTGCCATCTATACTACGAAAATGTAACTAACAGTGATTAAAAGCTTTGCTATGATGTTTCAAAATTAATACAAGGTACACAAGTGGGTAAAAAAAATATTACTTTTGAATATAAAGGGGAAAATAACTTTGGTATCAAATTTGATACAGTGTGCAGTGAAGGGTTTTAAAATTGCCGGTAGCGCTTGTGCGGAGATTTGAACCGGGAACCTCTGCAGTACTGCGGAGCATCGGACTGCAGTCTGAGTCCGGTGCGATAACCATTCAGCCACAGAGTCCTTAAGAAAAACTCTTATGAAGGAGGCATAACGCTTTTTCGTTACGTGACGATTCCTGCCAGTTCACTCTACTGTAAACCACGTAAAAGAACTTCGTTCCAAAAAAATATTGTCAAATATACTGCAAAGAATTACCCTTTCATATTCCGAAATTTATATATATAGACATGTATATATATATATATATATATATATATATATATATATATATATATATATATATATATATATATATATATATATATATATATATATATATATATATATATATATATATATTTGTATATATATATTTATATATACAGTGGTACCTCGACTTACGAGTTTAATTCGTTCCATGACTTAGATCGTAACTCGAATTACTCGAATCTCGAATCAATTTTCCCCATTGAAATGAATGGAAATGCCATTAATTCGTTCCAGGCTCCCCCCAAATACTGCAATTATTTTGTTACATGTTTTTAAATAAGAAAAACGTGCATATAAACGACGAACGTTGTATATAAACGCAATATAATAGAATGTACTGCAATAAGTTTGTTTTATTAAGTGTAATGTACAACATTTACCTTGGAGATCATACTTGAAGATGCTGATGGAAGAGGAGGACAAAGGTTGAACTGAAAAATTAAATCTTATTCGTTGATTTTTGATCTTTTCTCCCCGCTTTCCTAGGCACGTGAAGGGAACGTAACGGGAACGATCCGAGCACGCGACGAGTCGTCGTAATCATTTCCTCCCTGTTTTTCATAGGACAAATTAGTTAACTGAGTTTCCTAGGCCAACGCCTTCAAACACAGATATTTCATAAATTTTATCATCGAAGAGCTGAATTTCCTGAGAAAATAGAAAAAGAGTTCGTTGAGTATCGTCAAATGTTCTGGAAATTCAACACAAAAAGTAAAGGAGTGAGTCTTCTGGTCAGAACATTGGAGGGTGAAAAATGGATGTCTTCTGGATCATCGAGTATTTCCTCCCTGTTTTTCAATGGAACTGTTTATACTGCGCCGTGACACATCCGATTCTCGGCCGATTCCCGGCCGAGAATCGGCGCCAACGATTCGGAACCGGAAGTCGTTCACTGCTCAGCCGTCTCTCGTTCATGGCAGAAGGTAAAAAGTGGCTATTCAAGATATAATTTACATACTGCTATTTATTTTTGATATGGATGATGAAAAACTCATTGAGCTGGTTAGAGGTTTTGTACGATTTGGCCCATCAAAATACATGGATCCAAAGTTCAAAATGACAATTCGGAAGGCACTAGGAGAAAATTATATTTGAAATTACAATTGGTCCACTAAAATATAAAATTTATGAATTTTTATGAATAATGAAACAATGGAAAAATTGTTTACATGATTTAGAAAGTGTAAATTGTTAAAAACAAATACTTACATGTATGGATTTGTCGGTTATAAAGCAATTTTTCTTGCTTTCTGAGCAGCAAAATTGTATATTAAAAGTGAAAAGTCCAAAGATGATGAGAGATCATTTTCATTAGAAATAAGTGCCAAAGAGGACAGGAGTACAATCCATATTCAAAGCATTCTGATTGTACCTGCTTTGTAATATTTTCAATTCTTGTGGGAAAAGTGGGAAATAAAATCCATTATAATGATAGAGAACAAGTAAAAGCCATTTTTTGTTTACCTCACTCCTTCAGCCTTCAGACCCCTTTCTTCCCAACAGGTTTGGAGCGCATTTACTTATTTGTCTTACACTCCCTGTAGAAATGTCGTGTCTATTGTTTGCTTTGAATAGACCAAACATTTGACCAAATGGTATTAGTATTCGTTCACAAGGATATGTTCACTTTTTTTCTTAGTTTGCAACTATTCCGTGAAAATGAACAAAGTCCGACAAAACGGTTTATAATTCTTCAAATGACTGTATGTAGTGACTGACAGATAGTAGAAACTGATATTGAAAAAAAGGATTGATAATCAAGGGTTTACTATAACTGAATTGGAGATAAATCATGCTTTTTTAACCAAGACATTTTTCGACCAAAAGGGTAGTTTGTCAATTAAAATTCTTTCTGCGATTCTTTAGAAAAAATCGAAACATATATATTTTTATAAGTTGAATTATAGAAACCGCGAAAAATGAAGGATTTCTTTAAAAACCTGTAACATTTAGAAAAGTGTTCCTATGAGAAATAAAAATGGTGGCCCTGGGCGGTTGCCCAGTTTGCCCACCCATGGCTCTCCTCTTCCTCCTCCTCTAACAAAAGTGTGATAATGGCTAAATCTTTAACTGAAAATGAAACCGCGCCATGACTTTACAAATCTTTCACAACTAATGAAACACGTTCCCACCACTTTCTACTCCGTCTCTGTATAAACACATGCATCCGGCGCACGGGCTCGGCTCGTTCCCGTTACGATCCCTTTACGTGCCTGTTTAAATCAACCCTTGAGAATCCGAAGAACGTTTTCACAGAATCCAATCTCACGGTTTGATACTGGATAGTAGTCTAACAATAATATTATACAGTTGTATAATAATTGTACATAAAGGTTGTAAATATTATGTGCTTCTTGTGTTCTCATTTGTTGAGTACGTAACATGACATTCGCTGATCAAACTAGCGCTGGGATATCTAAAGCTTGCTCGTAACTCGAATTTTAGCTCTTAACTCGAAGCAAAAAATCTACCGAGAGAGTGCTCGTATCTCGAAAAACTCGTAATATATATATATATATATATATATATATATATATATATACGTATATACACTGGTGTAAGAAATTAAGGGAATTTGCAGGCTTGGTGATTATCTCTAGAACTATAGTACCGATTAAAATGAAATTTCCTATCTACACACATTGATACAATACAAAACAAATAACCATTCAATAATTGTAATACACACGCATGATCGTGCGTAACACTCGTTGGAGTCAGAAGGTATGAAACAACGGTTGCAGAATTAAAAAAAAATGGGTTAATAGATGGTGTTATTTTGCAGCAATCAGTTAATTTCAAATTGTAACATTAAAAATGAGTAACCACCAACGTTTAGATGATGGAATGAGGTGGCGAATTGTGGGGAGGCTAGAAGCAGGCAAATCTCAAGTCCAAATTTGTAGAGAGTTCAATTTAACGCCCAGCGTCGTGTGTAACTTATGGAAACAGTTCCAGGATACCGGATCCATTGAGAGAAAGCCTGAGCAAGGTCGTCCAAGAGACACGTCGGTCGGAGAAGATCGCCATTTGTCGATTATAGCGAGGGGTAACAGGAGTTCTAAAGCTTCTTAGCTCTCTTGTATGCAGCCACAGGAACCCGTGTATCAAAGGTGACTGTTTCCAAAAGACTTGATGAGAGAGGGTTGTTTACAAGAAGACCTGCTGTTTGCGTCCTGCTCACTTCTACGAACAGGAGAATCCGTTTATCATGGTGCAGAGAGCATAGATATTGGAGTATGGATCAATGGGCAACCATTCTCTCCACTGATGAGTCCCAGTTCAGCCTAAACACCGATTCTCGCGTTCATATGAAGAGAACTAGGGACCCTCTACCTACCCTCCAATGTCCGCGAAATCGACCATTATGGCGGAGGAGGTTTATTGGTCTAGGCAGGCATCATTTTGGATGGCCGCACACCTCTTCATGTCTTTGAAAGAGGCACTGTGACTGGTGTGAGGTATAGGGATGAGGTCTTGGAGCCCTATGTTCGCCTTTTCAGGGGTGCAGTTGGCCCTGAGTTCATTTTAATGGACGATAACGCGAGGCCACATAGAGCTCTTCTGGTCGACGAATTTCTAGATAGAGAGGATATTCGCCGGATGGATTGACTAGCCAGTTCTCCAGACCTTATCACTATACAACATGTCTGGGTCGCTCTGGGGAGGGGGGCAATTGCAACTCGCAACCCCCCTCCGAGAACCATCCAGGGAATGAAAACAGCGTTGCTGAACGAGTGGAACCAATTGCCACAGTAAATCATAAACTGCCTTATTTCAAGTATGAAATCACGCTGCGAGACCTATATATCTGTAAGAGGGGACCATACCCTTTATTAACCCATTTTTTTTTTATTCTGCAACCGCTGTTTCATACCTTCCGCCTCCAACGAATGTCACGCACGATCATGCGTGTGTATTACAATTATTGAATAGTTATTTGTTTTGTATTGTATCAATGTATGTACATATCAAATTTCATTAAAATCGGTACAGTAGTTCTAGAGATAATCGACCAAGTCTGCAAATTCTCTTAATTTCTTACATCAGTGTACATATATATATATATATATATATATATATATATATATATATATATATATATACACATATATATATACGTATATGTATACATGCATATATATATGTTTGTGTGTGTGTTCGTGTATATATTTATATATATGTATGTGTGTATATATATATATACGTATATATATATATATATATATATATACGTATATATATATATATATATATATATACGCGCATACATATATACACGTATACATATATATATATATATATATAAAAGCAGTGAAGGGTTTTTAAATTGCTCGTAGCGCTTGTGCGTGGATTTGAACCGGGGACCTCCGATACGAACCATTCCGATGCGAAAACTAGTCCGATGCGATAACCATTCAGCCACAGAGTCCTTGAGAGAAAGTTCTTATGAAGGGGACATAACGCTTTTTCGTTACTTGACGATTCGTGCCAGTTCATTCTACTGTAAGCCGCGTAAAAGAACTTCGTTCCAAAAAGATGGCAACAAAAAAAAATACTCACTGAGTTTTAATTTGAATTCTGTAAAATGTGGATGATTATGGTGAGTAAATAATTTCCATATTTAAAAGTGTATATATTAAAATAGGAATAAGCATTAATTATTTATCAATTTTTTTCTTCCATTTAACTCCTTTGCTCCCTTAAAATTTTTGGTTGCTAAAGAAAAATAAATGTTATATTTCCAACCATACGTGTGAAATCTACAAGAAACACCCCAGAAGGGAGTGAAAACCGGTTTTATACGTAGAAACTTGTCGTTCACTATCTATAACGTGATGGTATTTAAATTTAGATATATATTCCCGACTGACAGAGCACATACACTTAATACAAATTAAAAAATAAATATTGCACTAACTGAATAGTATATATAGAATAATAACTTGAAGGTTCTACCATACCGAATATTGTTATTTCCGTGCCGTAGTGTAATTGATGTCAGAATCCATACTTTTTTGTGCAGGCTTAGTTATAAGAATGTAAAAGTATCAGTGGAAAGTTTTAGCACCTATTATCATTTTTTATGAAAATACTTGCAATAATATAATCGAAAGAATCAAGGTGTGTTATCATCTTACCGGTTGATTTTCTGAAAGTATAACAAATATTTTGCAATGTAGACTGGAATGTTATACGCGATCTATTTATTTTGTAAAAATGAGAATGAAAAAAATTAGTTTAACGAGTTGAATAGCTGTAAAATTCAATACAAATTTATATATATATATATATATATATATATATATATATATATATATATATAGTATATATATATAGTATATATGAATATATATATATATATATATAGTATATATATATATAGTATATATGAATATATATATATATATATATATATATATATATATATATATATATATATATGGGTGTGTATATACTCAATAAAATTCTATGGAAATATTCATGGAGGCGAATTTAAAAAATGCATAATAAAACTTCTGAGAAAATTCAACTGTTTTATATACTGTTACAAACTGTTTCTGAAATCAAAGAATTCCCTGCTTCTCCCATTTTTATTCACTTGGTAACTATAGCTCTATGGAGATTAGATTTAGGAAAAGAAGTTTACTCGTCTACATATGTTTGCAAAACGAATAAAAAACTCCAACGAGAAATGCCTTAGATTTTATTTTGTAAAAATAGTTTTGCTACAAAAAGAGTTTATATTCATTTTTTCCACGGTTGTAAAACACCTAACACTTGAAAATAAAAGTAATAGTGTACATCGGGAAAAATATGATACTTGCCTAATAGTGACGTTTGATTTAGCGACTAATTGAAATATATAATATCAGATGTCATGTTTGTGTTTTACTATTGTATTATCCGTATAATAACTTTGAATGAAGTGGAAATCTCGTTACGGTTATGTAATCTGCGGAGCACTGAAGGGGGAAATAATCACTGTCTGCATATTTATGCAATAGAAATAAGTTTTGTTTTTGCCTAGAAATAGCCACTAAGGTTTGTTTAGCGTGCAACAGTTTTGTATGTGTATGTGCGTATATATGTATGCTCTGGAATGGATCTTTTTTCCTTTACCCTCTAAAAGCGGTGACTATTTTGTAACATAACGTTGTAATACTCGTGGCAAGCATTTTATTACAAAGGTACCCATGTTCCTTCGCAAATGCTCGTTTTGATTACTCGGCTCAAAAGGTGCTCCACTTCAGTCAATTGCGTGTAACTTGCACTGACTTGCGAAGTAACTATCAAAGGGATTCGAGAGAAAACCGACAGTCTAGTCGAGCACGATTGCTCGACTTGAACGACTCAGTTCGTCGCTCGCTTTCATTCACTGACTACTGAATGCTCGTGTTACATAACTTTACTACAATATATTACAACTTTTCTCTTTTACAAATCAGTCACCGCCTTTAGGATGGATCCAATATGGATGAATAAAAGCAGTAAAGCACATACTATTTCATTCGTATAGTACAAAAGGCCGGAAATCTGTACTATTGCTCTGTCTCGGAAATACAATCCGCAACTGGCACCAGTACAGTGTTTCGGGAAATGTTTATATTACAAATGGTTATATTACAAATATACCCGTGTTCCTACGCAAATGCTCGTTTTGACTTCTCGGCTCAAAACGTGATCCACTTCCATCAATTCAGTGTGACTTGCACTGACTTGAGATGTAACGATCAAAGGGATTCGCGAGAAAACCGACAGTCTAGTAGAGCACGATTGCTCGAGTTCAGCGGCTCAGCTCGTCGCTCGCTTTCATTCACTGACTACAGAGAATGTTCGTGTTACATTACATTACCACATTATATTACAACTTTTTTTTTACAAATCAGTCGCCGCCTTTAGGATGGATCTAAGATGGATGAATAACTCGTATGACACCTCGGCCCCCTCCGCTTTCGCGTATCGGCCCATGAATCACCAGTCGCTACGTAGCAATACCTGAATACACAGCCGAGGGTTAATTTCTCAAGTTCGGTGGCAATTTTCATTTATGTGGGGCCCGAGGATGCCGGACAAACAGTACAGATCTGTCATCCACTCAAGGCCCCCCCCAAGCCCCCATGGATGAATAAAAGCAGTAAAGCACATACTACTTCATTCGTATGGTACAAAAGACTGGAAATCTGTACTATTGCTCTGTCTCGGAAATACAATCCGCAACTGGCACCAGTACAGTGTTTCGGGAAATGTCTTCTGCTGCATAGCTGTGTGTACTTGAGTGTCATTTCAGCAGAGGACAGGCAATTCCTTATCGATCGCTATCAAAATCTCTCTTCTTCATCCTCTTATCCCATGCCATTAGACAAATCCATACACATCTCGTAGGTAAATCAGTTTCAAACCCTCCAAAGGTTTCTCAAAGAGAGTAGAAATGCTGACTCCCAAATACAGCAAAATGTGGTCAGGAGGAGCCTCGGAATTATGATGGGAAGACTTTCTGACTGCTATTAAATATCATAATGTTAATGTGACCAGTCCTTAATCTGGATAGTACCGAAAAGTTACTTCTTGAAAGTTGAAAAGATCTCCGGGGTCCCTTAAATCCGAAATACCAAAAGTGATGAGGCCTTCCACTCCTTCAAAATTGCTCTCTATAGAAAGCAATTTTAAAATCTCACTACCCAAGGAAAAGAATCTAGATTTGTCCATTGAGACAATTTAAATGTTAGTAAATTTCTATAGGCAAAGTCTTACGAAAACGGTGATTGCCATTTTATTCGCCATTTTAACGGCTGTTAAAGTTGTTTAAATTTCCGAATCATAATCTTTTCACCATTAGATATCTAGTTTTAAATTTTTTTCTCACTTCTGTTTATATTTTATTTCATATTGTTATTCATCAGAGATAGCGTGTTCAGCGGGATATTTTTCTTTTCAAGTTATAAAAATTTTTAAGGTGAGATAGTAAACATTTCCACCATTCCCCAACCAGGAAAAATATTTTCAGGTAGTCTCTTCTAACGAAACTACCGCGGGGTTTTAACGTAGGATTACTTATCTTTGCTTACCTCTTTTGTATGTGTTATGCTTATATATATCTATATCTATGTACGTATGTACACTGCTGGCCACCCAAATTGCAACACCAAGAAAGACAAAAGATATCACAACAAAATTTATTTTGTAGATAACATGTTGACCAAGTATCAAGTAATTAAATTTATAGACTTCTGTGAAGTGTGGTTCCTGGCAAAATCAGTAGCCAGAGTAGCCGCCATTGTTGGAGATCACCGCTGCCACACGCCTCGGCATTGATTCAAAGAGACTTTGGATCAGTTCTTGGGGTACAGCAGACCAAGCAACTTCCACACGTTGTCAAAGTTGATCTGCTGTGGCAGCTGGGGATGGAATCTGGGTCAATCGTAGAGCAACCATGGACCACATGTTTTCTATCGGCGAAAGATCCGGAGAGCGAGGCGGCCAGGCAAGCAATTCAATCTGGCGATTGACGAAGAACCGTTGGACAATGCGTTCCACGTGTGGTCGCGCATTATCCTGTTGAAATATGGCTGTGGGCAAGCCCTGAAGGTAAGGAAGGACAACTGGCTCCAACACCTCGGAGATGTAGCGCTGGCTGTTTTAAGTACCGGCAATGCGTACTAGAGGTGTGCGAGAGTGATATCCAATACCGCCCTATACCATAATACCCGGTGCAGGACAAGTGTGGCGGTGCATAACGCAGCTGTTCAGCATCCTCTCTTCAAGGTGTCTCCAGACTCGAATGCGACCATCGTGGTGTTGCAGACAGAAGCGTGACTCGTCACTAAAGACAATTTCATTCCATTCTGCCATCCACATCCTTCTGTCATCGCACCATTGGCGGCGGAGACGTCTGTAGTTCTGCGTCAAGGGTAGACAAAGCAATGGACGTCTTGCGGACAGACCACTCTGCTGTAAACGGCGTCGAATGGTACGCGCATACACTGGATGATGTGTTACAGACTGCATGTGCTGTGCTATGGTTCGTGATGTGACTGAGCGATCCGTCACTGCCATGCGCACAATTTGCCTGTCATCACGTGAAGTGGTGCGCTGCGATCGAACGTGAAGTGGTGCGCTGCTGTGGTGGATGCGATCGAACACGCCGGTCCGTCGTACCCTCCTGAATCCAACGATCACATATCCGCATTACAGTTGTTTGGTTTCGTCCAACACGACTACCTATTTCCCTGAAAGATAATCCACAATCTCGGTAGGCCACTATCCTTCCTCTGTCGAACTCGGATACTTGATCAAAAGATGATCGCTGTTTTCGACGAGGCATAATTGATCGTTTTTTTTAAAAAAACCACAAGAAAAACACAATTGCCGAACTTGAAATCGTCGAAATCTCCAAGCCTTAAATAGCGCTTTGAAGTGGCGCCACAGGCGCGCGTGATGTGCGTCTGCGCTGAAATTCTAATCATTTGCATATCTCACCTCTGCTAATGCATGTTGTAAATTTCATGTTATTTGTATGTTTCCTTCAGGGTGTTGCATTTACAGTGGCCAGCAGTGTATATATATACATATATATATATATATATATATATATATATATATATATATATATGTCAAAATTTTAACGCATTTTGGTACATTTCTGTTTAACTGTTTACCGCTTGTCGGAGTGATACAGACTGGGTTTGGCACGCAGCCAAATTTGTACCTCGCGAGGACGGATGGATGGACGGTTTTAGCGTCTGAAATTTTGCGTTCCGAAGGACCGTTATGGAGGAACGTAATCCTTCGTTAAAAGGAGTTTTATCTATACGGACTTTCTTTTTATCTTATGTTTTTACTCAATTCAAACCGAATTGTCATGTATTTCTAATAGTTCGGTATCATCTTTGTATTCTCTGAAAATGTGAATGTATTTGTATTTTATTTACTGATCTTTACAGTAAAAAAAAAAAAGTCGGAAGGAACAGGAGTGGTACCGGGGACGCCTTTCTCCCCTCTTTTATTTTTCCCGTTGCTCTCCCCTTTTTGTTAGGTTTAAATTTTCATTTTGTTTAATTCCGACTTGGTGGCAAATTAGTCACTGCTCTCGTCCTGCGGACTTAGTGCTGGCGGGACCTGTTATCATTCTCTTGCTAATACGCGAAAGCGTGGGGGGGCTGATGTGGAGTTTAGAGTTATCTTATCACTGCCGGGCCCCGGGGTGCCCCAATTGGTCGGCACATCTGTGCTGTCCGTCCGGCACCCAGGCCCACAATAATGAACAGCTCTGAACTTGGGAAATTAACCCTCGACTGCGTATATAGGAATTGCTGCGCAGCTCCGGTCTTCAGTTTGACAGTGGCTTGTACACGAAAGTGGAGGTGGCCGTAATACTTGATGCATTACCTTATCATTGGAGTGAGTTGTTCCATGGAGATCGTTATAACGCACGTCTTCTGAACAAATAAAATTTGTCATTTTCTGTTTGTCGCCATTGTATTTCACTTACTTTCTGTAAGCGAACCATATTGTTACGACCAGGGTAAATATTTATAAACTCTACTTTAACAAATGTAAAGTTTGTAGTCATTTTATCTTGTACCATAAATCTGGTAAACTACCCCTTAAGAAGCCCTTCAGATAAAACACATCACAAAAGTGACAGATAATGACATATGATCTATGACTGAATTTTCTACCACATATAATGCCGTTCATACAAGCAAGAAGTTTGTGAGGTGTAAATCTCCATACAAGCAAAAAGATGAACATTTTCAAGTGATACAAATTTTTAATGCTTAATGATTAAATTTGAAACTGATAAAAAGTTGATATCAACAATGGTCGAAAATTTTCAAGTTACTAGTTTCATTTATTTCTGCTTTTAATGCATTATACAAATTATGAAAATAATGTGTGTGTCATGCTTCAAATGTGACAAACATGAAAGGGGACACAAAACTTTAATTAATTTACAAATATTTGTTGAATTCTAACATGTTCCATCAGCTAAATTTTACTAGACTGTTAAAAAAATAGATACGTCGACCGCTAAAGCTTTAAACTAGAGATAACACATTGGCCGAATTCACCAAACTTATAATCCTCAAGCTAAACCCCAAGCAAGAATTAACTCTCGGCTTGGAGCAAACTGGATATTCTCAGGAAACAAATTCCTTGGATTATTCCCACTTTTGATGCATCGCTTTTAAAACCCCGATTAGACGATTAACGGGTGGATCAAGGGACGACGCATGCGCTGTTTAGGCCTTTCATGAAGTAAATAACATGTCTGTAAATATGCTGAAACTAGCTGAATACCTGTGCTTCGCTATGGAGTACATTCAAATTAAATAACACGGTCAATGTATGCAATTAATGCCAAAGAAAACAAATATAAATATATATTTATGATAAATACAACGGTCAATGTATGCAATTAATGGCGGAAAAAACAAAAAAATATATTTATAAAAAAATCATAACGGATATTTTTATAGACAAAATAATGTAGAAGAAAACATTCAGATTAAATATAACGGTCAATGTATGCAATTAATTTTTATGTTTAATTTCCATAAAACATACTAATTTGAATTAAATTCTTAAAAGAACTTCCATCTCAATCAGTATAGTGGTTAAATATTATATTTTACCGTATTTAAATACTTTTTTGTCAATTTATTTCGTTGTTATGCACGTGACGTAAAATTAATATAAAGTATCACAAAAATAAAAGAAACCACGTGATCAGCATTTAATAAATTAAATTCTAAAAATTAATCTTTAAAAATTCACCAAAAATCAGAAAATGAAGGTAAATATTCAAAAAAGATTTCATTTTAAAGGAATTTTTACGATTTTTCTCGTGATGTAAATTTTATAAACCTCGAATAATTATCTTAATTGCAAACTTTAAAGAATGTTACTAAAACAGCTTAAAAATTTAATTAAAAAATCTAAGAAGAATTTTTCAAAAATCTCTCTTAGTGCACCCCTACACTATAAGAAGAATCGCCATGCAAAATTCCAGCCTTTTAGGTCCAGCGGTTTGGTCTGTCCGTTATATGTCAGTCAGTCAATCAGTCAGTCAGTTACGGAACTGTTATATATATATATAGATTGAATTTTAGGAATAACTGAATAAAGTGTAAGTCATAATTCTGTAAGAGACCATTGTGCCAGTCTTATGTGTATTTGGTAATTAATTATTTATCTGTGACAATTTAGCGGTATGATTACATTGGCGTTCTTTGCAGCTCTGAAACCTGACTAGCAAGACGAAATTGCTGTAGCGTTGGAATATCATATTCACATGCCCAACCACATAATCTTTATGAGGACAATATAAATCCTCACTTCATATTAGTCTAGATTCTCAACGTGTACAGGGTGTTTCAAAAAGAATCAGCCAATTTGAAAGTAGTATATTATGAAAAATATTGAACATAGTAACTTAAAATTAATTTTATATTACAGGGCTAATCATAAAGTTTTTTTACAAACCAAATTAAAGGTGCTGAATATGCCCACCTTTGGATGCACGACATATGTCTGTACGATAGGCAAATTCGTCCCAAACTTTTGCGAGCATGTCTGCATACACTGCTTCAACGGCTGTTATGCATACACAGACAACCCGTGTCTTGGAATTTTTTATACCATCGCCTAATGCTCTGAGAGGTAGGAACTTCAATCTACCAGGGTTTCGTCAACGAAATACACGCTGAACAGTTGTTACGGACTCACACTTCACAAAGCGTAGAACACGAAATGATTTCTGTTGTGCAGTCGCCATCTTTACAAACACTGAAGTGGCGGACGAAGGAAGAGCGTTAGTGCTACCTGTTGGCAACTGCATGAAACTCGAGATTTCCCTCTTTCTACCTATACACTATTCGATCCAAATGGATTAAAAGATGAATACTTATGATTTTTTAAAATCGGAGGATTCTTTTAGAAACACCCTGTACTTTGAAGAAATAACGATGGAGCAGTGAAGAATTTAACTTGTTGATAAAACAGTGCTGAATTGTCTCTATAAATTTTATTACTTCCAGTTAGAAACGCAAATAGTTTCAACATAATTATTTCAATAGCAAATTATTTTTTCAATCATTTCAAAAATGCTTTCAAACAATTTTTACTGGTGCATTTTTACTGGTACAATACCAAAATTGATGAGGGACAGCCCTTCCCACTTTCAAAATTGCTCTCTTTAGACCAGTCTAAAAACAGTCTAATTTTTTTTACATAAACAGTCTATTTTTTTGTTTTCTTAATTTTTAATGTAGCTTGATCTGCAGCTTAAAACATAAATCTTAAGAAACTTGAAGTTTTGTCAAAATTATTAAGAATTGAGAATTGATGTTTGACATTATTGCTTGCATTGTAAGGCGCAGATTCCGACACTTTCCTGTGTATAAGAAAAACATAAAAAAATTAAACTTAAGAACAAATACCTGCAGGTGAACCAGACTAAGAAATATAGAGTGTGACTGTTCAATGACATCTCTTTGTCATTAAATGAAGGATTATTTCTGAAAGTTGTGATCGTTAAGAGTGACACAAGACTTGTGGTGGTCCTGTGGTACAGCGCACTGGTTTTCAGTGTTGTGGGTGCTCGGATCGAATTCCGGTGTCGCGCCACTAGAATACCTCCATTTGTGTCATCCCTTCATAGGCGGTAATGCTGGTAGTTATATATAAATATAAATATATATATATATATATATATATATATATATATATACAGTCGAACACCGTTATAACGAACTTCAAGGGACCAAAGGTTTCGTTCGCTTTATCCGGTGGTTCGCTATATCCGAACCGTTAAGAAAAATGTATAACTCATTAGTTGCAATGTTTATTCAATTATGAAGTATTTAAAAAAAGATAAAATCTATTAAAAATATCATTAATGAATTAAATCGACTAAAATCGATTTCATTAAACTGACACAATACAAACTAAATTAAGTACAATAGGAAAACGGCGGGACCAAAATTTTGTTCGTTATATTCGTGAGTTCGTTATATACCGGGTTCGCTATAAAGGGGTTCGACTGTGTATGTATATATATATATATATATATATATATATATATATATATATATATATATATATATATATATATATATATATATATATATATTATAAAATGGCCAGCAAACTGAGGTGAATTATAGGGGAATGTCCACACGACAAGTGCTTCCGCTAGGGGAAAAAAAATCATTCAAAAATTCAAACAGGAAAAAGTTCAGAGACATAGGAATCAAGTTACACCTGAGTGCCCCCCCCCCCTCGATCAAGGAGATCTTGCAAGGTCACTTTCTTCTAATTTTGAAAAATTCATCACCCAGTCACAATTCGAAAGAAAAACTTATAAGCAATAATTTCAGATCTACGCTATATAATAATATATTTCCCGAAAGAAATTATAAAATGTATTGGCGGAGGTTTTGATAATTAATTACATCTCGTCACCTTTAACAGTAACGGTTTACATGCGTTTAATCTTCATGCTGCCATCTGTCTACGATTTTTGTAGTTAATATAAGTATTATATATAATGCTGATTAGGCTTCAGTATTTATTCAGTATTATTATTAAGCGTAGAAATTTATTATTTTATCAAAAATGAAAGTTGATTATCTTGTCTTTATACTTCTCTTTTCGCTGCTTATGGACTGTAAAATAAAGGGTATATATGTGGTAATGATTTCCTTATGTGCAAAAGCTGCATTTATCATACAGCAACCTTATGCAGAAAATATTCATAAACTTTTCTCTGAAATTTTATTCTTAAAAGAAATTGCGCTACGATTCAAGACTTAATTAGAATTTTCCATGCTTACTAAGCAACCTAGTTTGAAATTCGAAGTTAGTTTGAAATTTTTTCGTTGTCGAATAATATTCAAAATTGCAAATGTATTTTTGTTCTTCTAATTTTGAAAAATCCTCACCAAGTTACTATTCGAAAGAAAATCTTATATGCATTAATTTCAGATTTACGCTAAAAAATATGGCATGAAAGAAATGGCAAAAGATCTGCGGTTTCACGGTAACACTGAAACCCTTAAATTAAGGGACAGAACTTATAAACTTCGCAAATCCGCAGACCACGCCCCCCGGTCACTTGGGTTACAGGAACGCGCCACTGATCCCGGTACCTTAACGACTGTCTTTAAACCTTATATACTTTTCATTACTGATAGCGATTTTGTTTTAAGTGGAGGTTTTTAAAGTTTTAGAGATATTAAATTGTATTATATAGTTTCAGAATGAAATTATCAAGTGTATTAGTAGAGGTTTTGATAATTGATTAAATTTCGTCGCTTTTCAGAGTAACATTTTACATGCTTTCAATCTTCATGGTGCCATCTGTCTACAATTTTTGTCGTTAATATATATATATATGATTTATAGTTCTGATTTGGCTTTAGTATTTGGACAAAAAATTTGATTTTATTAATAAATTAATAAATTAATTTATTAAGATGTTGAATATCTAACTCAAGAAGTCTAAATATAGGTTTCTTTTAATGCGTGAAAGAATATTAGCAACTAATTAATGGTTATGAGTTTTAATTAATAACCTTAAGTCATATGTGAGATATGAATTATTATACTCGAACTTTATGAGTTTATTGAGAGTTATATTTTGTGATACGCAAAAGGGTACGGGTTTAATTGCACTTTTCATTAAAAAGGGTAGAAAGACCCTACTAGAAGTAAATGGATATTTGATTATTTAAATAAGCTGTTTATATATTTCATTAAAGTTTATTAAATACTCAGTGATATTTCAAGCGTGACATATTTTGATAACATCTTTGATATGGTGTTTTATAAAATTTATTTTAACAGAGTACTATGATAATATACTTGCAGTCAAAACATGTAAAATAATATGTATATTGCTGTAGCAAAACCTTTATGTCAGTCGAAATATTGTAGAATGGAAGAGATCGCATTTTTAATAAGAGTATGTGTATTCAAGGAATTTGAAATTACTTTAGCTTCAATACTCAAAAAAATGAAATAGGAATCTAACGAGACGAAGCATGGAGTACACCTAAAACATTTCAACAGCATAGCTGGGACACAATATTTTAAAAATTTGTCTACTTATAGATAAAAAAGCAAAATAAAACAATATGAATGTAGAAAAAAATTATTTTATGTAAAAAATAATATTATATGTGGTAATAAATTAATAATAACTTATGTTTTTTTTGTTTTACTATTATGTTTAATTTTGTACTAATTTATATTGCATTAAAAATAAAAATTCTGAATAACCGAAAATTATTTAATTAATGTACTATAAACTGAATTACGTTACTTATTATTATATAAATATTTACTTATTTAAATTAATTTTATTTAGCTGCATATCATTTATTGAATTTATTCTACTTTCAAAACTATTTGCAGTATTAATAATTTCATGTGTTATATCAAATTTTATATCTATGTGAGAGCAATATTAATCTGTGAATATAAATGTGTTAATTAAATTTTTTCATAAAACTACTAGGGTAACTGTTTTTAATAAGCACTTTTTTAAATCGTGAATATAAAGCTTGAATGTAGTTGAATATGCTCCTATATATACTATATATATATATATATATGTGTGTGTGTGTGTGTGTGTGTGTGTGTGTGTGTGTGTGTGTGTGTGTGTATATGCTAGCTGAAGTACCCGGCGTTGCCAGGGATTTTAAGGATGTTTGTTAACCAAAATCAATTTAAAGACTAAACGCAGTATAAATAACATAGATTCAATAACAATATAAATAACATAAAATATATACATTTATAATAAATCACTAAATGCTGAACAGGAAAATGTCAAATTGTCCATATAAATATCTCCATATATTTTAATAAGAGTATGTGTATTCAAGGAATTTGAAATTACTTTAGCTTCAATACTCAAAAAAATGAAATAGGAATCTAACGAGACGAAGCATGGAGTACACCTAAAACATTTCAACAGCATAGCTGGGACACAATATTTTAAAAATTTGTCTACTTATAGATAAAAAAGCAAAATAAAACAATATGAATGTAGAAAAAAATTATTTTATGTAAAAAATAATATTATATGTGGTTAATATTATTTTGTGTGTTTTATCTCCATAAATGCAAGATTCTGTAGCAACAAAAATAAAGCATTAAAGTAAGGCTAGAAGGCACTGACAAGCAAAAAAATTAATTGAAATCTGCAATTAGGGCTCCATGCACCATAAATGCAAGATTTTCTAGCAAAAAAGCTAAAGTATTAAATTATAGGTAGAAGACACTGACAAACGTAAAAATTAATAGAAATTTGCAATTAGGGCTCTACGCATATATATATATATATATATATATATATATATATATATATATATATAAAGTGTGTGTTTGTATGTGTGTAAATAGCAAGAAAATAAATAACGAGTGAAACACTCTAAGAGAAGAAATAAATAGAATGATGAGAAATGAAAGTCTCGCAATTTATTTAAATTTATTTAATGTAAAATTAAATTTTATAAAAGTGACATTTATAGTGAAAATTTATACCAACGAGCATAATGTCAGAGATATCATTTGTCAAATGACTTACATATTTACTCTAAGTAATTCAAAACATGCACATATACACTTTTCCATTATTTTCGTATTTAGTGAAAACAGAATTTCCATTATTATTTAGAAATTAAACCACACAAGTGTTTAATTTAGAATTATAAATTTTCTCTTGAGCCGAATAAATTTCTAGATAGATAAAAGTGCAAGTAAAAACAATCGAAATGTCGGAAATTGATCTGTGATTCCTGACTGTAATATAAAGAGTAACATTTGAACTTTCCATAGTTATTCTGATTTTTTTTCCTGTTTCGAATGTGGGTTTCTTGATATTCTCTGAGATACTGAGATTTACTCGAGATTCTTGAAGAATTTATAACTGCTATGCGTTTATATTATAATTACAGTGTTTTATGTCTTTTCACCTGAGAGAGATACGGTTGCATCTATCTCGATATCCTAGACATTGGCGGTCAATGAGAGATGAATCTTTCCCATAAATGATTTAGAACAGGGGTGGTCAACCCGCGGCACGTGTGCCACAGTGTGGCACGGAGGGGTTTTAACAGTGGCACGCGGAGACTTATTGAAAAATAAAGAAATTTGAAACAATAATAATTTTCAAAATCTGTAAAAACCCTACTCATACGCTACTGAAAATAACAGCGCAGGAAAGCGACACTGCTTGACACCAGTACAACGATGCGCTAAGACAGCGGGGTCATGGGAAATTTGCACCAACAAGCAATTTTCCAAATTTACACGATTTGGCTGTCAGGTATTGTTGTTTGGATCAACATATGTTTGTGAACAAATGTTTTCTATTATGAACATAATAAAATCAAAATATCGATCAAGATTAACTGATATGCACATAAAACACCTAGTTTTGCTAGCATCTTCAAGAACTAAACCTAATATAGATGGCGTGGTAAAAAAACTACAAATTCAAAAGCCACATTAATTAAGTACTGGCTGTTTAATAATTATTTAGAATTAAATGTTTCAAGTTATTCATTTTATTTTATACATAACCTAACTGACTGAACCTTTAAAAATGTTTATTAACAATAAAACCTAAGTTTGTACTTTTGTTTTATTTATTATATTATTTTTTAAATCTCCACGACTCAGATGATAAAAAAATGTGCTATTTGTGAAAAAATCCAATAATCAGCCTATAAATAACATTTTTTCACCTTTTTATATTTTTTGTATGTTGGAAAAGTTGGAAGTGCCACGCATAATATTTTTTTTTTCAGATAGTGCACTCTTCCCAAAAAGGTTGGCCACCCCTGATTTAGAAGAATACCTTTATCGAGGTTTGATTTACATTACCTGTATCAGACTTTAATGTCGTACGGAGAAAATATTTTCTAATTTCACTTCTTTGTGGGTTAAGCTAAAGTAATTCCAAATTCCTTGAATACACATACATTATTAAAAATTCTATCTCTTCCATTTAAAAATATTTTAACTGACAAAAAAGTTTTGCGGCAATATATTTTTTATTTTACATGCTTTGACTGCAAATATTTTACAACAAAACTCTGTTAAAATAAATTATATGAAACTGCATGTCAAATATGTTATTAAAGTAAGTCAAATTTGAAATATCATTGAGGTAGTATTTAATAAACTTTAATGAAATATATAAACAGATTATTTAAATACTCAAATATCCATTTACTTTTAGTAGGGTCTTTCTGCCCTTTTTAATGAAAAGTGCAATTAAACCCGTACTTTTGCGTATCACAAAATATAACTCTCAATAAACTCATAAAGTTCGAGCATAAAAATTCATATCTCACATATGACTTATTTACTAAGTTATTAATTAAAACTTTGCTCTCTTTCATAAACATTAATTAGTTGCTAATATTCTTGCACGCATTAAAAGAAAACTATATTTAGACTTCTTGAGTTAGATATTCAACATCTTAATAATTTAATTTACTAATTTACTAATAAAAGCAAATTTTTACGCAAATACTAAAGCCCAATCAGAACTATATATCATATATATATATATATTAACGACAAAAATTGTAGACAGATGGCAGCATGAGGATTGAACGCATGTAAAGTGTTACTCTGAGAAGCGCCGAATTTTAATTAATTATCAAAACCTCTACTAATACATTTGATAATTTCATTCTGAAACTATATAATTCAATTTAATATCTCTAAAACTTCAAAAACCTCCACTTAAAACAAAATCGTGATCAGTAATGAAAAGTATATGAGGTTTAAAACACAAAGTTAAGTACCGGGATCAGTGGCGCGTTCCTGTAACCCAAGTGACCGGGGGGCGTGATCTGCGGAATTGTGAAGTTTGTAAGTTCTGTCCCTTAATTTAAGGGTTTCAGTGTTACCGTGAAACCGCAGATCTTTTGCCATTTCTTTCATGCCATATTTTTTAGCGTCTGAAATTAATGCATATAAGATTTTCTTTCGAATAGTAACTTGGTGAGGATTTTTCAAAATTAGAAGAACAAAAATACGTTTGCAATTTTGAATATTTTTCGACAACGAAAAAATTTCAAACTAGCTTCAAATTTCAAACTGGCTAGCTTAGTAAGCATGGAAAATTCTAAATAAGTCTTGAATTGTAGCGCAATTTCTTTTAAGAATAAAGTTTCAGAGTAAAGTTTATGAATATTTTCTGCACAAAGTTGCTGTATGATAAATGCAGCTTTTGCAGATAACGAAATCATTACCACATATAATTTACCATTATTTTACAGTCCAGGAGCAGCGAAAAGAGAAATATAATGACAAGACAATCAACTTTCATTTTTGATAAAATAATAAATTTCTACTCTTGATAATAATACCGAATAAATACTGAAGCCTAATAAGCATTATATATAATATTTATATTAACTACAAAAATCGTAGACAGATGGCAGCATGAAGATTGAACGCATGCAAACCGTTACTGTTAAAGGTGATGAAATGTAATTAATTATCAAAACCTTTGCCAATACATTTGATAATTTCATTCGGAAAATATATTATTCAATTTAATATCTCCCAAGTTGTAGAAACATCCATTTGAAACATAATCACGATCAATAATTGGAATTATTTTAGGTTTAAAGACAAGTCAATGTAACGGAAACAGTGGCGCGGTCCTGTAACCCAAGTGCCTTGGGTAGGCGTGATCATTTAAGTAGCGAAGTTTATAATTTCTGCCCTTTAAAATTAAGGAATAGTGAAACGCATCTCTTTTGCCCTTTATTTCATGCCATATTTTTTGTGTAGATTTGAAATTTATGCATATCAGAGCGTTTTTTTTTTTTGAATAACCATATAATGACATAAACTTTCGGTTTTGATTAAATTATAAACAATAGTCAATTAACAAACCAAATAATCAAAAATACTGATTTGCAATTCCATTTTGCTTTAATTTATTTACCTTCCTAATAATATAAGCAAATGATCTACAACACATAAAAAATATTGGTTTATTTCTATTATGGATTAAAAACTACGTAGTACTATATGCGGTAGATTAGTATTGCCATCTGGTATCGATAAACGCAGTTATAGTAAGAATTAATATGTATTCATGAATTGAAAATATCCCTCAAGCACATGTGGCATTAGAAGTACGGAGATAAAACCATCGCAGTAATCTTTCAATATGTCAGACATTATTAGAAATGCTGTGGTGATAGTAAGAAGTCTCTACCTTGAATGTCGGTGTTCTCGTTATATTATGTTTAAACAAGAGGAATTGTTTTTAACTGTTAGTGAAGAATTCTTAATGAGTATTGGTTGTATATGAATTGTTTTGTAAAAAGCCGAAGACGCGCATATTCAATTACGAATTAGTTTTCTAATATTTTATAAATTATTAATGAATTGAAAATTTGGTATTTTTCTCTCTAAATATCGAGGAGCTTTCAGCAGCTTGAAATATTTAGGGGCGAAACGATTGTAACAAAAATATTTCTGAAACGCGTTTTAACTGAGATGAAATAACAAGAAAGTGAAATCCATATTAAGGTCAGTGAAGGCACAGTCAAGGCGAAAATTTACTTTTTTAACCAAGGAATAGCAGTCCTACAGAAACTTAAAATTCAAAACACCATCTCAAATACTTATTAAAGATTGTAATTCTATAAACCCTAATGTTAATATTTCAAGCTCATACAATCAAAAAAGAGTGTGATAGAATTTATGTTAAAAAAAGTGTTATATTGAAGATAGGTCAACATTATGCATTAAATCTTAAACAAAATTTTACTTTGAAAAATTATTTAAACAAGGAAGTACATTATGAAGCGTGTGTGTATACTGCATCTCTTTTTCGTTTAAAAATTTCAATTATGGAACTAGTGAAAGATCAATTCTTTTAAATAGCTTTTATTTTCTGGTGTGCATAAGATTTCTCCCTTTAAGATACTTTTAGGGCGCATTCAACGCGTAGCAAGAATGGTGAAAAAATGCCTCTAATGTAGTTTTTGTGAATGTCCCATCCCAACTGCGACGAACATGTCATAACATGTCACTTCATTTAAACCTCCTCGCGACCGAAATGCGAAGCTTCGTCGCAACACTGTTGTATTGACACAAGTACATTTGAAAACGCATCATTTGAAATAACAGGAATTACCCATCATGTTAATAGTTGGCGGTCACGGGCGAGGGCACATTGCCATCGCAATGCAATGTCTCAGATAGCAAACTAAAACAGACAGTTCTACTTTGCTGTAACAAGTCTTCAAAATTAGATATGAAATGAAATGCGATGTCACAGCAAACATCGTGGTAAGCGAACATGGTAAGCGAACATGTCTCTATCACTATCATGCATCAATTTTCCCTATTAACACTAGCCAACAATGAAAATATAACAAGAACAAAGTGAGTTGTTCTGTACTAAATCGACCACGCTGATCACGAAAACGACCATGAAAATCCCCGATTAGCTCTAGTTTTCGATATATGAAGGGCTCGCATCAGTTAATGACAAGCATTTGCTTATCGTTAACTGATAAACAACTCCAGTCACACATGGTATTTCAAAGAAGAAAAGGTTAGCCTTGACATATCCAAACATACCGTCGGGTATGCGACCAGTGCCTTACGGAATCGGACTGCCTGTTCTAATCCAACCTGAGTCTTTTACAGTAAGTGACGAAAGCGGTAGTGATTCTGGTACTATTTACATACCTTCAAAACAGAATACCTCGAAAGATCCTGATTTCTGGAGCAACGAGGAGTCAACACAGCAACATAAAATTACATAATGTGAGTTCAATTATCTGGTTAGAGATCTACAATTACCTAAAGGTAAAGCCGTTGGCGTCTAGATTGCAGCAGTGGAATTGTCTTGACCAGACGGTAAATGTGACTGCATTCCGCCATACTCCCTTCCTTCAGTTTTTCAATAGTGAAAATAATTTGGTATTTTGTAGTAACATAGACGGTCTAATGGCAGCTATGAAAATTGACTACAAAATTGATGAATTGAGACTGTTCATCTATTTATCAAAGTTAAGTCTAAAAGTTGTCCTTCTGCATAAAGCAAATTTGTTTCCATCTGTTCCGATTGGTTACGTAGCTTACATGAAAGAAACGTATCATAACATGAAGCAACTGTTATGCATAGTAACCTATGACAAGTTTAAGTGGCAAATTTCCGATGATCTGAAAGTCTTTGCCCTATTACTTGGCCTGCAACAAGGTAATACCAAATTCTGTTGCTTTTTTTGTTTATTGGACAACCGTGCAAGGGCACGTCACTACAGACAGAAGGATTGGCTTGTGCGTCAATCAGTTAAACCTGGAACACACAATGTTTTATATGAACCACTCGTCGAATCAAGCAAAATTATATTCCCTGCTCTTCGTGTAAAACCTTATGAAAAACTTTGTAAAAGCGATGGATAAGAATAGGGAAGCTTTTTGCATTTGTCTACGAAATTTCCACGTCTCAGTGAAGCCAAAATAAAAGAGAGGGTTTTCGATGGTCCACAGATACGCAAACTGTTTAAGGATGAACATTTCAATAATATTCTCAAAGGTGCTGAGAAGTTCAAGTGTCCAAAAACTTCCTTGGAAATCATATGGCAGAAAACTATAAGGATCTTGTGGAAAATCTTCTGCAGTGCTACGACAGGCTGGGGTGTAACATGTCTTTAAAGTTTAACTTCTTACATTCACACTTATACTTCTTCCCCGAAAATTGTGGTGCTGTTAGCGACGATCATGTCGAAAAATTTCGGACAGGGACGAAAGATACCAGGGAAAGTGGAGTGAATCAATGTTAGCGGATTACTTCTGGACGCTCCTCAGGGAATCACCAGCAACAGAATACAAAAGTTAGTCAAAGCGATTGCGCCATCGGTGACCTTCCTCCAAGGGAGAACTACAAGGTAAATACATGCGTAGGATTTTAAGGTGACTGCATACGTTCGGAGCCAATTTTTTTTTAAAAGTAGTATTTTAAGGATTTTTTGGTCTTTTATGGTAAAATAGCATTTAAAAATAAAAAGTTAAAAAAAACTTGCCTGTAAATACCATATTTTTTTATAAATTGGTCAATTTGAAGTAATTTTTAATGAAATTTAACTAAAACGCCTATCACTCTGCACAAAATTCTAATGCTACTATTTTAATTTCCTTCTCACACATGATACATATAACAGTTATCTTCAAAATGACCCATAATCTAAGAGAAATTTTAAAATGCAAAAATAATACAGACAATTTTATCTTTCAGTATGAAAATTTTCCCCAATTCGTCATTCCTTTCCTTATAAAAACAGCCCCAAACAAAAAACTATTTATTATACATCAATTATTGTGCGTCATTTCATTAACAATAGCATCTAAAACATTTCCTGAAAAATTTATCAAATTATATGCAATATTATGTGAAATATCATGATAACGGTAGAGATTTGTGCTAAAAAACATAATTCTGAGAAAAAAGCATTTCAAGTTGTCTGTCACTTCAATTTTGTATCAGACGATGTTTTTTAAAATAGCTATAACTCTGCTTCTAATTGATGTAGAATGAAAATCAAAATGGTTGTGAAAAGAGAAAAGATTGAATTACACGATTCTTTCAAAAATTAAAATTGACCAAAATAGTTAAAAAATGGCATTTTCAACATAGGCAGTCACCTTAAGGGCAATTCTAAAAAGCTTCAATAACTAAAAAACGAGAGTTAAACTTGCATTTTCACTATCATTTCTGTGTTCAGCACCCTTGAAAATATAAAGGTGAACTGTTTTCATCAATGTTACAGAAAAAAATGTTAAATTTTGTTGTCTAGTGTAATTTGATTAAAATAATTTGGAAATAAAATAATAAAAATAAGGGATTTTCTTTTAAAATGCAACTCAAATATATGAAAAATCCGATTTTACTGATTCGCATTTAATTAAAAACTGTTCTCTATGACAATATGTTTCACGCAATAAATATTTCTCTAATTTGTGCGAAATGGGAATAAAATCAACCTTTAAATTTTATTTTGTTACAAAACATGGTTCTTCAAAAAGAGGAGCTTAAAAATTATTTTAACCAAAAACGCCTAATTTTAATCTTTTGTAAATTTCAAGAAATGAAATAAAAATATATAATTTAGATGTCAGAAACGTAGTTACCTCCATAAATAAATTTACTGAGTAACTGATTAAGGTAACTCTAAATATCTTTTTCAAGAAAGGCAAAAGTATCAATATGCAGCATGAGGTTACAAAATTTCTTCGAGTATGAAACCAAATTCATTAAAATTTGCACTACGCGAACAATACCAGTAGTAAAAATGAGATAGTAATATTTATTTTTTTAGCATCACGTATTCTATTAACTTATAAAAGTTTTGAATAATAAACTTGTCGGAAGGGACTTTACTTTTTTCCAAATAGTCATATTATATCGTGATATTTAAAAAAAAGTTAGACACCTCTGGCTTCACACTTTTAAATAATTATGAATTTCAATAAACTTTTCTCTTAAGAATCTGTAAAGAACACGTTAGTTTTCATACACGTTAACTATATTTTATGTAAGCTTATATAAAACTAAAGTTTAAAAATAAACCAATAAGAAATAAATATATCTTCTGCGTATATTTCCTTTGACTCGTATAATTTTCTTTTAAAATTTCGGCATCATAAATGCGTCTAATTCTTCGCATTAAATAGCGTGACAAACGACATAATCTTTTCTCAAGATTTTGATCATGCGTGAAACTAAAATGTAAAATTATTTTTACGGTAAAACTATCGAACTCGTTTCCCTAAGTGCATACGGAATTTGAAACTCTGTGATACATTACCAAAAATATTACATCAAATATTTATAATATAATGAAATGCATATCATTAGTTTACTACCAGCAGAGAAATAACGTTAATCCATCATATTCACAGCTATGTAATCATACGTGGGAAAGAAGTTAAACTCGGGATTTATATCCCTCGAATTTGTTTATGCTAGCTTCTTCTAAATAATACTTTGAAAGCTTTCAATTACACGTGGCATCAAAAAATAAGTTAAAGTACTTAATAAACAGTGCATACCCCACAGGGACATTAGTTTCTGGACAGATTTCTAATATTGAGGGCAAAAATTTTATTTTGTTTTTATTCTCAGCTACAAGTAATTTTGGAATCATCTTTTCTGGAGGTTTAGTAGTGTAGTTTGTCAGTTGTTATTTTTAACAGCATGTGTCGGGTACAAATGCTAAGAATTCGTATTGCACAACAGAGTATCCAGGTTGAAATATTTTATTACCAAGATTATCACGGAATAAAGAAAATATAATGCTTTATTAAAGCTATATACTTCATCAGCAATTTAGATGTCAACACACAACAAGCTCGAACAACCTATAGAGTATAGCTCACTTCTACCCGCACTTGGGTGTATATAATTTGAAGTGGCACTCTAAATGAATTTGATACAAACACAGTTTATACATGAAACAATGTTTATTGAATTCGTTGCACATATAGAATTTGCTTTTACAGCAATAAGCATACGTACTACTTGTACGGAATATATATTAGCATTCAATAAAAATACATTTTGCAATACTCACAAACTAGAGAGTCAAACCAGCAGTTCTGCCACGTAAACTTTGGGCCCCCTAAGCACTAGCGCAGGATAGCACCTGGAGCTGCTTACCTCGTAGCTCCCTCTCGCTTATCTATCAACTTTAACAACCTTTTTATTAATCAAGCTGCATGGTATTTATACCAAGCGCGTATGCCGAAATTAGCATATCTCAAGCAGCCTCTTTAATTTATTCACTCAAAAGTTCGATTCTTGTTAATCGAATCTTATGTATACCTTACAAACCTTTACCTTGCATATCCAAATCTTTTTTTCCGACTCCTCTCTGTCCTATTACTTTGTTCCCCTTTGTGAACGCCATGAAAACTGAGGGTCTTTTCCGTTCCGGCCAAATAACGGTCCCACTCTCAAGGAAAGAAAACATTTGGGAGATTTTGTGAATCATTTAAGGAATTATGGGGGGATAAATGGAGAGCAGTCCTCAAGAATCTTTGTTTCGTTTGATGTGTTCCTTACTCTTCATAGCACTCTCTACAACTGCTTTTTGTAATTGTTGGGCAAATATCTCCCTTCTCTCTCCCTTAAACTCAGTCATCTGCTCACCTTTGATACCTGGGCGGTCTTGATGCATGTTCATTGCAGATTCCAGTGTATCCAAAAGATGATCAATACTGTTTAGCCATTTCCTTCTACTAATTACATAAGACATACAAGTTGCTGATTTCGAAATCAGTTGAGAGACTGGGATGTATTTCACAGAGGGTTAAATTGGGCATTAACTTACTACAATTTCACGTTAAAGGTCAGTTAACTCGTCCGAACATCGCTCAGTTATCGTAGAGGAGATTCTGGTATTGCTGCCAGATTACGAATTCCCCCGATTTTACAAAAAAATTAAAAACTTCGATAATTATTTCACATTATTTTTCTCGAGTGTTTCCTACTGAAGTACTTTCCAAACTATATTTACAGAAAAAATATAATTAAGGATATTTCAACCGATATTTGATGCCCGACGTTTCAAATTACTTCGGGAAAAATTTAAAAATGTAAACAAAAATTTGCTTTGAATTTCTATACCTCAATAATTGGGCTTAAAGGGAAAAAAAGAGAGACGTGTTGTTTAGAGATTGAAATATTCCTCTGAAAACTAATTATAGAAATTTATTTATCGCTATTGTTAAACAAGCATTTTTTAATGTCCACAAAATTCTTCAACTACTTTTTATTGTACAGAAAATGCAAGGTTTAACCTTTTAGTGCTTATTGTTTAAGGAAACTAGTTCATAAATTTTTTAGATGGAGGAAACATTTTTAATATTTTCTTAAGTACTCTCCCATTATTCATTCTTATTCATTTTTTTTGCACATGTTTAGTGACAGAGTAATTTCTTCAAGGGAGAAAATATTGAATTTCTTGCGATGAAAGCAATCTTTTTAGAGCAAAACAATGTCTTGAAAAAGTAATATACATGCCTGAAGAGCCCATTATTTTAATTTAAGTGCTTTAAGGGTATGATTTTAGGTAGTCCTTTCTCCTAAGTTATAATTAAAGCCATAAATGACTTTCGCACATTAACCACATTTTTAGTAATTAACTTGAACATATTTGACTATTTGATTTGTAGCTATGAGAAACTTTATCCTCAGTTTCGAGAAAAACTTGTTTGGGTAGTTCGTAAAGATTTTCTGTTAAGCTATTTCTGAATTCTCAAAAAATTATATACATGAATTAGGCTTATATTTTAAGAAGGGTGTTTTAAGAAGAAAATTTATATTCTAGTCTCAGTATTTATTTATCTTTAAATTCATTTTAAACTAAGGGAAAAATTTAAGAAAAATTTTCTTTTTTACGTAACATCTTAATATGTTGTATAAGAAAAACCTCAATTTTAAAATGGGTAAACATATACCTTTTATCTACAAGTTTTTTACTAACATACTGTACTGCTAAAAGTATTCTGATGATTTATAAGATGCAAATGGAGGCTTATTTGCATGATCAAATGCCTATATGATAATAATTTTAGGTATTGAACAGGGTGTCTCAAAAAACCTTGACACATTTAAAAAATTTACACAACAAAAAGTGTACAAGGTAGGAACTAGAAATTCACATATGTGTTACCCTATACATTCGAGTTTGTTTTAGTATAGTCAATGAATTTCGATAGGTGTAACTTTTGTGGCACGGAGAACATCTAATTGGTAATCAATCTCAGCCTATGTGCGTTCCGATATGGATTCCGTAACACATGAAAATGCTATGCATCTTTTGAGTTCTTCAACACTACAACCGATTATCAAGGACACTTCCGGTTTCCCGAAACTTTTTATACCAAACTAAGATGTTATGAGTTGGAGGATCTTTTCCAAATTTTGTTACATTTGCGTAGCAGATTCCGTTTTGAAATACCAGCCAACACATATTGCTTTTTTTGATGGAGTAGCCATTATGGCGTCACGGTAAATATTTAAGGCAATTCTCTGAGGCTTTTTAAAATTTACTACTATTGAATTCATGACCACGAAAGACAGAGTCCTAATTATAATGAAAAGGCCAATTCTTAAACAGAAACTTAACAAGGAAATTTATTTACAAAAAAATTTAACATTAAAAGGGTACAACATATTTAGTTAACTAAAGTGAAGGTTTAACAACGCACGCTCCGGGACCCATCTAGTCCAAACAGGAGCTTAACAAAATCACGACCGCTCGGGTGTATGTTATACGCCGCTCTCTCGAAAAACAACACCAAACCTCTCCTCTCGGCTGGGAAATCGGGGTTCGTCTTCTTAGAATGTGTGGATTTTCAGCCGAGGGAACAAGGAATCGTTTTTTAATCCCCCACGTGTTCAAAATCGGTGGGAAGCGGCAAAAACTGCCCTGATAACACGCAGCTGTGTTTCACGCACGCTGTGAGGTCTTGGGAAAAACATCCCCATACTTCCAGTACGTTACACTATTTTACAACTTTCGCTTTCACTGAACAACTAGAGCCACCTGTTCAACTATTTTGACACAGAAAAAACTCTAATATATATAAGGTAACACATCTGTGAATTTCCAGTTCTTATCTTGTATACTTTTTTTTGTAAAAAATTTTTAAAATGTGTCAAGGTTTTTTGGGACACCATGTATATAAGCTGGACAGCGGAGAGCTCAAATATGTTGTGAGTCTCAAAGCTCAGCTTATACAGAGAAATTCTATGGTGGTGTTCCCCGTGGGAAACTAGCCACTCCATCTACAGACGCTATTCTGTAACGTCTGTAGATGGAGTGGCTAGTTTACCTAGATAAACTGCGACGAATGCCTTATAACGCTGCTATTGCCAGCAGAACAAAGTCATAACTTTCGGGGTCACAAAAATTAAATAATCACAATTTTAATAGCAATGTGATTTTTATTTCTTCATTAAACATCATTTCAGAGGTTTAATGAAGAATTTAACCAAAAATCTCTTGTTGTGTGCAGCACAAGTGGCACCTGGGGAATCTTCAGACCCAGTAGCTGATATTAATATCCGTACAAATGTACCTTCGCCTGCTACAAGCCATAAATACCAAGCTAGTTAAGTTTCATAAAGCCAAGACAGGAGAAGTATTTTCAAAGAATTATACTACCACATCCATATTTTACTGATGACTCAAAGTATCACCGACCGATGTCAGTGATACTTTATCACGAATTATCAGTCATGTCTCGTATCATCTTTAGTAAGCATTATTCGATATGTATTAGCAGACCTGCCTATCGAATAAGCAGATTGTAATCAAAGATTTATCGCATCAAATATAATTCTTACTTATTTCAGTGGTTGCACTTTTTTCCCTACTCTAAATAGAATGGGGTGTTAATTATGTACTGTAACGTGTACCAAACACAAGCGCATTCCAATGGATAGTCTTATTACTGGCTTCAGTTTCCTGGTTTATACGAAATTAAATCATACGAAGTATATAATACAGCCTGCATACAAGTCTATGTTTTCTGTGTAAAGGGTGTTAAGTCCAAAATTGGCTAAAATGAGTTATTAAACAAGGTATGTTTGAAAAATCAAGGGCTACTGCAGGGTACAGAAAGCTAAGTCCAATTCCACACTTACATATTTTTATTCATCAGTGAAAATTTGCGAAATGTGAAACAAAACACAATCATATTAGTTTTTAATGCCGTTTTTCTCAAAACTACGATTTTAGACTTGACACCCTTTACACAGCAAAAACATAATTTATTTATGAGTAACAAGTTCAGTTTTCGAATCACTTCTCTCTTCCGAGTGTCTACCAGGCAAATGGGGGATTCTATATTCTTATTTCACTGTAACATCCTTAACTATCAGGGTATATTCAACTGCACAGAAATTCCTCTGAATGCATAATTGAACTGTTGGTATTGCGAACGCCATTACGTCGCAATGTGGCCAGATGAGAGAGCCGCTGAGAACTTTCTTTTTGGATTATTTCAGTGTGCGTTGGACTTTTGCTCAGAATTGTAGCACGTATCCCTTCCTCATTCATTGACTAAGAGATGCCATAGAGCAAAATTTCGATATTATCCATTTTAATCAGGGGTTCCCAACCTTTTTCCTACAACGACCCCTTTTAAAAGAATGATTTTCATCATCGATCCCCCTCGCATCTTTCTCTATAATATACAGCACACAACATAATTATAATACTACTAATTCCGCATAAAACACTTAAAGATAACTTGACTAGGAATATGAACAAAAATTAGGAAAAGTTGTTCATTAGGTTTACGTTTTATTATTTTTGCCATAGGCGTAGCGTCGGGGGGGGGGGCACAGGAGGCACGTCCCCCCCCCCCCGAACTTAACTTGAAATAAATGTAAACGTTAATAGAAGTTCATTTAAAATCGTAAAATTGTTGAAAGCTTTTAAGAAAGTTAGTTCTTTCCGCTTTTTCAAGCTGTGAAACTGAAGATTCCAATTATGTCTTTAGCCTTAAAATAGTTTTTAACAATGATATGATCCATAACAAAAATTCGATGCTATATTTTTTTCTCATTTTATTTATATTATATTTATTTTCTTCATTGTATAACTTTTGAATACTACTCAAACATCAATTCTATTGTTATTCAATTTTTTTTAAATCATATTATTTCGTATTTTAATTTACAGCAGTGGTTCCCAACCGATGGTCCGCGAGAGCCTCAGGAGTGGTCCGACACCACATATAAAAAGTTGCCAAATAAATGGGGACTTTGAAAGCAATGTTCATGGGCGGAATATATCCGATGACTATCAGGTGTTGAATTAAAATTTCTTAAAAGTTTAAAATAATTGTTTTATCATTAGAATATGATACGTTAGAATGTAAGTACGTTAATACTCTATCCTTTTTTGCCTGAGGGATACTCCTCTATACCCCCATACCCCGCGGAAGGTTCCCCCCTTCAAGTAGGTGGGGATGGCGGGAGTGGGCGCACGTGGTACAATTTCTGGCTTAGTGGTTCGCAGGCTTCTGCGGGTTGGGAACCACGGATTTACAGACTGCGAAATTCAGATTCGGGATTTGCAAAATCTAGGCACTAAAGCAAACACGTATAGTTCTTTATTATACCCGATTTTACTGAAAATAATACCAAGTGATACTGAAAATAATACCAAGATTTCGCAAGGAAAACACACGATAAAGATGCAACTAAAATTTCGAAACCAATGGAGTATTTAAAATTAGAAATAGAATGCCACGAAAAAAATGAAAAATCTATCCAAAATAATGGGCAATAATTTATCATTAAAAAATCCTTAAACTCATGGAATCCTTCAGATAAATTTAATGAAAAATGCACTGGTTATAAAAGTAAATATGTTAAGCCCGTTTACTTTAATAAACAAGTAAATTTTAAGTCAAAAGTCCCCACCGCAGTTCCTTTTCACTCGAATACTGTTCCCGTTCCCAATGAGAGTCTATTTTGTGAAACCAAAACCGAAGGTCACAGCTCTGATAACGGCCAGCTAAGCATAGCGGAGAGGAAGAGCAAGCTAATAAAGAAAGCAAGATGTTTCAGATGTCTGTTTTAAAAAGAATTTATGTGTTGGAAATCGTAAACATTACCAGTTAATATGCGATTGTATAAACATTAACGGAGTTAAGTCAGAACTTCCGGTGCCAAAGCCCGCAACTTCAGTTGAATGCGAACCCCCCCCCCCCCCTCATTTCGTCCACTGGCTGCACTAGGTGTATTCCACGCATTGCTCGGCGAGCAATTTTGTTTATCTGCAGACTGTGAGAGGGGAAATTATAAGTAATGGGAAAATAAAGCCAATACGCATTTTGCGTGACCTCGGATCTACTAAATCCTTTTGCGTCAACAAATATGTTTCGGATTTGGAATTACCAAAAATAGCGCAAGAAGCTAAGGTTTTTTTCTTCCGGAGAAACTGATACTAGGCAAGAAAATAAAGAAAAAGTGAAATTAGAATTAAGAAATCCGTTTGATTATAACCAAACGTTCTGTTTAGATGTTGCTTCAACAGACATAATTACGAATGCGGAAGTTCCGATTCCGAATCAAAATATTAGAATTTTTTGTAAACAAAATGGGATTTTTAATGAGCACCTACGTTCTAAGGAAATTGGGTTGCTTATAAGGAGTCACTATCTATGAGATTTTTACACTGGCAAGGTACAGTTATTTTCAAAACACTTAGTTGCCGTTGAAATTGTTTTCGGATACTGTTTAAGTAGAACACAAAATTTTTATGCTAAGAATGCGTTTGCGTTACATGTTACAACAGAAGAGTCATCCGAAAGGGATAACAGTTTATCAGAACAAATAAAAACGCTCTGGGATTTAGAGAGTTTGGGAATTAAGGACAGTGCTGCTGAGTTATCCAAAACAGACACAGAAGTTATAGAAGAATATGAGAGGGAAATTAAATTTGAGAATTATAGATATACAGTAAAATTGCCTTTTAATTCAATGTGCAGAAGTTGTCAAATAATTTTGGGATAGCTAAAAGAAGGTTGGTTAATTTGATGGCTAGATTTAAATCGGACAACAAATATTCTATTTTGAGGATTATGATAAAAAATCAAGGACCAAATCTTGCAAGATGTTGTTGAAGAGGTTGCCATTTCACCTGAGATAGAAGAAATAATGGATAATGGTAATTCGTCAAGATAAAGCTATAACGAAACTCAGAAAAGTTTTTGATTGTTCATCACATGAGAGGGAATTTTCTTCGTAAAACAATTGTTTACTGCCAGGACTGAACTTGAACCCTGATTTGCTGAACGTTCTTTTGAAGTTCAAAATGCACAACGTGGCGTTCGTTGCTGACATAGAAAAGGCATTCTTCATGATATCTGTGGCGAAGGAAGATCAAGACTGTAAAAGATTTCTTTTGACATTTTAGATGAGCTGGTGCAGCTGAAGATTATGAAAAGGAAGCGAGTGACTTTTGGTGTTTGTTCTAGCCATTTTCTTCTTGCTGCAGCCTTCAAGTATCACATAAGGAAATTCAAAGAGGATTTTCTAGGAGCAGTTTCCACGTTTAGTGAAGATCTATACGTGGACGACCTTATTTCAGAAACAGAAGAGGTTGAAGATGCATGCCATTGCACCAAGCAGTGCAAGTATACTATTGAAGAAGCAAGTATGAATCTCAGGAAGTGGCAGACAAATTCTGAAGAACTGAAACAATATTGAAAGACTAAAAAATTCGATGTTGGAAAAGAAGAGAACTATCAATCACCACTTTAAGTTTTGGGAATAACAAGGAACAGCAATGAAGATAAATTCAAGTTAGATCTGTCAATGGTCCTGAAATTCTTGAAACATCAAATTTACCCCAAAAGAAAAGTGCTACAAATAACGAGTACAATTTTCAATCCCATAGGATTAATTTCACCATTTTTGATTAGAATCTAGATTCGTTTCAGAAACTGTGGGAACAGGGTTTGAGGTGGGACGATGAACTAGCTGAAGATCAACGTATAGAATGGTTTGGTTTAGTTTAGAGCGCTACGGTCATATTTTGTTACACGGGGGCTAGTTAGACAGGGACCTACTGCTTAAAGCCGATTCCGAACGGCTACAAGCGTCTATGCCAAGAGTGGGATTCGAACACACAGACTCTGGTACCGAAAGCCAGCGCCCTAGCCATTTGGCCATCGTCTGGCCGTACAGAATGGAGTGAATGGTGTAGAGAGATACCAAGGTTGCAGGCTTTAAAAATTCCTTGTGCATACTTACAAACCATAAAAGAAAATACAGAATTGCACTTGTTTTGCGATGCAAGTATTAAAGCATATGGAGCTGTATCATATTCTCGCTCAGCGAGCGAACCTCCTAATGTCAACTTTGTTGCTTCAAAGGCCAGAGTCGCACCTCTGAAACGCCTGACACTTCCTCGGTTAGAACTGATGGGAGCTCTTATTGATGCCAGACTTGCAAATTACCTACAACGAACTTTTGTGATTCAGAAGGATAAATTATTCCTTTAGACAGATTCCACCGCCACTTTGAGCTGGATATGGGGACATACCAGTGATTGGAAACCCTTTGTCTCTAAGAGAGTTGTAGAAATTCAAAGCTTGACTGATCCACAACATTGGAGTCGCTTCAGTGGAAGCGAGAATCCAGTGGACCTCATAACGAGAGCATGTTCTTCAGAAAGGCTTCTGAATGAAGAGAATTGGTGGAAGGGCCCAAAATGGCTTTCGGAGAACAAGAAGTCTTGGCCAAAAGTCAAGTATACATCCGCAGTTAAAATGGAAGCCGAAAAGAAAGAAAACGAAGTCCTTAACAATCTATCCAGTTACTATGCCACACAAAATTAGGAGAACCGTTGTTGAGCATCAAAGATAACAGATATTTGTATAAAATTATCCATATTACAGGAGGGATTCATAGTTTCATTTATAACATTCAGAACAAGAACTCTAGAAGATCTAATTCCCTTTCAGCAGAAGAGCTATATTTTTCAGAAAAATGTTGGTTCAAGAGAATTCGAAATGAATTCTTTCAAGAAGAGTTCAAGTCTTTAAGTCTCAATCAGGACATTCATACTACATCATTCGTCTTTCAATTTAATCCACTACTAGATAGTAAAGGCATCCTGAGAATTGGAAGAAGACTGCAGAATGCTCGTTTGGAGTTCAATAAAAAGCATCCTGTCATTCTGCCAAGTAACGATTATTTTACAGATCTCTTAATAATGTAGAACCATTTTCTTGCTGGACATAGTGGATTTTCAGACACATTAAGCCAGTTAAGAAATAGATTCCGGATAATCAAGGGAATACAACATGTGGAACTTATTATCTACAACTCCTTAATCTGTCGAAAATTCACTGTAAAACATGCTACACAGGATATGGCACATTTGCCACCTGATCGAATTAATGAAATTTTTCCTTTTTAGGTTTGCGGCGTGAATTTTCGTTTTTGTAATTAAAGACGAAAAAGGGAAGGCTTACATAACATTGTTTACGGGCTCAGTTATCAGAGCAGTACACCTAGAAACGGTGTCTGACTTGACAACTGAGAAATTCTTGTTATCCTTAAGAAGGTTTATATCCAGAAGAGGTATTTGTAAAACAATCTACTCATACAATGTGTAAACTTTCAGGAGGGCATAAAAGGACATAAAGTACCTTTCTGAGTTAATAGAAGATCTAGAAGTACTTTTTCGAAACAGGGCATAAGATGGAAGTACATAGTCGAAAAAGTTGCCTTGTGAGGCGGATTCTAGGAACGGATGGTAAGATCTACCAAGACATGTCTCAAGAAAATTATTGTGAAATCCTCCTTGAATTTCGAAGACCTAGAGCCTGTCCTGACAGAAGTCGAAGAAATCCTAAATTCTAGACCTTTGACTTACGTCTACAGTGAGAATATAGAGCCAGAACCATTAACATCTGGTTATTTTCTAATTGGTAAAAGACTAATCTCATTGCCAAGTAAGACTCCAGAAACAATCATTTCCACAGGCAAAGTATAAACTAGAAGATACAGACACAATATCATGCTAGTGGAGAGATTAGGAAAAATTGGAAAAAATATGATCTTTTAATGCAGTGATTTCCAACCTGTGGGTCGCGATCCCCAAGTGGGGAGGGGGGTCACCACGGATTTATTGAATTACACCAAAAGAAAAATTCCCTAAAGTAACTGTTTAGGGAATTTCACCGAAAACAAATTTCGATATTTATTTACCAATGTTGAGTGAGATAATGAAGAATACCTAACAGGTATTAATTATTCGCTGTGCGCAATTATAATCCAGAAAATAAGTGTTCTTGATTTTTCCCATCTTTAACAGGAGAAAGGTTTCTTAAGTGTTCTCCATTTCTTAAAAATTGAAAATCCAGTTTAAACCTCCATGGCTGTTTGAGCGAATTCGTATCATTTGCAGAAGATAACGTGGAGCGAAAGGCTAGGTACTTCTGAATATAGATTGTAGTTTTAATGGGGGCATCACTGAAGAGGTAACTAATAAACTAAGAGGTAACTAATAAACTAATGCTTTTTTTTCTTTCTGAAATATTCTAAGTCTAAAAGAACTAAAATGCAAGGGAAATATCACCCTAAAATTGCCTATAAGTACCTTTTATGATTAGGATTTCAGCGAAAATTTTGCCTTATCGCAAGAACGAAGAAACGCTGCAATGAAGCACAAACAGGTAATCATATATTGTTTTAATGCAGGCCAAGCATTCAGTAAATTTCATTGTTATTGCGGGTTTAACACGTAAAAATTTCATTTTTTCATGCTTCATTTATACTCTAATTTTATTGAAGCACGCATAAAACATTATATTTCTTCCCTAAGCTATTAAAATCAAGTAATGAAAAAATCTCTAACGAATGTTGAGATTTAATACCTTATCAATAAATAAACGCTGAAAACCAGAGAGTAAAATTAAACCTATATATATCTAGACGTTTACATAAGTTAACGGAAGTGATATCCAAACTGATGTGGTAACCTTTATTTTCCCTTGTGAAATTCTTCTCATATAACATACAAAAATAATTCTTACATAGACACCGTTTACATTAACGAAGGAATATTTTTCTTTCATATACTCATTGTGTCTCTCCAACAAAGGTAGATTTATTACTCAACAATTTGATCTACTTAGTGTACAACAATTAGGAGACACAAGGGTACTATATCACCCAGATTTATATCCCGCTATCTCCGAAATGCGCTCCATCTAAAAGGTCTCTTCTTGTGGGTATTTTATCTTCGTTTACTAATGTCTAAAAAAGAAAATGTAATTATATGTGTCTAAAATAAATAAACAGCCAGATTTGAAAGCGAAAAATATTTTTGTTTAATGTTATGGTTTATAATAAATATATACTATTTATTTAAAGAAGTACGCAAAGTAATCTTTTACACCTAATATATTGCACATTTCATACATTGTAATTTAATATTGAGATTCAGAATTATTAACTTAACATCATTGATGTTTGGATACGCAGAAGACAACGTGAGACAAATAAATCTTACCTGAGGAAATACTTTATATTTTATGTATTTATTGGTAGCGGGATTTATTTCCTCTATTCCTCCTAACATTAAATATTCAGTTTTTTTTAACACTTGAATTTCCCCTTTTCACAAAACATAGTTACGCCAAAAAGAGAACGAAAATATTGGAATATGGAAAATCAAAATTTTGGAAAGTTTTGAAAGCTAAGAAGTCAGTGTCGGTTTATGTGCAATAAGAAGAGAAAAAAAATTAATGTTAAAAACTATGTCTAATCATAAATTTAATGCCAACTGAAAGTTTCGTAACGAAGGGTAAAATGACATTATAATTAATTAAATACATTACTGTAATTAAATTTCATAGAAAGAGATGAAAGATTGAAAAAAATATTATGTATATTTTATTTTGCTATCTCTGTCAATTCTTGGATGATACGCACGTAGTCGAATTTCAAAGAAAAGCTTACTTATTTACTCCAAAAATGATAACATAGTTTGTTTTATTAAATTAGCCGATCATTCTTAAAAAAACAGTTGATACTTTCATTTCACTAATTAATTAGTTTTACTGAAGTAAAGTTCGTCATATTGTAATAGTTATCATTTCCTTTGTAGTTTATGGAAATCCATTATTTATTAATTGTTTAAAGCATTTCTGTCATGTTTTTGTTCATGAATTAATTTTCCTCTCTTCATTTTTTTTCTATATGTTTTATTAATTTTTGACATTTTATTTATTTATGTATTAGCATTTTAATTAAAATTTGTTAGGATATATTTTTCATGATCACTTTTTATTTTCTTCGTTCTCTTCTTTATTATTATTTATAGTTTTATGCTCTCTAACCTGTATTTATTTAAGTTTGCCTGTGTCTTTTCGTACATCATTCTCTTTCCTTTTTCCATTCTTTGTTACTCGTATTTTTCCTTTTATGAATTCCTTCTTTTGTTTTGTAGAAAACCTCCAATTAGCAATAGACCATCACATTTTTTTCTGTAATGGGACAGGCAAAGTTTTCTCTGCAAAGTTCTGTAGAACGCTGTAGCTGTTAGGTTTCTGGGCGTGAAGGCTGTTTAACGTTCGAAATTTGAATGAAGTGTCTTCATTTTTTTTAACACTGAGTTTTGATATTTAATGTTTAATTTGGTTTTTGTAGCTGTATTCCTTTTTCTTGTTTGGCCTATTTTACGGTGTTGAAATACGTTAAATAGTACCACCTCATCCAAACTCCTCAGTAAATTTTATTTAATCTTCATGGTTTAAATAAAGGTTAATAAAATTAAATAGAATTTTCGTGAACAATTACATAGTTTTTTCTTCTTCCATTTGTAAGCTCTAGACTTTCAGCTTTAAAAGCTTTATTTCTGGGCGTGAGCTTGTGAACGAGAATTATAAGTATTTTTATAATTTTTTGAAAGGAATAAATAGTGCCGGAATAGATGAATAAAAATTGAAATTGATTAAGGTAGAGAAAAAATACGTAAAGGTGTTTAATTCAGTACGGAAAAAATTAATTAAAACTGAAGCTTTGCAAAATAATAAGAAATTTCATATTTTCGTTTATTAAAGCACACCGATCGCGAAAAGATATTTCACTTCATTAAATGTTCAATGTTTGCAGTGTTTTTAAACTTTACTTAACTCGGTAAGGCAGAGAAATCTGAATACACACAAGAGAAAATTTTTATGTTTAATGGAAAAAAGCATTAGATCTTGACTAACGTCCAGTTTTTCAAAGCTAAGCTTCCTTTAGTGCAAACAGTGTTCTGTAGCTAAGGAAAAACCTGGCTGAATAAACTGAAAAGCAGTTTCAGGAGCTTTTTGAATTGGTATACGTAAAAAGATAAAAGTATGTGTAATTAAGTAAATGGGGTTTATTTAATTATTTAACATTCTCACAAGGGAAACATTGTGGAGGAACTCTGAACCTTAAAATAAAGCTAAAAACAATAAAATTGCTTCCCAAAAAGCATTATTCGTTATCAAGAGAGAATGGCTACTGAGTTCCTGAGACAATTTATTATTCCCTGGGGAGAAAAAGCATTACTAAGAAATTCTTTGGCAAAGTTGTATAAATCTTTTGAGAAAGCTTGTCGCTACAGTAATTTTAAAAATTATGGTTTCTGTAAACAGATGTTATGATTTATTTTTGTTTTCTTATGGCTGTTTCAGTTTCACGTATCTTAATTTTAAAGAACTGGAGACGAAGCTTATTTTAAATTTGGGAGAATTCTACAAAAACCTTTCTTAACCCTTCAGCGAGCGCGCCCGTGTACAGAGTGCAACATTTTCGTAATTTTCGATGGTTTGTTTTTTCATGTAAAGTTTGAATGTTCTAAGCAGTTTCTACTTATAGCTACACCCTTTCTAACGCAGGTCTGATTTTCTGACCCTTGTATTCCTTTCCATTCATTGTTAGTCGTGATTTAATCGTGGTAAACCAGCAATTATATTGGGTTAGAATACAACAAAAGCAGGAGTTTATGTAATTGATCCAATGTGAAGCTATTACACGGTATCCCGCATATCACGGAGATGGACAGTCTCTTTGTTTTTTATGCTTTCGGACAAAATAGGAATCAATTTGCAAGTTGTCCTTAGATCCAATAAACCGGACAGTTTTTAAATTAGGCGATTGTATCTACATTCTTTAATTATAAATATATCTCAATATTATCAACATTTTATATCTTGTCATAAAACGCAGAATCATTATTTTCAATTTGAAAAAAAAAGATTATTACAGAAGGAATAATCAAGGTTGAAAGAGACGTTGCACTTTGTGCCACGCGAGCCTGATGGTGTTCCAAAACTTGGCGCGCCCACTGAAGGGTTAAAGCTAGTAATTGAAAGAAAGTAATATCAGATCTTAAATACAGAAATATCTATTTTTTTCTCTTCAAATAACCTTATACAGGGAAGCGGAAATACACTGTATTTCTCTGGTCAGCTGTAGTTTTGTCGTCATCTGTAGTTTAGCTCATACAGATAAGTCTCCTGTTTGTTATCTGTATGAGCAATGCCAGCTAATAAATCCTCACGTTTGTTTTAAGTATTGGTGCAAAGAATTTGTGGGCCAGATGATCCTTCAGTGAGATTATGGACAGTATGGAATAGAAGGCAGTAACCGTGAGAGAGATGCCTTCTCTAGTACCGTATCTAGTATCCACTGGTTTGCGGAAGAATCAAATGGCATTCACAATACCTTAGTTACAAAGCCTATGTGTCGAAATCCGTCGTATCAAGGAGCTATTTCCTAGCAATCAAGATGGTAAATTGTTTGCCATGGTAAAACGAATATCCTCCCCCCCCCCCAGGGACTCTCATATTAGCCTACAAGTGATACCCAAGCACCTGACGCCTTTCCAACGTATCGACCCATGGGTTTAGCAAAGTGTGGGAATTCCAGAAACTGAACGTTACCTCTATAAATTTAGGCGTGTTAAAACAAACATTCACATACGCGACAGCATAGAAAACGCAGTAATTGCTTCAGTGGTTAAGCAGCTTGCATGTTTTTTTCTGTTGGTTTAACACAAATTTTATTGTTCTTTATGGCAAATTGCAAATTTAATCTCCTGGTCTCCTTTTGATGACCTTCAAAACTTAATTTCTATTAAAAGTGATCTATAGTAAAATAACATTTTGTTTTTAATAGTGAAATGTACTATTGAAAACAAACAAACCAGTGAAATGTAAACTACCAGTATGAAACTTTTCTACACTTATATTCTAATAATATAGCATTTTTAAAGCATGCAAAAAAACACAACTGAATCTTTGACACAATGTCCTGAACATTCTTATCTGTGCATTTATTCATTAAACGTCAGGAATTTAGATTAGCAAAAATGGAAAATTCATACAAATTCAAAGAGTTATAGCTGGGAATAAACATTTTTTCATATCATCCGACTGTAAAACTTCAAGTTAATACACATTTTATTTTATTTTATAAATGCAAATAAAGAAAGACTTATAAACACGTAACATAAACGAAATCAATTTTTAACTATAACTCTCTATAAAATACTATACTACTGAGGATCCTGTTATAACTTACTTACTTTTTAGGATCTATGCTAAACTAAATAGCAAATTTAATTGTATGCACACATGACAACGAGCTGCTATTCAAAACTGTGATAAAACTTTTAAAAATATTTAATTATTTATTCTAGTTTCCTTGCAGAATTGCCAATTTGGTGTTACAAGTTTTTACTAACCCAGTGCAATAACAACCGCCCACCTCAGCATCGTAGTCAATGATCCTACACATGCCTTCTTTTTATGACCATATATGAGACGATACATATCGTCTCACATTACATATGAGACGATAATTTAGATCATTAATCTGCGTTTATTTGAAATAATTCCTCTCTTTCAGTGCAACCTACACTCAATGCGAATTCCGGAAGCTGCGGATCTAATTTCATAGTATAGTTAAGAACCTTTCAGGAATAATTGGCATTCCCCAGTTCGTTTTCACACTCCGAATGCACTGATTTTCTCGAAAGATTATTTCAGTCTAAAATACGTGAAGCCATATCAGCTATTCTTTCAGTGAACAAAAAATGAAAAGGTTGAAACCTTTTAAAATAAAATACGCTTTAAATGCAATAAAATGTTTCAAAAGAAGAATTAGTATGGCATGCAACCTACATAAATGAAAATAATAAACACCAACTTAAACCAGACCTTTCAACAATTTAAAAAATTTAAATTATAGAAAGTATCTGTATAGTAATTAACTTCTTTATTGGGCATTAAATACATTTTTACACTTAAATTTACACATAGAAGAGTAGAATTAATAAGTATTTAATAGTCATAGAGCGACGGTTTAACTTTTTATAGATGAATGTCACTAAATCAGCGGCATGTTACTTACCTTTACAATCATTGTGTAAATATTTTTCATTCAAGTTAAGTTGGGGAGAGGGGGGGGGGGCAACTTAATTTGAAATAAATTAAAACGTTAATAGAAGTTCAGTTTCAATCGGAAAATTGTAGAAAACTTTTAAGAAAGTTGGTTTTTTCTCGCTTTTTCAAACAGTGAAACTGAAGATTCCGATTATGTCTTTAGCCTTAACGTAGTTTTTAACAATGATATGATCCATAATAAAAATTCGATGCTATATTTTATTTCTCATTTTATTTATGTTATATTTACTTTTCTCATTGTATAACTTTTGAATACTACTCAAACATCAATTCCATTGTTATTCGAATTAAAAAAAAATCATAATATTTCATATTTTAAGGACCGCCAGGCAGTCAATGCGTGGAGGAGGGCCCAAATGAATTCAATTCGTGCGCCCCCCCCCCCCAAAAAAAAAAAAAAAGTTAGAAGCACGGCCTCAGTTACATCGAAATATTTCAACTTCTGAGAGATAACATTACAATCGTAATGGTACGTTAAAATTTGTTAGGTACTTCCTTATTAAAGCACTTTTAGCGATACAGTTCTGGCGAGAGTCAGAATAATCGCCACATTGAACAAACTGTCGACTCTTAAAAACAATTCCATTTTTTCTCGGGTGAAGTTCAAATTCGCTTTTGCCGTAAAATGTATGTTTAAAAAAGGATTCTAAAGATAAATATTTTCACATGAGCTTTTTTTGAACAGTTATGCAAATCCTATGAAGCATTTTACTTTGAAAATAGTAAGTGCAAACTGATTTAAATATACTTCTTTGAAGACAACAAAATAGTGAGGTATTCATTGTTCCTAATTTTCAGTCCAAATATTTCAAATAAATTTATTAATAAATCAAACTTTATTTACGTTCATTGTTTTGAAATTGTGGCTGTCCTCAGAGCCACGTTTAGAGTTTATCGGGCTCTAGTCATACAAATGAAAGTCGGGGCCCTTCTTATATAAACAAGAATGAGAGTCATATTTATTTTAAAAAATCACCATTTTTGAAGGTGTGTTAATTTATATTATTAGTTTGAGATTACAAAAAAATGTAGAATGAAAATAAAAAATCAATATTAAATTATTTAAAAAAATTCAAAATGTATTTATTTTCTAATTCTGACGTCAGTAAACTTACCAACGATATCCTCATAACAAAGAGTTTTTATTTTAATATTCTTTTCTAAGTACAGTATTTCCGGTGCGTCAAGCTTTTGTTCCGAAAAAGAACTGCGTCAATAATTTTTTACCAATTTCAGTACAGAAAATGAATGCTCTCCTTCGTCATCGCTCATTTGTAATGTTGAAAAAAATCTTTAAATTATTCCGACATTAGGAAATGTAAATATAATTATTTTTTCCATTATAAAATTCAATTTTTGAGTATCAGGGCATGTATTCTCAACCTTATTTAATATACCAAACTGAACCATTTACACTTTCAATTCGTCATCATTTACATCTTTGCGATAAATAGCCTCAATATAACTTTTACAATGCATAAATGCTTCTATTCTATTATCATATATAAATTTAAATTTATTTCTTGATATACATCACCTCTTCTACACAATTCATCAGTAACAATTCCATCACAAAGGGTTAAAAAATATGTCCACTCTAAAAGCTTCTCCTCCTTTTAATTTTACGTTGTTCTCGTTGTTATCATCGTTTTGTTTTCTGTTTTGTTTTTGTTTTATTTTTAATTCGGTGTTCGGTATTAAGGCACCCTCCTATGTGAAGTTGTCTGCAACGCCCTCTAGCGAGGAGTGCTACTGTTAGTCAGTCTTTGATTGTCGTTCGACTGGCACTGACCCATCGTGCGTCAGTTCGCCAGAACCTTCGTATTCGCTTCGTATTTTTGAAATAAAGTCATTATCGATCTGATTAAACATCCAAATTACCAGTCTATTCACTTTTGTCTTGAACCAGCGCATATGAAATCGACGGAAGAAAATACATTCGGTGTCTTCGAGCCCTATACACGTGCCCATTTTGCTTAGGGGAAAACGCGGCCCTCGCTTCCATACATTATTCCTTTTTTTTTTCATCAAGACATTTTTTATCATACTAAGAGTATGGTGGCTAAATCACCTCTTCAAATGATATGGGTAAACTAAATTAGCAAATCATTGTAAGAATAAAACAATTAACAAAAGTGAAATTCCAAAGTTTTGGTGATTTTAACTAAATGAACCACAATCTTTAACATTTAATGAATTTATTTTACATAAGCGCAAAGCTCTATTTACACTAGGTTTACGAGAAAATCATTTGATGGGATCTTCTCTGCGGACAACTCTCTGTTTCGCCTTCTTTAACTGCAGGTTTAAAAGCTAGGGATGTTCTCCTTATTTACATCAAGGCAGCGCCATCTATTGGATATGGAAACGAAACCCAACACAGAGACTCGTAACCTTTTTCAGTGGTAGGACCCGAAATTATATAATAGTTATTCTTACCAGTTTACAAATATGAATGACAAAATAAAGTAACTATTTAGTCTTTTACTGCGGTGGGCAAGTAGATATTTCAGTTTGAATTATAAATGGCCTGTTAATACCTTTTTGTCAGTCGAAGATTTAATTTCCTTATTGAATTGCAATGCAGCTAGAATGATGAAAATAAAAATCATTTTATTTCTGACACTGGATACGTTTTCATGGATACAGCTCGTCCAGAAGCAGTCAATGCGTCCTCACAGACAATACGAGTATTTTGTAAAACTCCAAGATCATTCAATGAGAAAAAATGCTTGTCATCATTAATCATAAATTCTGGTCGTCGATTTTTATTTTTTACAAGTAAATATTTTACAACTTCTACTTGAAAATTTAGACTCTAAGAGCTCATTTCGGACTCTTAAACTGTATGCAAAGTATTTTTAGACCTTTTAGGTTTTTTCTACCAAAAACGAAGCAGTGAAAATAGAACAATGATATTTTTTTCTTCCGGTATCCGGAAATCACAGGAATTTTTCAGCACCATTACACCTCAAATACTGCATTCATTTTTCTTCATCTTATTGACTGAATGCAAAGTGTTGGGGCTGATAATGTCACATATCTGATTTCAAGCTTTTCTTTTAAATTTTGAAGGAGGTATTCTTAACAAATTGTCCACTGAATTCATTTTAAAATACAGGGTGTCCGGGCTAAAGGTATCCAAAAGTCATGACTTATTTTTACGGAACTACCCATTAGAATTTTTAAAAAAATAATTTAATAGAAAGAACATCTCACGAAGTTTTAATATCAATCATAGATTTCTATCATAGTATCATAGATTTAAATGTGTGCACCTTTTGTAGCACGACTAATGTCTAAATGGTAATCCAGTTTGTAAGGTATACATAAGATTCGATTCACAAGAATCGAACCTTTGAGTGAATGAATTAAAGAAGCTGCTTGAGATATGCTAATTTCGGCATACGCGCTTGGTATAAATACCAAGCAGCTTGATTAAGTGAAGAGGTTGTTAAAGTTGATAGATAAGCGAAGTAAGGGAGCTACGAGGTAAGCAGCTCCAGGTGTTAACCGGCGCTTGTGCTTAGGGGGCCCAAAGTTTACGTGGCAGAACTGCTGGTTTGACTCTGTTAGTTTGTGAGTATTGCAAAGTATATTTTTATTGAATGCTAATATATATTCCGTACAAGTAGTACGTATGCTTATTGCTGTAAAAGCAAATTCTATATGTGCAACGAATTCAATAAACATTGTTTCATGTATAAACTGTGTTTGTATCAAATTCATTTAGAGTGCCACTTCAAATTATATACACCCAAGTGTGGGTAGAAGTGAGCAATTCTCTATAAGTTCTCTCCAAGTGTTTCGTAGCATATCAGGCGTTATTAGACTTTTTGCTTGGGGATGCATTAAATCCGAAGTGTATAAACAAAAAAATTAAACTGTGGAGGAGTTGAAGAAGCTTATCATTCAAGCAATTCGTGTAATAAGTCCTGAAATGCTACGAAATACTTGTAGAGAACTGGATTACCATTTAGACGTTTGATGTTCTATAAAGGTGCACACATCGAAATCTATGATACTATGATCGAAATCTATGATTGATATTAAAACTTGGTGAGATGTTCTTTCTATTTAAATATTTTTTTTTTAATTCTAATGGGTAGTTCCGTAAAAATAAGTCATGATTTTTGGATACCTTTAGCCCGGACACCCTGTATATCGAAAATATTAACATCGGTCCTTAGAGGTTACAATTGCAAAAGATAAAAAAATAATAACTCTAGAAGGAAAATAGGCGGCATTACAAATTTAAAAACACACACAAAAAAAAACCCAATCACTTGGGGCTATCCCACTTTCCAACTCGAAAACCGCTAATCCATCTTTAAAATCAGTCAAGCTAACATCTTAAAAATAAGATTGATGTACGGGTAACTTCCACTTTCGTAGGTGTAGTCCAGCAGTTTTCGATCATACCAAATTCAAGCATATATTTATATTGAATTAGCGCTGGATGGCAAAATACTGTGCTTATCTGTGCCCAGTCGTCTTAACCCGTCGTTGGTCGCACCAATTTGAGTAACGCCAATGGTCGCACGTGAGAGTTTTTCTCACACTAGCCTTTTCCGCTGTTTTAAGTTGTCTACTCAATAATAACACTTTAAAATTGTTTCTTTTCAAGGAATTACATTAATATTTAGCAAGCACGAACAAGGGAATTGCAATTAAAATAATTATTTTACAGCTATTATTCAGGAAAATTAATAGCGAAAGTGAAATAAAAAAATCATACCTACTTTATGAATCATATTTATAAAAAGCATATTATTTATACTTTATTAGAACGTCAACTGCAAGTCTTATAAATTAGACGACATGGACCTGGTAAATGAAATATTATACTAGAAGTCTTTATTAACACAACATTCGGGGCACACGTAAGTTGAATGTTCGGTACAAATAGGTCGCGCACAGGTAATACAACCCTTTTTTGATTTCCTATTTTTTTCTTCTAGGACAGAATGCAGAAAATCCGGCGTTTTCAACATTTCGTTTGATTATTGAGGAACTTTCAACTCCTGTTATTTGGCTAATTGCACTTCGCAATGCGGGTGACAAGTTTGGAACTGAATAACGGGTCACCAGATGAGGTTTCATGAGTTCCAATGCTAATTCCTTCAAGAAGGCTCATACATGCAGTATACATAATTTGGCTGTTGATACCACCAATGTTCATGATCGAAAAAAATAATGTCAATGGCCATCTTCTACTTACTCTCGAAACAGAGTACTCACCTTTGAGTTCGTCGACTACATCAACACCACCCTTAGCGAAATTATAAAAAGTAATAATCTCTGGTTTAGAGAGGACGCCAGAATCTTCATCTATTTTGTTATCATTGTGGAAAGAGGAATAAAGAAGAACATTTTTGCCTTTCTTTGGAATAAAGACACTAAAGTGCCAGTTGACGAAAACGCAAACATACTGCTTCGTTCTTCCCTATATTTTGTACTCACAAAGATAAGTGGCACTTTTTATTTTTTGACCTTTTATATTTTTTGTTTGGTCGCGCTGCTAACAAATAAAATTTGCAAATAAAATTAGGCTATAAACGTACTCGCATCATAGCGTTATCTATAAAAATAACACAAACTCTGGTGGTGTCTTCGTGAGAAACGCTCTCACGTGATGCAAACGCCAGTGGTCGCGCGATGAGAGAAATGCTCACACAAAGGATACCTAAGCAAATAGAATGCTGTTTGAAGGTCAAACACGCCCTGATTCTTATCGGAACTGATAGCAGATTGTTGAGGAGATTCAAAAAGTCTGCTAGACAGGGGGTGATGTCCCCAGGGTCACTTTCAAATAAGGTGTGCAATTTATATGACAAGCGTGAGAGAAACGCTCATAGCGCGACCAATGACGGGTTAAAGCCATGCGCTTGTTGAGCAGTAGTTCTTCCGGATCTGAGCAAATTACTTGTATTTATGGTTGATCAGCGGACTTCTATACAAGGTATTTTAACGTAGGATTACGTTCTTCCATAACGGTCCTCCGGAAAGCAAAATTTCAGACAGTAAAACCATCCGTTGTCGCAAGTTATAATTTTGGCAGCGCGCCAAACCCAGTCTTGTATCGCTTGGGCAAGCAGTAAACAGTTAAACAGAAAAGTACCAAAATGTGTCAAAATTTTGACTCACACACACACACACACACACACACATATATATATATATATATATATATATATATATATATATATATATATATATATATATATATAATGCATACATACATATATACATACAAAAGAGCTAAACAACGATAAGTAATCCTACGTTAATAACCCGAGGTAGTTTCGTTAGAAGAGACTACCTGAATTTTTTTTTTCGGGAATACTGCGTTCGCTTTCTTCTTTAATATTGAAAATAAGGAATAAAAGTGCTGCAAATAGCAAATGGTTTTTAATTTAAGCGATACGATATTTAAGGAAGTTTATCTTTAGGAAAGTCTGATTGGTTTATTTAACGCAAAAGAATTCAAAATTATTAATAGAGTCTGACCCCAGGATTTCGTAATGATGATCTTTCACTGAATGTCAGACATACATCATTCATATCGAGATGTGATTAAAAAATTAGCTACTTGTATCAAATGAAGCTGATTAAATGCATTTTAAAGTCAAAATGTTATTCTAAAAATTATAAATCGTACAAAATTTCGAAGTATTATTCAATCAAAAGTCGAATTAAACTTATATGTATAGAAATTAATAGAAATTTCCCTTATTTTAGATCTTAATAGAAATTTCATTTATTTCGATACTTTATTTTTAAATAGAGCAAACCTGGTCCGTGTCTACCAATTTTATAATCATTCTCTCAATACATATTTAGTTTCACGATGTATTTTCTTGAGATAAATTTGCTTAATGTGCAGGGATAAAGATTTTGTTTATATTAATTTTGTACCACGACACAATGGTAAAAATAAATATCAGTTAAACACTAGGCCTAGCTTTGCATATTGTGGTGGA
>OU015501.1:126397631-126550131 GCA_907164885.2 Dolomedes plantarius
GCTGATAATTGCTCCCCATTTATTTTAATTTTCTTCCGACTATTCCGATATTCCAGTACTATTCATTTCGCTTCAACCGTAAACTGCCCTTCAATACAAATAACAGTTTCATTTTTCCACCTTTATGGTAGAAATTTAAAAAAGAAAGGAAAAACTGGTTTCCTATGAGTTCACAATAGATTCGCTTGCCTTTGTAATTTCAAAGAAAGTGTTGATGCTAATTATCCTATTTAAAGTAATGATAGAGACTCAAAGAAAAGCCGTTAAGGGAATATCTGTGTAAAAATTAAAGATAATTTTTTGAAAATACGAGTTATACCGTATTTTGGGGGGATCCGCAATAATCGTAAAAGGCAGTGGGTTAACCCACAAAAAACGCTTAAACATATAATAAGATTTTAACCTTTTCCTTACGGGGTGGGACAGCATGTATCCCAAGAATACGGGTATATATATATATATATATGTATGTATGTACGTACGTATGTATGTATGTATATGTGTGTGTGCATATATAACCCCCTTAACGGCCGTTCTTACAAAGGAGGTATGAAATTTCTCGTTCTAAAGAGGGAATCGGAAAAATGGGCCTCGTAAGTTAAAGGTTAAGGGCCCGAGGTAACCTAGTGGTAGCGTGATGGCCCTCGGACTGGGGGTGCCCCGTTCGAATACTAACGAAAGCCTTAAAATACCCTAGTATGTAGGCCGGATATGGGGACGGTGAATCTGTAGAATGGAAAGTCCTATGAATTCAATGGGTGGAAGAAGGTACAAGCCCCCCATGTCGCCTCAAGGGGGGGGGGAGTTCTGGATAAATTGTGGTAGCATTTGGCTAATTCGGACTCCAACTCTTGTTGCGTGATTAAAAACCGGAGCCACACCCCTCAGCCTATATGGATCTTATCGGGAATGCTCCGGCCAGGGGACAGAAGTCACAATAACATAGGATGTTAAAAAATTATAGCTTTTATTCCTTTATTAATACTGCTATCCAAAAATAACTAGTGTGCATATTTGTACATGGAATCGTTATAATTATTTGTCTTAAGGCCCGAAACACAGGATTTTATTTTTGATTGAATGTGTGAAGTAAAAAATTTAAAAGTAAAATCTGCATTTTTAATTTTAATATAAGAACTAAATCCCGAATTAAGAATATGCTTAATATATTACGTTCATCGGTAAGGAACTATGGATTTAGAGTGTTGTCGGTGGTTTAACCCGTCATTGGTCGCGCTATGAGCATTTCTCTAACGCTTGTCTTATAAATTGCACCCCTTATTTGATATTGACCATGCGGACGCCATCCCCCGTCTAGCTGACTTTTAGAACCTCCTCAACAATCTGTTATCAGTTCCGATAAGAATCAGGGCGTGTTTGACCTTCAAAAGTCTGCTATTTGCTTAGGTGTTCTTTGTGTGAGCATTTCTCTCATCACGCGACCACTGGCGTTTGCATCACCTTGAGAGCGTTTCTCACCAAGAGACCACCAGCGTTTGTGCTATTTTTATAGATAACGCGATGATGTGAGTACGTTTATCGCCTAATTTTATTTGCAAATTTTGTTTGTTAGCAGCGCGAACAAACAAAAAATAAAAAAAGACTAAAAAATAAAAAGTGCCACCTATCTTTGTGAGTACAAAATATAGGAACGAACGCAGCAGTATGTTTGCGTTTTCGTCAACTGGCACTTTAGTGTCTTTATTTCAAAGAAAGGCAAAAATGTTCTTTATTTCTCTTTGCACAATGACAACAAAATAGATGAAGATTCTGGCGTCCTCTCTAAACCAGAGATTATTACTTCTTATAATCTCACTAAGGGTGGTGTCGACGTAGTCGACAAAAACTCAAAGGTGAGTAATCTGTTTCGAGAATAAATCGCAGATGGCCATTCACATTATTTTTTTTTATCATGAACATTGGTGGTATCAACAGCCAAATTATATATACTGCAAATACAAACTATAGGATGGCTAGATGAGCCTTCTTGAAGGAATTAGCATTGGAACTCATGAAACCTCACCTGGTGACCCGTTATTCAGTTCCAAACTTGTCACCCGCATTGCGAAGTGCAATTAGGCAAATAACAGGAGTTGAAAGTTCCTCAAGAATCAAACGAAATGTTGAAAACGCCGGATTTTCTCCATTCTGTCCTAGAAGAAAAAATAGGAAATCAAAAAAGTGTTGTATTACCTGTGCGCGACCTATTTGTACCGAATATTCAACTTACGTGTGCCCCGAATGCTGTGTTAATAAAGACTTCTAGTATAATATTTTATTTACCAGGTCCATGTAGTCTAATTTATAAGACTTGCAACTGACGTTCTAATAAAGTATAAATAATATGCTTTTTATAAATTTGATTCATAAAGTAGGTATGATTTTTTTTATTTCACTTTCACTATTAATTTTTCTGAATAATAGCTGTAAAATAATTATTTTAATTGTAATTTCCTTGTTCGTAATTGCTAAATATTAATGTAATTCATTGAAAAGTAACAATTTTGAATTGTTATTATTGAGTAGAAAACTTAAAACAGCGGAAAAGGGTAGTTTGAGAAAAACTCACACGCGCGACCACTGGCGTTACTCAAATGGGTGCGACCAACGACGGGTTAAATGTCAAAGCTCAGAATTTTAAAACATTCAGAAAAACATCATTTTGCATGAAATACAAAACAACGGCAGATTAAAAATCAAAAAAGGTCTCAAATAAAGCCAAAATTAATTCACTCTACAATCAGCAGAATATTTTAGAACCAATTTTTGAAGAAGAAATTCCAGTCTTATATGGAAAGGACATTGATAAAGTTGAGCTTCATATTGCCAAAGCCTCTAGTCACACGTTTAAATCAACTGCCGCTTATTTAGCAAAGAAATAATCAGAAACAGGACTAAAGTGTATCCCATTTAATGAAATACCTATAAAATCACCCGACGCTTCTCCATTGGACTTTTCAGCTTTCAGTTTATTAAAACGAGCCTTAGGAAAACGGCATCGAAGAACACAGAACGGACTTTGGAAAACGGTCCAAGAGGAATGGGGTAAAATCGACATGACAGTACTAAGAAAAAGTCTACTTTCATGAAAAATTCGAGCTCGAGCTATTGTCAAGAACCATGGCTATCAGATAGAAGCAAATCGCTGCAAAAAAATTCGGCATTTATGCATAAAACTTAACTACCAAAATCATTTCCATAAAGTGCTACCGACCTTCTGTATGAGGAGTAAATCTTTAAATATTTAGACAATAATGTATAAAATTGCAATGTATAGTTGATGAAATAAGTCATTCAATGTTTACAGGATTGAGTGAAAAAATAGCAGGAAACAAAAGTTAATATAATGATTTTTATAACATTCATGTGAACTTGTATGACACACACAGGCACAAGACAGTTAAACCTCCGTTCAGCATCGCCTCTGATTGAAGAAAAAGTAACTCTAAAATTACGTTTAACTGATTTAAAGAAAATTTAGTCTGTTCTTAATTCTTCAGGACATCGATTTACATATTAGCTGAAACATTATGAACTTTTCTAAACATTGTATAGAAGCTCATTTTTCGGTTTCTCCCTTATTTATATCAAAGAATTTCGGTGATCTACTAGTTAAAACACAACTACTTTTTCACTGCAAAAATATACCGAAAATTCTAGAAGAAACAGCGTGGGAGTAGTTCGTGGGCTCAAAAGCTCATTTTTCGGTTTCTCCCTTATTTATATCAAAGAATTTCGGTGATCTACTAGTTAAAACACAACTACTTTTTCACTGCAAAAATATACCGAAAATTCTAGAAGAAACGGCGTGGGAGTAGTTCGTGGGCTCGAAAGCTCATTTTTCGGTTTCTCCCTTATTTATATCAAAGAATTTCGGTGATCTACTAGTTAAAACACAACTACTTTTTCACTGCAAAAATATACCGAAAATTCTAGAAGAAACAGCGTGGGAGTAGTTCGTGGGCTCGAAAGCTCATTTTTCGGTTTCTCCCTTATTTATATCAAAGAATTTCGGTGATCTACTAGTTAAAACACAACTACTTTTTCACTGCAAAAATATACCGAAAATTCTAGAAGAAACGGCGTGGGAGTAGTTCGTGGGCTCGAAAGCTCATTTTTCGGTTTCTCCCTTATTTATATCAAAGAATTTCGGTGATCTACTAGTTAAAACACAACTACTTTTTCACTGCAAAAATATACCGAAAATTCTAGAAGAAACAGCGTGGGAGTAGTTCGTGGGCTCGAAAGCTCATTTTTTCGGTTTCTCCCTTATTTATATCAAAGAATTTCGGTGATCTACTAGTTAAAACACAACTACTTTTTCACTGCAAAAATATACCGAAATTCTAGAAGAAACGGCGTAGGAGTAGTTCGTGGGCTCAAAAGCTCATTTTTCGGTTTCTCCCTTATTTATATCAAAGAATTTCGGTGATCTACTAGTTAAAACACAGCTACTTTTTCACTGCAAAAATATACCGAAAATTCTAGAAGAAACGGCGTAGGAGTAGTTCGTGGGCTCAAAAGCTCATTTTTCGGTTTCTCCCTTATTTATATCAAAGAATTTCGGTGATCCTCGCACTTGTGAACTGCTCATAGAGACAATTACACCTCATTCTCCTCGGTCTGACGATGAACTATTAATGAGTTCGAAACATGTCCCCAGCCCATTACATCGTGGAATATACAAGGTTGTGTTTTCCTATTAGAAGAAAAATTCAAGGTCCATGCTGCCATTCTTCTTTGCTGAAGATATGTTTGCTCGGCGCCAAAATTGTCTTCCAAAATTATTCATATAATTTTTTTTATTTTATTTTATTTTTTTATTATTATTATTTTTTAATTTTATTTTTAAGTTGATCCCTTCCACCCTTTAAATTATATGTACCACCCGTAACCCGTTTGGTTACCCAATGTTCCTAAGTTATGAGGAATTCATGTTAATTTCGATATTGTTCACAAATGAATGTTTATTTTGATACAATTATATATATAATAGCCGTTGTCTCTGTATAACACTTCCGGGCTGTACTCATCTTTCAATTGAAGCCCTCAGTAAACAAACGGCCGGTTAGGCTTAATTTCAATTTCAGATGTGGATCAGAATTTTTTCCTACCTAAAAACTAATATCTTCTCCATCAAATCACGTTTGTTCAGCCTATTTTTCTATAAAACATTCAGAACTAAAAAAAAATTGGTTGCTTTTAGCTGTATATTTAACAGTTTTTAAAAATCTGTTTACTTTTGCGATGAATTCTGAAAGTAAACAAACTTGAATATGAATGAATCAAGTAGCTCAAGTATTCATATCGCGTAGTGAGCTGTAAAAAACTGGCTGGCAGTCTACTACTCCAATCGCATGAAAAACTAAACAAATAAAAAATAATGAAAGGGTTTGCTTTTACAAGGTGTGGATTAAATGCAATATTTTTAGATAATTCGGGATATTTTTTTAACTTTCATATACTTTTTCCATTATGACGTCATTATTAGTATTATGACGTCAAAATGACGGGTTACCTTCTAGTAGAAAAATATTTTCAATCTATTTGAGTTATTCATAACTTAAGAAACAGAATAAACAATTTCTTCTCATTTTGAGAAGCAATTTCTCTAAATCCAGCAACAGTTTTTGATGATAGCTTCTGTTGAGTTGCCCTATCTTTTAAAAATTCTCTAACATTTATTTCCTCTTTAACTGCTGCTTGGAGCCACATTACCAATTTTTCTGAAAATAAAATAGACTTACCGTAAAGAAAAGATTCCCCTTTCAGTCGATAAATGAGAAATAAGTGACAAACTTGGTCATAACTTAATGATGAACGAACTAGGAAATATAACTGAAATGGTTGTAAATCCAAATTTTATTTTTTGATTTTAAAGGATAAATATAGATTGAGACATACATGTGTATGCGTACGTGTGTGTGTATATATATAAATTTAGCGCAAACCTTAACAATAGTCAATGGTAACCAATCAAAACTATTACCAGAAATGTACCTATAATTCAAAAGCCCCTCCCCAATTTTTATTTATTTTTTAACTTATTTTAGATTTTAGACATAGCGTATACTTATCAGTTTTTGCGACCTTTTTTTTATTTTGTAATGAATTGCAATCAAACTCGGAATTCATGCATAACATATATTATGACTTGATCCAATAAAAAAAATATTTTAATATGTACCTAAATATCTTATTTATAAGCTTATATAATGTAAATTAATATAACTCATTTACTAACCTTATACGAGTGCCCTCCCCACGCATGATTATTAAAGTGATTTTTCTGAGAGCGAATTCTCAGTATTGGTGCTGGATTGGCTTGGTGCTAAAAGTTTCCTGCTGTATTCTTATTAAGAGTTAGTGTTTTCTAAAATCCTACCGACACCTTCTTGTGGTGGACCCTAGGGGTCAGTCTTCGGATTGACTGCTAACCTCGGAGGAGCGTGGGGGCCGCCCGCTAAACGAGCTCACAATGGACCCTATGTTGGGTAAGTAGACGCGGCTCACTTTGGACTTGTATGAAAAGGAAAATAAATTATTGGACATTATTAGTGTGTCAAAGTGGACAGTGGAAACGAAGAAAACCCTAAATGGGGCCGTTAAAGATCTTCCGAACGTTGATATCGGAGTGATTGATATTATTATGTATTACAGAGGTCAGATTTCCATTTTGAAAAAAGGACAGAAAGGCAGCTATGCGGAGGCTGTTAGAGGTGGCTATGAGATAAGAAAGACAGAAAGATCTCGTAAGAGAGGAGATGGGGAACATTTGATCATGATTGTACCGAAAGCTGAACAAACAGCGGAAGCAACGAAGGAGGTTCTGGACCTCGTGTAGCCCGCAAAAATGAGCATTGGAATAAAAGTGTCCAAGAAAACACAGAATGGGGGGCTTGTCGAGATCGTCCTTCTTTCCAGTTTCTATTACAAGCCCCCCATTAATCAACTTGTCGCGATCACCAACTCGCCCATTAATCAACTTGTCGCCATCTTTAATCAACTTGTCGAGATCGTCCTTCTTTCCAGTTTCTATTACAAGTTGATTAAAGAATTTCAAGAGCACGACCGGTTGAATGAGCGTTATAAGCTGGAAAAGCCGAAAAAAAGAGACTCACGAGTGCTAATATTTGGGGTGAACATTAGTTATGGCAAAGAGGAGTTTAAAGAAAAGTTAAGAGAACAGAATGAAGAACTGAGAGAAGCTGAAATTGAAGTTCTAACCAGATATAAAGCTAAGCATGGAGAAAACTTGTTGATAAGTGTTAAGGGAGAGACATTCAGGAAATCAGAAAGAGTTAATAAAGTCAAGTTAGACTGGCAGTGCTATAATTTGAAAGAACTCTTGAAACCATTAATTTGTCATAACTGCTGGTAGTAAGGCCACTTGGCCAAGTATTGTAAGAGCAAGAGAATTTGTAGTACTTGTGGTCTAGATTACCATGGAGATACCGAGGAATGTCGAGATAAACGTATTAGTTGTATTAATTGTTGTAAGTGTTGTTTATTATACCGGAAGTGCAATGTTTAAACGATGCTTCGCCGCCTTCGCACTGAGCTAAAAATCCCCTTCAGCTCTTTAGTCCGAGCATAGGCAACGTGTTGTGAACACGCTAATTTGTAACTCTCCGTAACTACTATATAAATAAAGATGTTCCTTTTCTAGTAAGAATTAATAACGTACGCGTTTATAGAGCACTTCAACAGGTTATGGGCCCAAATTATTGTCATATCTTTTAAACTTCCATTTCTCTGTAAAGATATTATTCTCAGCGTAAAGTCACTTTCGATTTGACGCCATTTATTCTTCGTTCTTTTTTGGACTTTCGGATCAGCGAAAAATTAATATACTGGAATCCGGACGGCATATCGAAAAGCTGAATAATAACAACTTCTACATTTGGAAATTTAAAGTTAAACTATTACTAATTAAAGAGGACTTATGGGAAGTTATAGAAAAAGAACCACCATCGCCATTAACTGCAAAATGGTCAACGAAAGATGGAAAAGCCCGTGCAACTATAGGTCTTTCATTAGAAGACAACCATCTTGGGCTCATCAGAAAATTAGCAACAGCAAAAGAAACATGGTTCGCTTTAGAACATTATCGTAATAAAGGAACTCTCTCGCGAAAAGTCGGACTCTTAAAAGAATTGTGTTCTCTTCGATTGAAGCAAGATGGAATAATGGCGGAACATCTTATGAAAATGGAAAGTCTTGTGGATCAACTTACTGCACTAGGTGAGAAAATTTCTGATCCATTATTCATAGCTTTTATGTTAAGTAACTTACCAATTAATTACGCTACAATAATAACTGCTCTTGAAATAAGACCAGAAACTGATCTAACATTAGAACTTGTTAAAGGTAAACTAATCGAAGAATTTAAACGCAAAAGTGAAAGTAAAGATATTGATAATGCTTCTAAGGATAATGATTATAAAGTTCTTAAATCTGTTAGTAAATCTATTAACAATGTTTATGTTGATAAAAAGAATAAGTTGCCTAATTGTTTCTTCTGTAAGAAAATAGGCCATATGCAAGCCGAATGCAGAAAATATGCGAAGTGGAGAAACAAAAATTACCAAAATCAATTGGTAAACGTAACGAAAGTATCCTATGTTAACAATAATTTAGAAGTTAATAATGAATATTGTTTTTCTGGTGCAAATTTTATGAATAATTCTTGGTGTATTGATAGTGGAGCTACAACACACATGTGTAGTGATAAAAATATGTTCACTTTCATTGACGATAATGCCATTTCGGATCAGATCATATTAGCCAACGGTAAAACAGTATTCAGTCAGGGAAAAGGAAACTATTTGATAAATTTTAGGAACCAAAATAATAAGGAAGTTTTAATAACTGAAAAGGATGTTTTATTTGTTCCTGATCTTTCCAAGAATCTATTATCTGTGAAGAAGCTGACTGATAATGGCTATGAAGTTATATTTAAAAATAAGAAGTGTCGCATAATTAAAGATAGCAAATTTATTGCATCAGGATGTATTCAAGAAAATTTGTATATTCTTGACGAAGGTGAACATGCCTTACACACGAAACAGACGCATGCAGAATGCATTCACGATTGGCACGCGAAGTTAGGTCATAGAAACCCAGCAGATATTTTAAGGATGGATAAAGATAATATGACTGAAGATATGAAAATATCACCTTGTTTGCAGAAAATTGTTTGTGAAGAATGCATTGCAACTAAAGCTTGCCGTGAACCATTTCCTCAAAAATCTCTCTCGAAAACTTCTGGAACTCTTGATTTAATTCATACTGATCTTTGCGGTCCTATGCAGACGCTGACACCAAGTGGGGCCAGATATATTCTAACAGTCATTGATGATTTTAGCAGATACAATAAATTTTATCTTCTAAAGCGTAAAGAAGAAATGCAGCAAAATATCCAGCATTTCCTCAAAGAATCTCTTACCCAAATTGGCAAAATTACCAAGCGTTTGAGATCAGATCGAGGAGGGGAATATATAAGTAAAGAATTTGAGAAACTACTTAAAAATAACGGTGTTTTGCATGAAAAGACTGTACCATATTCACCGCAACAAAATTGTGTAGCAGAACGAAAGAACAGAACATTACTAGAGATGACAAGAGTGATGTTAAAATCTGCAAATCTTCTGAACAAATACTGGGGTGAAGGTGTTGTCACAGCAAATTACTTGCAAAATAGACTGCCAACAAAAGAAATCACATCAACTCCCTTTGAAAAGTGGCATAGCAGAAAACCTTCATTGTCACACATACAAACTTTTGGATCCCCTCTTTATGGGCACGTATCTCTTCAAAAGCGAAGAAAACTTGACCATACAGATGTTAAACGTATCATGGTTGGATATGAAGAAGGCACTAAAAGATACCGATTACTGGACACAAGTACAGATACCGTAATCATCAGTAGAGATGTTACCTTTCTACCGAAAGATCCTCATGCCAAGTGTATGCAAGAAACAGTAAATACAGAAACTCAAAACATTGAGGAACAAGCAGATCAAGAAAACGATGCAAAATTACCGGCGGTTGAAGAGCGAATAAAGCAAGAAGTCTCAGACGAAACAGAACCAAGACGCTCGGTTAGACTAAACAAAGGTGTACCACCCGAAAGATTAAAGATGTCGTCTTTTAAGGCACAATAAGTGGAAACATCTGATCCATCGTCAAACCAAGAAGCATGTACCAGCCCAAATAATGAATATTGGAAACAAGCCATGCAGGCAGAAATTGACGCTTTAAAAAAATGGAACTTGTGAATTAACAGATGCTCCTGAAAATAAAGTCATTATAGGATGCAAATGGGTATTTAAAACGAAAAACAGATGCTGAAGGAAAGTTTTCACGTTATAAAGCCTGTCTAGTTGCCCAAGGTTATCAGCAGAAATACGGACATGACTATGACGAAGTTTTTACACCTGTTGCAAAACTAACTACTTTGCGACTGTTACTAAACGTGGCAGGAAAATAGAAAATGGCTGTACGTTATTATGATATACAATCAGCGTATCTGAACGGTGATTTATGCCATGAAGTACACATGAAGCAGCCACCTGGATTTGAAGGCGATAAGGACAAAGTCTGTAAACTTATAAAGAATTTGTATGGATTAAAACAAGGAGCAAATGAGTGGAACAGAAAACTCAATAAAGTACTCTTAGAAAGTGGATTTCAAAGAAGTCAAAATGACCCATGCTTGTACTCAAGACAGAATGCAGGTCAGATATACTTCATTGTCCATATGGATGATATAGTTATTTCCGGAACAACTGAGATATTACTAGGCAAATTTGAAAAAGAATTCAGTGACTTTTTCGTGATGAAAAATTTAGGCAATCTTCAATACTACTTAGGAATCAATTTTGAAAGGAATAATGATGGAATATTTTATATGAACCAATCAACTTATATATCAAAGAAGCTTAAAGAATACCCTCTAGAGGATTGCAAAACATCAAAAGTACCTATTGATCATAGTTTTTACAAGCAAAACACATTTTCAGAACTCTTGACAAGAAACGTCGATTATAAAAGTGCAATTGGATCTTTGTTGTACTTAGCAGTCAACACGAGACCCGGTATTGCGACAGTAGTTTCAATTTTAGCTCGCAGTGTCTCAAAACCTACTGAAAGAGACTAGACGGAAGTCAAAAGAGTATTCAGATACTTGAAGCTCATAAATTGTGTCTTGGAGATTCGAAGCTCATAAATTGTGTCTTGGAGATTCGACTGAACATCAGAATAATTCATTCTTGTGTTTTGTGGATGCCGATTAACTACCCTACAGATCTAAAATAGAACACTGGTTATTTCTTCAAGTATCAAGGAAGTGTTCTAACATGGATTAGAAGAAAGCAATCAACAGTGACTTTGTCATCAACCGAAGCAGAATTTATTGCACTTGCAGAAGCTGCCAAGGAAACTGTATCGCTGCAGAGACTCTTACAAGACTAAAATGTAGGTGACGTACCCTACATTTTCTATGAAGACAACCAAAGTTGTCTCAAGATGATGAAGAATGAAAAGTGCAGTAGGAGAACCAAGCACATTGATACTAGGTATCATTTTGTTAAGGATCTAATCAAAGAAAAGAACTTTGAACTAAAGTATCTCCCTACTGAGCCTATGACTGCTGACTTATTGACCAAACCATTAGGGAATTTCAAACTTAAAACTTTTAGTAAAGATCTTGGTCTATGTTAGTCATTATATTTTTTGTTATATGTTCATCTTTAAGGTAAGTCTTCAGTATTTCCTTATGTTACAACATTGAGGAGGGGTGTTGTTTATTATACCGGAAGTGCAATGTTTAAACGATGCTTCGCCACCTTGGCACGGAGCCAAAAATCCCCTTCACCTCCCTTCTTTCGTCCGAGCATAGGCAGCGTGTTGTGAACACGCTAATTTGTAACTCTCCGTAACTACTATATAAATAAAGATGTTCCTTTTCAAGCAAGATTTAATAACGTACGCGTTTATAGCGCACTTCAACACTAAGTACAAAGAGAGATTTACTGTGGAACTTGATACTTTCCATTTTCCAACTGATCCCTCATGCTTCTGCTACGGCATTAAGTTGAGAAACTTATAGCGAAAACAAGACTATAGTGGGATCGATCCGGGGCAAGACCCCGGTCGTCGGCGGACTTGAGCGAGGAACTACTTTTGGTTCTCTAGAACTTTGTTTCTTGCTGGTGATACATAGTTGATTCGATACATCACATAGGCTCTGTTGTGGACCCGAGCTGGGTAATTGTTCTGATTGTTTGTGCTAATTTGAAAATGTTAAGTTAAAAAGCTTGTTATTTGTTTGTTATAATTATGTTGGTGTCCTAAGTTCTGGATTGTAATATTGTTTAGTTTGTCTCCTGCACGATTAGTGCAGGACTTCCGTAAACTGATTTTGTAATATTGGAGCTCAATAAACATGGGGAGTCGATGTACATGACAGTGTGGTGGCTGCGGTTAAAGGGAATTATTGTTATTTTAGAATTAATCATGGCTCGGTTCGTAGGCCGTGAGCGGGCGGTGTCAAGCTGCATAGACTGTGTTTGAGGAGAAGCGAAGCGCCCCGCTGTCGCGGGACCGGATGTCCGTTCCTGCGCAACTGGTGTCGAGCGGGTTGCCGTCGTGGCGACGAGTTGTCCGTAGTATTGTGTGCCGTATAAGCTAACCGCTGAGGTCGGCGTGAATGTTTCGAATCTTACTAACCTTATACGAATGAATTATATAAAGTTCTTTGGGTATTAACAACGTATAATGGAAATAAGTATTGACAGATGTGACTAAACAAGAGTACTTGAGGGCTCGTATGGAAAAGGCACCAAAGTGAAAGCTATCTCCAGACTCTAAATCGACTCGTACTGGCTCTATGCTTTTGCAGTTAAATTTAGCTCTATCACCGATTTTTGTGTAAAATACACTGAAGAGCCAAAAAAATGGTACACCTGCCAAATATCATGTAGGGCCCCCACGAGTGCCGCAACACGATGTGGCATGGACTCGACTAATGTCTGAAGGTATCCTGGAGGAAATTCACACCATGAATCCTGCAGGGCAGTCCAGAAATCCATAGTGCGAGGAGGTAGAGATCTCGTCTCAGCAGCACGTTGCATGGCATCCCAGATATGCTCAATAATGTTCATGTCTGGGGATTTAGGTAGCCAGTGGAATTGTCTAAAGTAAGAAGAGTGATCCTGGAGCCCCTCAGTAGCAACACTCGACGTGTGGGGTGTCACATTGTCTTGCTGGAATTGTCAAAGTCCGTCAGAATGCACAATGGTCATGAATGGGTGTAGATGATCGGACAGGATGCTTATGTACCCGTCACCTGCCAGAGTCGTCTCTAGACGTATCAGGAGTCCCATATCACGCCAACTGCACACGCACCATATCATCACAGAGGCTCCACCAGTTTGAACAGTCCCCTGCTGACATGTACGGTCCAGCTATTCATGAGGTTGTTTCCATACCCGTACACGTCCATCCGTCCGTTACAATTGGTAACGACACTCGTCAGACCAGGCAACGTATTTCTAGTCATCAACAGTCCAATGGAAGTGTTGGCGGGCCCAGGCGAGGCGTAAAGCTTTGTGCCGTGCAGTCAACAACAGTACACGAGTGGGCCTGCGGCTCCGAAATCCCATATCAATGACGGTCCGTTGAACAGTTCGCACGCTGACACTTGTTCATTCCCCAGCATTGAAATCCGCAGTAATTTGAAGAAGTGTTGCACATATATCTCGTTTAAGGATTCTCGTCAGTCGTCGACGGTCCCGTTCTTTCAAGGTCTTTTTCCGGCCGCACCTCTGTCGGAGATTTGATGTTTTACCGGATACCTGATATTCACGGTACACTCGTGACATGGTTGTGCGCGAAAATCCAAATTGTGCTATGTCCCATCTATCGTGCGCCGACTATAACACCACGTTCAAAGTCACATAAATCATGATAACCTACCATTGTAGCAGCAGGAACCGATCTAACAGCTTCGCCAGACACCTGTTGTCTTACGTATAGGGCTGCCAACCGTATCGCGTTACGCTGATTGGCTGTATATCTCCGTTATTTTCATACGCACACATGTACCAGTTTTTTGGCTCTTCAGGGTATTTATACGATTCAAAATAAATTAAATGTTAAATAAACATTCATGACTAGTAGTAAATATAATAACTGCGTAATACGTCGAAGAGTTTGCTATGTTCATCTCAATGCTCAAATTATATTTAAAGGTTATTGTAATTCATACATGTGACATTATTTTCCAATTTGGGTCAAGTCACATAAGTATATATATATTAATAATTTTTACCCTGACTTAAGGGTTTACAAATGGTTTCAACTGTTAAAATACAACCACTAAATAATCATTTGCATATTTATGAGAGATACCAAAGAAGCTATCTTTTTCTAATCATTGCAGCATAATCTGTTTCTAAAATACGCTAGTTTTCAATACTGTTTGAATCCTGACGTTTATACAAGCCAAAGGTAAAAATTACAAATGAAAAAATAAATATCTGTGAAAAGAAGATTTTTTCTGCCATTCAAAAGAAAATAAAAAAAATAATAGAGAAAAAAGTGATGGGGAATAAAATGCATTTAAATTAATATTGGAACAAAAATTTTTACGATTACTGCTAATAATAAAATGAAAAGGTGCTAGCAGAGCATGGAAAAAAATTGTTTCATTTAAAAGCTTAAAAGGAGAAAGTATGAACATTTGTTAGAGAAAAAAGTTCCGCTTAATGAATGTAAATATAAAGTGGGGTTTATCTTAAATCATAATAAAGATAAAATGGCATAATGAGAAAAATAAAACCTTGTTATGAAAAATAGAATGAAAAAAAATGAAAAGTTCAGTGAAATTCTGAAAAGTTTTGCATGTGTTGTCAACTCTCTTGTGGACTGGAATTTTAAATAGAGCATTATTCTAGCCATTGGAAGGACATCACATACCCAACTACAGGTTTCTAGTTGAAAAACTTGAAATACAGCAATCATTTAGAAATACGAAGGCATCGTTTCGACTCTTCATCTGGTGCGCTGCAAAGCCAACTTCTGTTATGGCTAAAAAGGCATTTTAATTTCATTGGAAAGTGATTTTACAAAAGTATTTAGTGGGTTTCAACAAGCTTGTGGATCAAAATCTGATGTGTTGATCATTGTAAGGATACATTTGATTGTTTTTTACCTCCACAGTAAGTTCTTTTTCTTCAAAGAAGAAAGTTTTATTCGCAAGTAACACAAAGGACAGTTCAGCTTTCTTGGCTATTCTTCAAGTTATAGGAAATATGTGTATTCTCTATCTATTTCAGATTAAAGTATCAGAATACATACATATAGGGGTATTCGATTTTACCACTCAATAAGGAAAAGCATAATAAAGAAATATATATATTTAGGACTTACATTATATATATATATATATATATATATATATATATATATATATAACATCATGACATAAGCTAATAGCTTAAGTGTTTATGATTGTTCTGCTATTTTAGTTTCTTTTTTTCCTTTAGTTCCTTATTTTAAATAAACACTCTTAAAGGAACACATAGCTAACTGTCTGACAAAATATTTTAACTAAAAATAATAATTTGCCTGTGTAACACTATGCAATACATGCATACCTTTGGAAGTCATGACTGTAAATATCTATCACAGTTCAGCAATTTCAAACACATAACTAGAATAACCAACACAACACACACAAAAAAAACTATAACAACAAATTTATCTAAATATAAAAATATATTTAATCAGTCACAACTTAATAAAAAAATGTACAAGATCAAAAATAGTCTCAGTGCTTTTCTGCAGTTAAACATCATCAGAATTAATAACACATGGTTAAAATAAATAACAAATAAACTAAGTAACAAAGAATATTGATCCATGAAAATGCAAAGAAAAAAAGGTTATACCGATAAACTTGCATATAATGAGCACCACAGAATGCATTTTTTCCTAATTATACTCATTTATCTCTCTAAATCCATCAAGCTAAAACCTCTGAATAAGTTAAAAGCTTTATGCACAAATAAAATAATGATTTTACAAAGAAAATGAACAACATACAAGACACTTTTTTTGTCCAGAATGAGGTAAAATTAAAATATATAATACTGTATAGTTAAAAAAATTCCTAATGGTAAAGGTGAATTGCATGAAAGGTAGGCATGAATATAGTTATGCAAGGAGAAAAATGTGACCCACAAACAAATAGCACATTAAATATTGCAATGACATCTCTTATGGTAAACTCTTTAATAAATACCAGACTATGAGCAGATAATTGTTTCCATATACACATATAAAGAAGATGGATAGGGTAATTGAGAAGCTTAATATCAGATATTTAGAAATCATGCTGCATATACAATATAGGAATGACTGGGTTTGTCATTTAATAAAAGCAATATTCATACAAAAAGCTCTACAAAGAGTTTGACCACGGTTTTATGAGTGATATACTATATGAGTATGCAGAAAATGGTTTAATTCCACATGTAAATGACTTAATGAAATTTTCTTGGTAATAGAGTTTATTTTTTTCAATCCATAGAGTTAATTATTGCTGAATATGATGGAGCTGTATATCCTTCTTTTACTATGAGTGTTTAAATCCTGCACTATCCTCAACAAAATGGTCCACTAAATTTTGGGGCTCTTAGTACCTTAAAATATTTAAATTATTCTGATACAATAGTTCCTGAACAATACAATAGTTACAATAATGTAACCATTAATGCCTGAATAATACAATAGCTAGAACCTAATACAATAGTTCTCCATTTAATCCAAGGATTTAAACAATAAATATACATGGGAAGTAGGAAGGAACTATTAGAAATGTTTCTTATCAAAAGAACAGCAACACAAAAAAGATATTGCACTAAAAACATAGACATGGAAGAAAGGTTAGCTGTATGAATTAAACAGGCTTTTATTTACTTCATAGAATATGTTATAATTAGCCAGTTTATCATTTACAGCTATTTTCTTAAAGTCCAAAGTATTTTAAATCAAAAGAGTTCCTGAAATAGAAATCCAACAAAATGCTAATACACTTTTGAAAGGCATTTGATATTTTTACTCCCAAACAGTAAACAGATGAAGATGAAATGTAGCATGTGCATGCTTTATATTATATTACACAATGAGAATAAACAAAACACCTTAATGATAAAAAACACTTGACTCTGTGACCACTTATCCATTATGATTATTGTCTTGTTATCCCATTCCCCCATTCATTCATGGAATCTGTTATACCATTCTTAAACAATTATTGAACAGCACTTGGACTAAACACGTTTTGATCACTGTCTGTTATCCCATTCACCCATTCATTTGTAGGATCTGTTATTACATTCTTAAAAAATTATTACAAAGCACTTGGAGTAAACACATGCTTAAGAGTCTTAAATATATTTAATTTGTCAGACATGAAAACTTCTTTTTCATGAATGAGAATTTTCTTAAATTTCTAAACAAAACTTACTGTCCAAATCTTAACATATCTGTGCTCATTACAAACAAGTTTTACAGTATATACAGTCGAACCTCCATATATCGAAATAGCAAAGTGCCAGAAAAAAATTCGATATATAGAAATTTCGATATATAGAATTGATCTTAGTTTTATCATAATTCTCCTAAAACATTAAAATTAAAGCTAATTTTCGTATACGAAACTCCATTTCCATTTTATATGCGAACCACATTAAATGAAAGTTAATAACTAAAAAAATTATCTTAGTTTTATCATAATTTTCCTAAAACTCATAATGGAGTTTCGTATACGAACCTCCATTTCCAATTTATATGCGAATCACATTAAATGAAAGTTAATAACAAAAAAATGTATTAATATGAAAGATTTATTGAGTACTACATACCCTTTAAAAAACAATAATCCAGACAGTGGTTACAATGATCACAGTTACATTCTTTTAAAAAAACTACGAATATCTCGCTGAACAGCCAGTTTTTCAGAAAGTTCATGAAAGAAATGTTCGCATTTATTTAGTCCACTAAAAACTTCATCAGGGACATTTCCGCGAATTTTCTACGACGTATTCTTTCAAACGCCAAAAATTGGGAGATTTTATTCTAAACTAGAATGAAAACTCCCAATATGTCTTGAAAAAAAATTTCGATATATGGAGATTTTTTCGATATATGGAAACAGTTTTTCTATGTAATGAACATAGAGATTTGCTAAGAGTTCGATATATAGAAAATTTCGATATATGGAAGTTCGATATATGGAGGTTCGACTGTACCTGCATAACGATTTTGTACTGGTACTGATAATACCATCTGTCACTACAACAGCAAAGCTAGTCCATTTTGTATACTGTTTAGGACTTCAATGAGGTATATACTTGTTGCCTCAATCTCTCACAAAATGATTCATCAAACCTTCATTCAGCTATTCAGATTTAAAAGAGTACAAACAATCCTCTTCACGGATACTGCTCTCTCTTCTGGGCTACAATTCTGTCTGTTTAAGTTTTGCCAATCAGTTTCATTAACTGCATTTGGCACCTGTAAATTAAAATTATCATTAAACTGAAATAAGTTTTAAAAACAACAAAGGCCAAAATTATAAACACAAGGGATGATTCTATTATATTATATATATATATATATATATACATACACACACACACACACACACACACATATATATATATATATATATACACATATATATATATATATATAAATATATCACTGACACCTTCTGTATGACAAAATGGAAAAAAAATGCTGTAGTCACATGCTGTACAAGCAGTTAAATCATTAGGTAGTAACTAAATTACAGCAACTACACTCATGCTCTAACAACAATGAGAATGCAAGAATCTCAGTCCAACAACTTTGTTGAAAAATTCATAGATTGTAATCATCTGATATATTTTTCTGGTTGTAAACATTAAAGTCAATTCTAATTCCTTTTTTTAAAAAATGAAACAGACCTTTCATGTTTGTTTTGGGGAAACAGAAATTTTCATACAGATATGAGTAAATATTCAACAAAATATTTGATTGGAAGTTTAATATATATATACAAGAAAAAGGGTAATCATAAGAAAGAACATACTACACAAAAATGCAAAACCATTTATAAAAACTGAAGTAACCAATCCTTCTGAAATATTTGTTACTGGCAAACGAACAACTAGCAAGTCTGATAAGTCAACTAAGTTTCCATAACTTACAAGTTTTGTATGGGTCAGGATCACTAGTAAAGAATCATGAAATTTCATTTAGTTTCTAAAAAGGTTTGTTAGTTTAGAGTGCTACATCATTTTTTGCTACACGAGGGCTAACTGGACCTGGACCTACTGTTTAAAGCTGATTCCAAATGGCTACAAACATCCATGCCAATAGTGGTACTCAAACCCATAGACTTGGTACCAAATGCCAGCATCCTAGTCTTTGGCCATATACAGACTGCATTCACTGCAGTAACTATGCAAAATATAAAACACAAATAACTGAATATTTATATATCTAACAGAGAACCACACATTTCCAGACTGCAGTTCTACAAAACATGTCCAGTACCATTTTATTGCACTTAATTGCTCTTTCCAGATACTTTAATAAATTTTTATTTGGAAAAATAATAATCATGGAAATTACCTCAACAGGCCCAATAAAAGAGGAATAGGATTCCCTGTGTTTGTGATCCCTACAGGCACTGGCAGTTCTTATATATGCACCCAATGTAAGACCTAGACCATAAAAGATAATTTTCTCTCTGTGCCTGGCTTTGAGTATAAATACTCCAGCATCTCAGTAACAATATGAAGTGAGATTTTAGTAAAATACCCACTTAATGTCTTCTTTCAATGTTTTAACAGATGCACTTTGAATCAAATATCAAAGCAATCCACTAAACTTTCAATCTGAGCTAATGCTTGCAATAGCTTGATTTTAAATTTGATATCCTGATATTTCTCTCAACATAGGAAAGGAATTCATGCTTATTGGGCAGAAAATTTAATACTCAGCAAAGGTTCATAAAAAGTACTCTTCTGATTCATTAGGATAATAAATCATTTATCTATAACTCTAAATTTATTTACTAACTTTCTACAACTTATAATTCTTTATTTATAACATAATTTAGCTAGAGAGAACACAGTAACTTCTTTGTGTTAGTTACAGAGTTCCTAGCTAAATTATACAGCCATGTGATAGGAGTTAAACTTATTTCAAAGACGGCAAAGAACAGATAGGTTTAGGGCTCCAGCCTCTTCAAAAAATGATATCCCATTTTCCTAGCAAAATACAATAATAAAAATTGGGCACTTTAAATGGATGTTATTTGGTGATCCAAGTAAATGTCATTCATTATTTATTGCTTGAGGCACAGAAATTTGATATGTAAACCAACAGTAACCTCAGAACCCCAACTTTATCCAGAAAATGTTTTGGCTGCTTTAGTACTTTTAAAAATACTTTGTTCAGCTGGCTTAGAAGAAAGTAAAATAATTAATGAGCTGTGTGTGTGTGTGTGTGTGTGTGTGTGTGCGCATGCGTGCACTTTGATTTGGGACATAATAAACACATTTAGCCAGAAAACTAATTAGTAAAGTTCTTTGGGTAACTCCAATTAAAAAAATTTCCTTACTCAGTTAATATGGTAAATCATTCAGAACATTTATCATTACCTTGTTTATGCTTTCTTTCAGACATTGTTTGTACTTAATAGCATTATTGTTATACAGTACTGGTATCACTGTGCAATCATTCCAGAGAAACTTTTCAGCTAGGCATGCACTTCTTTCACCTCCTAAATGAATTAAAGAAGAGTTTAATTAAGCAAAGTATCAATCTGGGTAACAAATACTTAGAAAGAATATCACATAATAGGGAAACTCTAGTCATACCTTCTATAAGGATGCAAAGTTTAAAAGCAGCAGCAACAATGTCATCCCTATTTGACACAGACATCCCATAATACATTGTTTTCCCATACGGCAGTTTCTCAAAAGATCCATCAGACCGCTGCCTTGCCTTGTGAGAATAATCCTAAAATGCAATAAAAACAGATGATTTAAATGGATTTTAACATCAGAATTTGAACTATGACAGTTTATGTTTTATTGTAGACTAATCACAGTCATATAGCCTCCAAAATCACAGTCATATAGCCACAGTCATATAGAAGGTACTTTGTCCTGAGGATATTCCTACTGATGTACCATGATTTTTTAAGCTACTTTATTAGGGGAGCCCCATGTTGGTCAACCAACACTACTCCCCGTAAGAGGAAAGCCCAACAAAATCCATGATTCATTGGCTATGCCTTGCTGAGGCCATAACAAGGGTAAAACCTACTTCCAAGAGTGTCAGGTAAATAAGAGAGGTATATATTTACAATAGTGACTCCTCCCAAGATGATGTTATCTTGTATTTTGCCAATTTCAAGCACTATAAATTTTGTATCACAATTTGTGATAGTCATATATATATTTACAATAGTCACTCCTCCCAAGAGGATGTTTATCTTGTATTTTGCCATTTTCAAGCACTCTAAATTTTGTACCCCACTTTGTGATAATCAATGATTCTTTTGAACATGGTCTAGATGACTGCATTTTGTTAGTCAACAGTAAAAATTTTGAGAAATTTCACATTTGGAATTATCTTCCCTTTAGCTCACTTATCAGCAAAGCCTTGCTGATAAAAAAAAAATGAGCCGATAAAGAAAAACACGAGCCAATTCTAAAACATTCCGAGGACACTGGACACAGAGTGCACAGGAAAGACCTAGGTGGGAAACAATCATGTATTGTGATACTTGTTAAGTATCTAGTGACTTAATTTCCTATATTTTGGTCATATTCATAGCCCTGAGCATCTTGGGAAGTACCCCTCATTCTGTGTTTTTCGCCAATTGTACTTATATTCTCTCCCTTTTGTTGTATTAAACATCAATCATCGACAGATAGAGTCAACTGTTCCATCACTAACAGCTTTTCCTTGGGGAAAGTGTTGATATCACTACTCAACAAATTTTAACTTTTCTTCTATACCTCGATTGTAAATGGGTGAATTTAACTAATTTTAGGGTGCTGAATTTGGTAGAAAACAAATTCTCTTTATCCCATCACATTTATTAGATACACAGCAATTAAGTAAAGTCAACAGTGAAATAATTGACAAAAATTGACTGTTTGAAATACAAACAAAAAGTAATCACCAGTAAAATTGTTTTCTTTATTACTTAACAAAAAACTATGAACTAATACGAGCATGAAACTATTGCACAATAACCCATAATGTAAATATTAACAATTTTATTTTTAAAAATAAGATGATGTCTTACTTGATGACATTACTTTCCTTTCGTAAGATGTCTGATGATTTTCCCCTAAACAGAAACCAACAGTACTCATTGCAGTGTTCCAAGCACCCCTGATAACAATGTTCAATAGTGATGATGTCTCGGTGAAAACGTTCACCCTCTTCCTTACTCACAGCACTTGAGTTTTCTGGAAAAAAGTCTAGGTGGGAGTGCAGAAAATGAGTTTTTAGTGACATTTTACAACCCATATTCTCATAGTCGTCCAGTAGGTTAGTCACTATAGAAGCTTATCCATCATCTTATTTGTTACCCAAATAAACTGTTAAAAATGGCTCTGAAAAACGTCCAAGAAGCTAACTTCAGATTCGTGAGCTTAGCATCGAATGTTGGGTCTTTTAATAATTTTCTGATTTGTGGCCCAATAAATATACTCTCCTTCACCTTTGCTTCGCTCAATTTGGGAAACAGTTCCCACAAATGCTCAAAGCCTTGGCCATTTTTATCAAGAGGTTTGACAAAGTTTTTTTATCAATCCCAACTTTATATGAAGGGGAGGCAAAATGATTGTACTCAGCTCAACCAGTGGTATATTTTTGGCATTTTTCTCTCCAGGAACGTATGATTCCCTCATAGACCATTGTTTGGCTTTGTAGTGGTTCTTTGTATCTCGGCTGTCCCATATGCACAAAACACAGCAGAATTTTGTAAATCTCCCTGTAAACCTAACAGTACTTCCACTAATTTAAAATCTCAGAAAATCTGCCACCCATGATATTTATATTTGACTACCATCCGCAGCTGAGCCATATTTTCGTACGTTTCCTTCACGCTCACTCCATGAGCCAAAGGTACTGGTGGTGGTTTGTTGCCATTATGCAAAAGCACTGCTTTCAGGCTAGCTTTCGAGGAATCTATAAAAATTGTCCATTCGTTGGAATCATACTACCCAACTCTGCCATTAAACCATTTACATCTGTAGACACATACATTGCATTTTTCATTTTGAAAAACACACTTAAAGATGTATGTCTTCTAAAATTGAAATCTTTGTATCTTCAGCTAGTAGATTCTATTGTTGCAACAAGAACCTCACAATTTGTTTAGAAAGTTTTAAGTAACGTATTGCTAAATTGTTCAATTCCTTCTGATCTATGAGGTGAGGCAATCCCTCATGTGATTCAGGAATATACTCTTCTACAGGTAGTGCAGATTCTGACTCACTTTCTGTTGCTTTCACTCACTGAATGTTTTGATAGTTACTTTAAAAACACCCAAATCAAGGTTTTATTAATTTCCTCATTATTTGACCACAAAATGTAAATTATAGTTTACATTTCACCCCGTATTTTACCAAGTATGCAAAAATTACATTCTAAAATTTTGCAAAACCCTTACGTGATAGAAAATTTCTGATAGCAAATTCGGATTCTACATGGCAAAATCCTTAATAAAATGCTTATTACAAATCAGATACAAAATGGCTGTTGACTAGTATAGTGTATTTGGTGAAGAGTAAGGGATGACTGGTGACAATCCTTGCAAGACGATGACATTGAGATCCTTTTGACCCTCACATTCATTACTTTCTGCCTCACAAGTGATTTCTACTTGAGAAATCAAATCTTGGTAAATTGCAGTAAACTTGTATCTAGATTTAGTTGAACTTGAAAGTGTAGCAGCAAAAGGTATTTATAATTCCCTTCTTGAATGTCTTGAGACACAAGGAATGCCACAAAATTTCTTACATGACATTTTAGTAAGTATTACATGTGACGGTGCAGCACTTCTAATGCGTAAGAAGAATGGAGTAACCAAGGGAGGAATTAATGAGAGATCAATTTCCATCTTTGATAGTTTAGCACTGACTCCAACACAGGCTCTTAATCACAGACTCGAACTATTAGTTAATGATACTATTAAATTTGCTTCTGGTACTAACAGATTCAAATCATTTATTGATAAGCTAGTATTGTACAATGCATTTGGGAAAAATGCTAGATAACAAAAACAGTGTGAGAGTTTAAGGGATTGAACTAGAACTAATTGGATTTTAAGCTTGCAATGGGTTGCATCAAGTTTTTGAACAGTTTCTACAGTTTGCAATAACTAGAAGGCTTTGGGGAAACATTTTCAAAATGTGAAGATGGATTTCACGAAAGATGCTACAGAAAGATGTACATATGAAGGATAAGAAAAAAAATAAAGACAACGACAGAATTTATCCTAGATTTAGGACTAATATGTGATGCACTTCAAGAACTGAGTGAATTAAGCTTGGATTTGCAAGACCTTGATCTTGCAAAAAAATAAAAATTTTAGTACAGGTTTTTGAAGAAAGACAAGACTCCTTGATCATACTACAGATATTTTGTTACAGCAGTCAAAATTTGAAATTTTCATGGAGTTGAACTTCATGAAAAAGGTTGTAAAAGTGACCCTGCCATCAATCCAGAAGAATTTTATATAAAACTTTGAAAATTTATAGGAAAATAGATTGTTTAATAGTCAAAATGCTGATTTTGTACGAGTGGCTAAAATACTCGATATGAAATTAGGGCCTATTGATATAGCATCACAATTAACATTTGGAGAGAATGAAATGCGAGAACTGTCTACTAAATTTAAATTGAATGAGAGAGAAATTATTCGTTGATTTTGTGATTATTTGTGAGGGAAAAAAAGTGTCAGAAAAGCTAATACTTTTAAAAGTTAAAATGTCAACTATGCCAGTATCTTCAAGTGGACGCGAGCGAAGATTTTCACAAATGAATTTGATTGTTAGCCCAATTAGAGCTTCTTCGTTGACGAAAATATTTCAGTCAACTTAATCAATTCCAAAAGTGACAGCCTATTTGACAGACTTGTTTAATAAATTCAATGACGCAAATCAAAAACTCCAAGGTGATGAGCTGAATAAAATAAAAAAATACTGTTCATGGGAATTCAGCCAATTTCCACATATATTAACAATAGAAAAACATGCTTATCTATTGTCAGTATTTGGAGGCTCTCCATTCTTCAACCAACGGTTGAAGACATTCTTAAAATAAACATACCCGATAGAGTTTTGGACCCTTTTTAAGGATCAAACTATGAAGAAACTGTAAAATTACAAGAACTAATAGAAGTAACAACAAATGAAGAATTAAAATTTAAATTCAAACACAGCTATCAACAGTTCTGGCTGCAAAAAGAGATACCAATACTTTACCCTGGATTATGGGTTGTGGTACAAAAATATTTAATAGAGTTTCCTTCATCATATTTAGGGAACCGTGGGTTCAGTGCGGTCATAAATTTAATAACTAAAAACAGAAACCGACTGCAAAATGCTAATCATGGTGATTTAAGAATGCTGTTGACTAAAATAGAGCAGAATACAAATAAACTGATTGCTGAGCACCAAGTTCATCCTTCTGATTAGTTTTACTGCTATTTGTAATTTTTACTAAACATTATCCTTCGCTATCTTAATTTTCTGAGTGTAATGCGAATGTAACTATGGTTGATTTTAATAAATAATTTTATAATTTCAAGCTCCAAGGTATTTTATTTACCACAACATATTTCTTTACTATGCTCTACATAGGCAGAAAAATATATACATAAGAGACTGAAAATTTGTTGCATCTATGTTTAATTGCATGGAAAGGTAAATTTCCAGGGGGGGGGCGATGAGTAATTTTTTTTCTCTGAAAAGGGGGTGGTAGACCAAGTAAGTTTGAGAATCCCTGCTGTAGAGGAAGCCCATGATACTACTCCAGATTATTCCTTACCACTATATGATGTGTGCAGCTTACCTTTACATATAGTAAACTACACCCAAACAAATTTAACATAATATTGACAGCTTTACCATATCACTATATAAATGCTCAGGGGGCTTTGGGAAGATCCAGCCCTCAAATTCCCCTTTATTACATCACTGTGAACTATCTTATGAAAATAATGTCAATTTCATTCATTAAATTTTGGCATGTCAATTTATATTAGAAAGTTGTAAACCTTAACACAAATGATAGAAAACAATCATATCACTATAAGTTTATGAATAAAACACTTTGAGTTACCATAATCATATTAAATAGCTTTAGATATACAAAATAATGAAATCAATAGGTACATCTTATTCATCTACATAAATAAAAGAAAAACTCTGTCAGTCGGGGAACAATTCCGGGTAGATTGTTTCCGGTATGGCATCCGTTATGAAATTTGGCCATGTTTGAAAATATCAAAGTCTATGTATTTTTTTTCATGAAAGTACATAAATGTTACATATTTAGAAGGAGCTTTAAAAACTGATAGTATTTTCTGCGTACACTTATTCTGTTACTTCAATAGTTTTAGAGATATTTCAATTCTAAATGCATACTCCACTGATACAAAACATAACCGCCATGTTTTACGATGTAAACACAGTGTGATTCTCGCTAAAAAATGAATAACTGAAAAGAAATGTTTCATTGTGTGTCTAATTTTTTAATGCTTTTTCTATTTTTCATACTTTTAATTCAAATTTTTTAATAATAAATAGATCATTTGAAGATGTACTGATTTTTTAGCAATTAATAATGGAAAAAAAATTTAATTCAAGTGAACTGTGATTCAAGTGCCAAGTGATTCGATAGCTGGGCAAAGCCTAGCTAGTAATTCATAAAATAAAATAGAATCTTAACTTACAGAAGTATCTGTAGTTGGAATTATATGGTAAACATTAGGAGGCTGGCCTTTATTCCTTATCTCTTGTTCTTCGCAAAAGTTTTTTCCAACTAAATCACCTGCTCCAAAAAATCCTTCTGTGGCTAAATTCAAATTTTTAACTTTTCCAAGTACATTTCCTAAAATCCTAAAATTTTAAATATAAAAGAAGCAATATTAAACAGTATATCAATACAAGCAATCGAAATTAAACATGTACAATAATTTTATGCCAATAACTATTCAAGCACTATATAAATTCAACAAGACATATAAAGAAAACTTTTATCTCAAAAGATGGAATTTGAAAAATTATTCATCTTTATGAATCTGATGTAATTTAATTTTAATTTAAAAATTCATAGCTTTTGAGGCTAGCCTACATCTCAATAACTGGGTTAGTTATACTGTAAGAATATTTTTAGTGGAACTTGATTCTCATAATTTCAGTTAACTAAACAGTTTATCTAAATGAATATTTGATAACATACTGTTTAAGGAATATAAGTTTTTAGATATTTTAAAACTGGTATTTCTAAATGATAAAAATAAAACTCATCTCTTTCTTTCATTCAGACTATTTGCTTGATTTAGAAGCTTGTATGGAATTTTATTAAAAGCTAGATTTCTTTTTCTTAAAAAAAAAAATGTTAAACAGAAAAAAAAATAAAAAATATATATTTTAAATTTTGAAAGTGCAGTTCAAAATATTTAGCTTTGTTTTTACTATCCAACCTTGAAAGGAAAAAAAAAAATTCTAGACAAAACTCTGAAAACATTCCATAAGCTTGTATTGGCTTGCATGTCCGCAGTTTCAAATTAATTAAACTCTTCAGATATTAAGCACAGTGAAGTAAAAACATGGTCAGGAGGAAGATATCAAAAGTTAGAGGACACCAATTTTCAGTTTTTTCCTCAGCTGTAGCAAATAGGCAAAAGAATCCTCTTCTCTCATGGTAAGAGATATTTTTTCATATTTGCACTCAGTCAATGAAGAGAGTGAGAATTTGCAAATTGGCTTATATACAGAACAGAACAGAACAATACTTGCTGTAATAAAATATTTTAAGATCTGAAGCCTTTTATTAATTTTCAGGCTTATCTTAGTTATAAAAAGCATCCTGAGGCAAATTCCTTTTTAAAGTTAAAAGGAATTTTTTCCCCTAGACTACAATATATAAGCTATATATGAACAGAATGCTGATAAACTGGGTGAAAAGAGCAATTTGAAATACTTAATTTCACAAATGAATAAATCATATAATGCTTAATTCATTTCTATACATTAAGAATTGTTCTCTAAACAAGTCACAGAAGAGGAAATGATTGTAAAATTTTAAATGAGAGAAAATTACTCATATTTTCATTCTATGAAATAGTTAAAACAAATTTGATAATAAATAATGAATTTTTTATTTAAGAATTTTTTTTTTTTAAGATTTAAATTTACACCCTTTCCACACATTCTTTACTTACACAGCATAATGGGACCAATTGTCTTATACACTATTTGGAAATTAGAAATATATTAGAAAACAAAAAATTTCAAACATTCATTCCAAAATAGAATAAACAAGTTTCAAAACAGAAAAAAAAAATGCATTGCTCAATGCATCAGAAGTGTAATCTGTCATTGGTGAAAAATTCATTCTACTGAGCATTTTTTAGTAGAAAACAAAGTAAAGCTACATCAGACATTTGGAGAAAGAATGTTCAGAGATCACATAGTTATTATGTATGAGAAAGCACAAGTTTTTCATACAGTGGAAATAATCCTGTCTATCACTGCATTACAATGCTAGTTATTTTCAAACTAGAAAAGTATATTGCATGCAAACTGATTAGATTGAAAATGATTCTTGGAAAATGCTTTAATGCTGAAAATCAACTTAAAAGGTGAAATGAATGAAAATGTAACTCTCTAGTTATCATAAAGTCTATTTAGTTATCATGACAGGCTGCTGTTTTTATATTAAGTATTTAAATATTCAACTATTTACTTTAAATTGTTGATATACAGCTGAGAAATATTATCCTTCTTTGAAAAACATCTGTGGTAAAGAGTAGAAAGAAATTGAAATGTAAAACACACTGTTCTTCAAAAGCACTCTAAAAGTATATTTAAAATATTGCCACTTAAAAGAAATTTCAACACATATTTACTTAAAATATAAACATTTGAAAAAAGACTTACATGCAAAAGTTTTCGGCATTTGTGCTAACTTTGTCAGTTCCACCAATTACATAAACTGTCAGATCAGTATCAACAACATTTCTTAATTTAGAAACCTAAATTTAGTGAAATAAAAATAGAATTTTAAAAATCACCTTAATAAAAATGTATCTTTCATAAATATTAATGTGAAAATCACCAAAAACTTCTAAAAGACTGATAGGAAGAAAAAAATACATTTAAAATACTCACTATAAAGACAAATAAATCACTCACTTTGGGTTCTCAGGTGTTTAAGATAGCTTTCTTCCTAAAGACTAACAAAACTATAATGTACTAGAATCAACTCATTAAATGAAGTCACTTATCATTGTACATTAGTGCTTAGAGGCTTCAGAAGGAAAAGCTTCTCTCACTCCCAAATTTTTTGTGCAATTACTCTTATTTGTGCTTATCGAATATTTCAGATATTTTTACTTTATATATATATCTAAAAATATTAGTCTCAGCTGAAAATTTTACACATACTTCATGCACATAATGTAAAAAAATTAACAGATTTATTAGCTGAAGGGATCATTATATATATATATATATATATATATATATATATATATAATATCATTTAACCTGAAATTTTAAACTATTTAGCACCCAAGGACCTCTTGAATTCAAGGTACATATTAGCTAAATCTCATTTTTAGCTTTAAATTGTAATTTAATGGTTAAAAAACAAACTTTTTTTATTTAACAGTAAAGCATGTTTCTATTTAACAAACTTTTGCCTTGACAACAAATGAAAAAAAAAGAGGCTTTTACAATAAATTTTTTAATAACAAATTATAATACAATTTCAAAACTTGCATCTATAATTTAAAAAAATGTAACAAAAGTCCTCCTGATGATCACCAAGTGTTATAAGATGGTGTGTACAGATGCCCCGGTGGTATTAGCTGGGTGTATACCCCTTGATATAAGGGCAAAAATGGAAACAGATATGTACAGATAGCCTGTATCAGATATGAAGGAAAAAGGACAGAAACACTAAAAAAGAGAATAACAGATAATGCGTCATCTTATAGTGCCAAGTTAGTTGCAATTGATATGGTGGTAGGAAATGCCATAGCAAAGGGAATAAAGAAATTCAATATATATAGTGACTCTAGAAGTTCATTACAGGCACTAAGTGCACTGGACTATAAAGGGAAGTAGGTAGAAGACATCAAATATAAATTAAGTAGACATCAAATGGAGGTACACTTGCACTGGGTAAAAGCTCATATATGAATAAAAGAAAATGAAGAAGTGGATGAAGAAGCAAAGGGAGTAACTACATTAATGGAGATAGACAATACATTTAAACTAACAAAAAATCAGAGAAAAACAAGAAAGTATTATATGAGTATATATATATATATATATATATATATATACACACACAAATTTATCATAAAAAATTAATGTAAAACAAAATTATTAATTCACAGAGAAAATAATATTATATATCAAATAGCCCACAATATATTGATGTACAAAAATACAGAGAGGAGATCCAAGAAATCTACTTCAGTTCATATCCATTTACAAAAATTTTTTTGTGCAAGATGTGGTCTGAAAGGTCAAGTTCGTGCACCAGTTCATAAAATGCAGACATTGAGTATTAAATTATTTCTAAACATTCCAAATAAGTTGACAAGTTTCAATTAAAGTTATGTAATTTTCTATGAGAAAGGTAAATTTATTTCCCCCTACTGACTACAAAGAAAGGAGAAAATATAACACTGCATTGGAAGTTACCTAGGAAAAACTCAGAATGAACATATAAATATTGATTAATACTGAAAAGTAGTCATTAAAGCAAACAGTGTGAATTTTAAATTAGAAAACACTCAGTGATAAAAAGTTTAAAAAATAATGTTACAATTATATGATAACAGAAACTTTCACATAAATAATATAATATTTAATTTGAAAACAACAGAACAAGAAAAAATACAGATTATAAATTTTAATACTAATTATATAAGAAATTTCAGTTACTATCTATCAGTAGAACAAAATCATGCATGATTTAAAACTCAGCATGTTTTCAAATATGATTAATTTAATATTTTGACTCCATGCATTTAAAATGTTGCTTCATTTTAATAATAAAAACTATTATAAGAATTATTTTTGCGAATAAAGTAACTAAGACTTGATTTCTATGCTTATGGTCTCAAATTTAATAAAATCAATAGAATGAACTTGGCAACCCACTTTATATATTTGACAGCCAAAAAAACCAAAGAAATATCCCATGTCAAATCAAGTAACCATCAAAAACTAAGGAAACCCAGACATGCTGAGTTATCTAGATAGAATAGGCTTTTAATGGATCATAGAGAAAAACTGGCATACAAGGCTGAAAAATAAGACATCCTAAAGTAATCCTAAGCAGAAGGCTTGGGGCTATCATGCTAAGTATGAAGATGATAGCTTTAAAAAAGAAAATCTATTTAAAATGATTGCAAAAGATTGTCCTGGTACTTTACTAAATCCATTAGTACAAGATATAGAGTTCATAAGACTTATATTCAAGAAAATTCTTATTTAATACTCATAACTGGTTCTAATATAATGTACAATACCATGGGAGCAATATACTTTCCAAGAATACCTATACCAAAAGGTACCGTTTCAGGTAAATCATTGTATAAGTAACAGGATAATAAAAACATGCATAAAAAATTACTAGTACAAACAAGCAACCAAACCAGCAAAAATTAAGAGTTAAAAATATGAGAAATTCAGCAGAGGTAACTCTTAGTAATATGATATCGAATCAAAACTGCTTAAGGTTGACTCTATGAATTATTGGAACAGAACTACTATAAAAAAATCAGAATACAATTTTTTGATTGAGTGTCTGAATTTCCTTTAGAATCATTGAAACAAGAAAAACACTTTCATTTTGGATCACACCACACTAAAGGTTTTAAAACCAAAAATATGTGAAAGAAATTAAGTTATCAAAGTGAATTTTAAATTTCAAAATATTTAAAATCAGTCAGGAAAATATAGTATATTTTAGGAAGTAATACATTATTATATCCTAAATAAATGGACAGAAATAATAATAACAAACCATATTCATTCATTTAAAAAACAGCAACACAGTTTAAATATTCAAAATAAGAAATAATAACCTATGTTTAAATATATACCAACCGAAAGCATAATGTTGCTCCTATACGAATCTTCAGTATCAAATTTTAATTTTTCCTTTATCTTAAATTTGAGGGATTCCCAGTTTTCACTCTATAAAAATAAAAGATATAATGATGAACTTTTACAGCTAGTTAAATAACTTATTACAATATAAACAGCCATAAGATCAAAGACATATTTTAATAGTGTTTTACAGGTATTTCAAGACAATTCCGAGAAACATGAGAATACTCTAAAAGAAACATTCATTAATAAATGTGCCATATTTTCAAAATTAATAGCTTAATTAATAAAATGTTATAATGAATTTAATAGCATAATGAATAAATTAAACAAAAAATATTAACTTATGAGTGTAAGAAAAATAGGACATTCCTATTGCTTAATATATTTCTTCACTTACAGAAATCATTTCATGCTCAGGATATAGATTCAATATGATGCTATCAATCTGGAAATCCCCATGTTTAATAACAATGGCTTTTTTTCTTTGTTCACAATAAAATAGCTAAATAATAAAAGTCAAAGGACATATATATATATATATATAAATATTCAGCTATAAAAAATACAATAAATAAGCTATAATAAATATAATATTAAGCTATAAAAATGAAATTCAAATAACAGTTAGCAAAATGAGCACTATACTGAGTTTTATTACATTTAAATTCAAGCACAAACTATCTCTCACCTGCTTTGACAAACACAGATATAAAAGTGAAGGACATTATAAATTTGACAGCTGTAAAGGAAAATGCAGAAAGGGCTAAAATTATCACAAAAGCATATGAATAGAATAACGTTGCAATAGATAATTTATCAAGCATGTTAAGATAACATTTCAAGCCTGTAAATATAATTTAAGATGGTAAAAATCTACGACAGATCCTAATCACATACAATACTAAATGCATGTTAGTCACCTTCTAGCTATCTAAATTTTACAACACAAATTGGGAAAAATATGGTTCTCTCCATTATGAGTTGAACTGACAGAAGTATGTTCAATCAATAGCAAAACCTTAAAACCCAATTTTGCCTAGGAAATTTTGTAGTCTACAATGTATGCATATGCTTTGGTAAATTAAGGAATTTGTAATCAAGTAATAACAGAGGTATAGAACTGTTAGGTTGGTTAGTTTAGAGAACTACAGTGATATTTTACAACATCAGGATTAGACCAACCAGGATCTACAGTTACAGACTTCTAATACCCATACCTAGAATGGCATTCCAACAACTAGACTGGTTCCAGAGAGTAGCACAAAAGCCATTTGGTCCTCATTTGTTGTTGGACATGTCTATTGTGGAATTTGAACATTCAGACTCTGGTTTCAAAGATTAGAACCAAAGCCATTCAGCCATTATCTGGACTTGAGTAAGCATAACACTCATTTTATTATCATATTTGTTTAACAAATCTGGACATCAATTCAATGAAAAATAAGTAAAAAAGTTGTTAAAAGATTTCAGAGATTAGGTCTGTTTTACTTTGAGAAATTTGCACAGAAATCTTTTGCTAAAGAATGAAACATTAAGATCAGGCAAAAAATAAAATTAAAAATTAAGAATAGTTTTGATGTGAGACTGCTCTAATTATGTGCACTTGTAACTCCATCAGAAGACATCTCAAACATATCAATGCTCTTCCCTCTTCTTTTAATACTGAAAATTCAGGTTATACTGATTCCAGTAATGTGTATCTCTGCTAATCTTTTTTTTTTATGAAACTTTAGTTTTGTTTCCAGTTCAACTGTACTTCATCTAAATGATTATTTTTCTCCAGGATTAGAACTTCATTTGACCCAAAAAGAAATTTTAAATAGTTGCCTAAGTGTTAGAAATTCTGAACTTAAATTTTAGGTTCCATTATTAAAAATATGTATAAAATATATACTTATTACCAGTCCAAAGTTCATTAAAGGTTCTTGTCAAAAGTGACTTCAATGAGCCTTAGTGAATACTGAATTGCTATGAATTGAGTGACTTGTAAATGGCTGAATGAAACATATACTATCAGCACCTATGTTATACACTACAATAATGCTTAGATATGTAGAGCAATACCAGTTTATTTTTCAATCACATCTACCCCTTTGTTAAATGATTTATATTTGAAAATACTGATTAAATGGTGTTCCTTTCTATGAATCCAGTTACATAACATTCAATACCATAACATGACTTGTCTAGCCATTACAATATTCCCTATTATGTGAAGAGCATAGCATCACTTGAATTCCTTTTCCCATACTGTCATAAGGTCTAATAAGAATTTTTAGACTCTAAGAGTTAATCATACAAATATTCTTGCTTTAATCCCAAAACTTTATTTTTATGACCTATTATTCTGCTGAGTCTAATTGTTTAATCTGTGGCTAATTATGTAAATTTGTTCTAAAACTAAACTTAACTCATGGTGCAACAGTCCACAGTGGACCAAGGCTGGCAGTGCCCATCTCCACTTTCTTGACCATAGGCTTGGGGTGCCATACAGCACATGTCTCAGTCAGGTAGTCAACCTGATGTGGGACCCCCAGAGTTTAGTTCCCAAGCAAGCTTGGTCTCATTTATTGACCTTTTTAAAACACCACAGGTGTTCTATACTTACATATGAAAATAATCTCTGATATATACAGATTGATAACCTTACTTTTCCAACAAAATGAAATGATACAAGCATTGATATTGCTTCAAAAAGGCTTTTACAAAAATTACAACTATCTGTTGATTGATTTATGAATTTAGCTTTCATCTCTAAAGGCACTATGCCAATTTCCATTTAAGTATAAATCCATAGGGTGGGCATGTGTACTAAAATATGGTTTTGAATCTTGCTTTTGAAATATATGGCATCTATCACTCAGTTTAACTACTCTAAAATAAACTTCCAGCAACTTTTGAAAGTAATACATTTGATAACTGCTGTCATCTGTTAAAATGTTTTGAAAAAGATAGCAAAAGTGCTAAGCTATATTTCTTTTAATTTAAGAACTAATAAACTTAAATTAATAAGAGATTGTATAGTAGCCTACATTACAGATAATTATTAATAAATTTGACTACATTAAATAAATCTAAAAAAACACAAAATATCATTAGTAAGGATATAGATAAAATAGTAATACATTTCATTCAACATTAATGTAATCACATCTACCAACATATAAATATATTTGTAGAACTTCAGTCCAAAGTCAAATCCAAAAGGCTGTTCAAATAAATAAACAAGTTAGTAATGCTTATCTATAAATCTATGCTTACTTGTTGCCAACATATTCGAGATTTAACATAGTCTTCAGAAAATATAAGGACAACTAATTTTGCTTCTTTCACTTTATGCTTGAAATCACTTTTCAGTTTTTTAACAGAGGTAGAATGTTCATTGGCACCTGGGAAAACTTTACATACAAATATACATATGGATTAATAGAAATAGAAAATATTTATTAATAATATAAATTCAATAACTAGCAGTGAAACAATATTTTTTTTAGAAAAGGGAAAATGGAAAAATACTATAAAAGACATATTTTGCTAATCTTAATTTCAGATTTTAGTCACAGATTTTTACAGCACGTAGTCAAACATAAAGCAGCAAATAAAATTTTGAAGAATCAATAAAGATACTGAATATTTAATAATTATACATCAATGATATTAATGTAATCTTACTAGCTTACTCTCACTATTTAGAACCCAAATTAGAACAGGGATAGAGCTTTTATGGCTTTTTCTTCTATCAGTTTTATTAAATACACTTATTTTTAGAATTACTTCAAACCACACAGACATATTAATTGGTTACTTGCAAAGTTATCCATTAAATATGATAAATCATATAAATTGTTTTAGTGTTCTAAAAATATGTCTCTACTATTCATAGCAATGGTTCCCGAAAATAGGTATATGTACATGAGAGATGGCCTGTATTTCAAGAATAATCAAAAATCCCTATTTGTACACAAGGAAGATGCTTAGGGTATTGAAATATTTGAATTATGGTTGGCAGCAATGAAATTTTTGAATTTTGGTTTTGGTCATATTCATTTATAAAAAGATTGAAAACAACTGCACTACTTTAATGACTTCTGTTTAATGCTCAGAAAAAGAAAAGAATATAAGTAAAGATTTTTTTCCTTGATAATATTCTCATGAAAGTAATAAATTACATTGTTAATTGTTTACATTGGGTGAAAATTTGAATAAACCATCTCCTGACGTAATAAACAAATATTTTTCTGCACAGCTAGGCATGTTTAAGTCTTAATTCTTTTGCAATATGTAATTACTCAGTTGTCTTGCTTTACAGGAATTTGCTTTACTGTTGTAAGCAACTTAACAGGAAGACACTGCATAGATATTTGCTTGCAAATCTACTAAAGATTAAATTTTTTTAAGTAATTTTAAACAGATAAGATAAAATGCAAAAAAACTTAATCATCAGCATAGAAATAAACAAATCATAATAACAATATTAATACATACTTTTTTCATCACCAGCAGGATGAGGCAACATGGACATACCAGCACTTTCCACAAGAGGTGAATGTAGTGGTTGAGAATCTTCTATTGGACTGAATGAATTTTCATCACAATCACACATGTTCATTGAACTCCACACACTATAACCATCAATTTCTAGCATTTTAGTGACCTTTTTCACCTACAAATAGACAATAATAAAGTTAAAAAAAACACTAAACAATTTTGAAACATTTTGAACTCTACTGAAACAGAAAACTGGTTATTCAAAACATAAATTTGTAATACAATTTTTAACAAAGATAGAACTTTGATATTTCTAATGAGAACTGATTTCATCTAAATACAGATAAAAGAGAAAAAATTTCATACAACAAAATTAATCATTGAATATATAAATAATAATGATAAATTATGGCCTCTATTACTAATCACAGCAAATCAAATCCATTTGGAATTATGAAGTACTTATAAACTACTGGTCTTACAATCTTAATTCACTAAAATATAAACAATCAATTATGTACTGGCAGACAATAGCAGATGCCATCTTGCTGAATCATAAAGGCAAATATAACTAAAAACAAAACTGGTACTTTCATGCAATAGCTTTATACATTTAATTTTTTTATGAAGCTTGGTTCTTTTAAGAACTATAAAAAAGAAAGTTATATACATTTAAAGAACTTACAAGAACAATTAAAATGGAAACCAATGCAAGTTTATTCATAAAAAAATACTTGCCAAAACTTTCCCATTAATACTGAAAAAGTGTCATATATAAAGAATAATATTAGGAATGCAAACCTATTACTTTAGTATTGGGTGTAGTTGTGTTCTTTTCAACCAAAGAATGAGAGAGCCATAGATTCACAGTTAAAGAATTTTAATTTCAGATTTGATGAAAAATACTTTCAAACATTGATGAATGTAGCAAATATTAAAAATCCCAAAATTTTGCTAATGATGGAACTTATGATTCATATACTAACATCAGTACAAAAGAAATTAACTAAGTGGTGATAAATTTGTTTATATTTTACACTACTAAGTACTTTCAACAATTAAAAGCAAATAAACTTAAGTTTACAATTTGATGCATTTTTTACAATATTTATTCAGCATTTTTAACTTCCTTAGGCATCTATGATAGAATGGCACATTATTTCACTCAGATTTTAGGTTGACTGTGATGCACTTCATGGTCACTGTGATAAATTAATTAGAGTAATTTTAATAGATTCTTCACACAAAAGGCTTTACTCCATTAGCCAACTTTTCTAGCTACTCAAAATAAGAATAAGCGGAAAGCTTTTTATTTCATATAGCTTTTCTAAAATTGCCCAGGACAATCCAATTCCTTTATCTTTGACATTCTTTTGCAAGTTTTTTCAGTCACTGTTTTTTGACAAACCGACAGAGCATAACAAATATATATTTACATTTCTTTTAGTACAACCTTTCAATTTTAAAAATTGCTTGAGAAAAAGCATGGCTACTGGTATTACTCTCCATCTAACATTTTAACTTTATATTTCCCCAATGGTATATTTAAAAAAGACATTGGAAGATTTTTGCATCACTTAGACATGCATAATTTCTTCTTTTATTCAAAATACACAATTGTTATAGGTCTTAAAAACAGTTTTAACTAATCAATTACACAGTTATAAAATTTATATTACGGATAAGTCTTGTAATACCAACATTATTCTCCGAATTTCAGAGTATTTTAGCATGAAAAATTTTAATTTTTTATTAATTAGCATAATATTTATAAAAATTATTAAAATGATTTGAATGAATAAATTTAGGATTACTTGCAGATATGTACTAAATAATGAAAGATGAATTTACAGGTGACATCATGCCCCTTTTATTTATAAACATACAGTTTTATGTGCTGATGAATAACAAATGATGTTTTTTCTTTTTAATGACATCAGAACACTTATATTCAACCTCCTTTTTAGAGCAAGAGCTTTAAAATTTAATAATTTAATAAAATAACTCAAAATTATTGTATCAATTTCTTATTATAACACAGTCCCTAGAAATCACAGTATAAAATACAAATATGTCTAGTATTAGGGGAGAACGAAATACATGCTCTATTTTTAAAATATTATAATATTTAATTAAAAACTGAATAGCTAGATATCTTCAAATGTTCATACATACATAACAGGAAATTTTTAATCTGCTTTCAATAGTTATAGAAAGTATAGTGGTTACTGAAACTCAGATCCAAAAACAAAAATATTGTTCAACTTATTTGCTTATACTAGGGTTGAGTAAAAAGATACACACCCTACATTAAACTTGACATTTCAATAATTTTAAGAACTCAAATACTAATTTATCTCCAATAAAATCAAGACAGACAGTCATTTCTTTCTTGAATACAATATAAAGCAATTTATTACAATATACTTGTTAATGACAATCATAAAAATTCATTTCCTATAAATTTACCATCTACCAAATAAAAATCATATTTCTGTTAAAAACACTTTAGAGACTAAAATCCATAATTATACAACACATCAACTACATAAAGTACAAGCTTATGCCAATGAAATCAGTTAATATTTCAAAAAATAAATTTTACCACTTACAAAAGCTTTCTGCTTAGAATGAGCACTAATGACAATGAAAGATTTCTCTTTTCCATTCAGCCGGCTTTTTTGCTTTTCACTTAGTTTCAAAGTAAACGGTGGAAGTTCTTTTTTATTTGTCTAAAAGATATATAAATGAAACATTTTTTAAACACTAAAAGTGAATAATTCTTTTTTAAATAAATAACATAAATCTATAAAATATGAGTGTGATACAGACTATATTAAAAACTATTCAAAACAGTTTTTTAACATAAAATAAAGTTACATATAATTATCAGTATGTTCTGAAGCACTGCTTCAAAAATTTGTTGAGGTTGTACAACTAAATTTCTCATAAATACAAGACTAAATAATACTACAAAGTAAATGCTATATTTTAAACATTTAGCAAATTTTGAAGATTTCCTAACATAGTATGAATTGCTTAAATGAGAAATTTTGCTACTCACTCTGGCTCTTTAGATATAAATTCAGAGAGCATAGCTGTGCCCTGTACTATTAATTTTCTGTTCTGACTAATAGCATGTTTACACTGTATCCAGTGTTATGTAGAATCAGCATTAAAAATTTTAACATATCACAGCACTACATTCATTGATCATGAGACAGTACATTATTACAATGCATGTAACTACAATCTCTCATTCACTACACCTCAAAACATTTGAGCTCCATTAAGAACACAGAATTTAAGTATATTCTCCGCTCACAAAAAACCTTTAACATTGTGTAACAAACTATTAAACTGTAAATGGCAATGGATGCAATATGCAAAGCATCTCATATAATATATAATTTTTAATAAAAAAATCCATATTAAAAGTGTGACAATAGTGAATACCACCAGACATTCCAATTATAATATATATATATATATATACAGAGTCGATTCTGGTTAATAGAACCACCAGCTAATTGAACCAGCCACTTATTTGGACCAAATCCCGCCTTGTAACATAGAGCATGTTCGTTTAATTGGACCAGCCAGTTATTAGGACCAAAATGATCGTGACCATATATATATATATATATATATATATATATATATATATATATATATATATATATATATACATACATATATATACATATACACATATATATATATATATACACATATATATATATGCACATATATACATATACATATATATATATACCGGGTGGCCATAATTAAACTGACAGTGCTCACAGTGTTCTGTAGCGCTATCTATTTGCGAGAATGACGCTACATTTTGTAGGAAGATTAAACAAGACGGGGGACGAAGGATTCCGCGAAAAAATAAATTAGTTCCAAAAGTCACCGCTAGGGGAATATTTGGCGCTGTGTAATAGAAAATAGAGTGTTAACAAATGCAAATTAATACAGAATAAAATTACCTTTTATTATGCACATTTTCTTATTTAGTTCAAGTGCAATATGGCAACACTTTTAAAAAAGCGTAAAATCTACATAAACACCGTAAAGTCTCGTGATCTGCAATATCACGTACGCTGAGCAGAAGAAGTTCTTTATTCAAATTTCACGTTACATCCATTGGCACAGTGCCAGCTGCTTCGGTTTTAAAAGGCAATGTGTTACGTTTCGAATCAATCGGATTGAAAGTTTATGTGCAATGTCTCCTTCTTTAGTCGAGCGTGCGTTACTGGTCAAATTCTTTTACCTCAACCAGTGCAACGCGTCAGCCGCTCTTCGTGCTTTTAGAACGCACAAAACAATGCGTAAAGGTAACGGTCCTGTGTCAGTTAATGGGCTAAAAGCAATGGTTGCGACGTTTGAGAAAACAGGTTCTCTGAAGGTTCAGTCAGGCAGAGGACGAAAACCTGTACCACAGGATACAATCGAAGCAGTTGCCACGGCGATTGTCGACAGAGGACCAGACAATATTGCTGCCACCTCTAGCGCTCGTGGATTAGCTCGGAATATGGATATGCCTTACAGTACGGTATGGAAAATCTTACGAAAGGTTATCAACTTCTATCCGTACAAGATCAGCCGTGTACAGGAGTTATTGTACCCCGACCATGATAAGCGATTGACTTTTGCTCTCACCTTTCTTGCCGGAATGGAGGTGGATGATGCTTGGCCGTGGAAAATCTTATGGGGAGACGAGGCCCACTTTTACCTGCATGGAACTGTGAATACCCAGAACTGCCGAATTTGGGATGACAAATCACCACATGCAGTCACAGAAATTCCCTTACATTCACCAAAGGTAACTGTTTGGTGTGGGTTCACAGCGGAATTTATCGTAGGTCCATTCTTCTATGAGAACATTTCCCCGACAGGACCGGAAACCTGTTCTGTTACCGGAGAGAAATATCTCCACATGTTGAACAGCTTTGTCATTCCGGCACTTCAGCAAAGACAATGCCTGGGTAAAATAAAAGGTAATTTCCGTATTGATTTGCATTTGTTAACACTCTATTTTCTATTACACAGCGCCAAATATTCCCCTAGCGGTGACTTTTGGAACAAATTTATTTTTTCGCGGAATCCTTCGTCCCCCGTCTTGTTTAATCTTCCTACAAAATGTGGCGTCATTCTCGCAAATAGATCGCGCTACAGAACACTGTGAGTACTGTCAGTTTAATTATGGCCACCCGGTATATACATATATATATACATATATATACAGTGATTTCCGCTTATAAGAATCACGTTTGTTATTACTGTTTTTGATTCTTATAACCGAAATTTAGGTTTTTGGACAGGAACCCACACACACCTATATATACATATATTAGATAATTTACCATAAAATACTCTTTAATTTACATTAACTATCTTTTATAAAAATTATTTTTTATAGTTTTAAAAATAAAACTTAATTTTTAGACCTATAAGTAGATACACATGATTATAGTAAGAAAAGAAAAAAATACAATATTTGTTACAAGTTACAACATACCTGCTTAACAGTTTTAACATTTCAACTACAGGAAGGGAGCAAGAAAAAATTTTCTACGGTAGTTTGACGTAATGAAGTTTTCAGAAGGCTGTTTATACCTCTTTCAATACTTATAGTCTCAGACGAAAATTTACTCGGACGGGTAAAGTTGCCCCCGGGTCAAGCTAATAGGACAGTGTTGTGGTAAAGCGTTTAAGGGGAAACTATTATGTTATGTCTAATAAAGAAAGGGGTGCATTTTACGACTATATTCCATCCCATCTTATCAATCTTTCTTAAAAAAAAAGAAAGAACTTCGTGCCTTTTGAGGGTTTAAGTGGCTTTTTTAGAAAAAATGAAAGGAAAGCGAAGAGTGTAAAGTGATTCTTAAAACCGGTGGATTGATTCTTTAAAGCGAAAATTTTAACATCGAAATAATTCATTTGTTTTTGTTTCCGCGATATTGATTCTTATAAACAGTTGATTCTTATAACCAGTGATCACTATAAGCGGTGGTTACTGTATATACACATATATATATATACACACATATATATATATATATATATATATATATATATATATATATATATATATATATATATACATATATATATATATACATATATATATATATATATATATATATATAAATATATATGTAACAAGAAAGAAATCCCGGCCTTCTCTAAATTTACTTTAAAGCGTATTCTAAATTCTCTTTTTAATAAAGCACGACCCCCTTTTCCAAAATTGCAACCTAAAAGTAAAGTAAGTATAATTTATATTAGCCCTGCAGATCATTAAGTAGGCATGTGAAGTATCTGAACTCAATAACATCCCCAGATATGAGTGTTAGAAGTTATGAGATTCCGAATGTCAGTATAGTGTCAAAATTCTTGAAGAGCCCTCAAACCACTCTGAAGTTATCTCTTGTATAATGTCAAAACCACCACTTTGCAAGAACTTTATGGCCACTTATCCTATGCCCAGGTCAACAGTTCGCAGTTCTAATAAGCGCGGGATCTAGCAGTAACGTCCCCGATAAACTTAAGTAGGACCGATCTATGTAGGACCTATAATTTGAATCAAACTAAAATTCAAATATTTGGCATACTTGTAGTTAAGTTCTTGCTCTCATAGTTAAAAATTATTATCTAGTGCGAACATTTAATAAAAATAATGTCTACAAATCTGATCTGGATTATCCAGATATCTGGATCAATGAGGGCGGTATAATGAGGTTTTACTTTATATATATACAATGTAATTTTTATTTGGAAATTGTGTTTTATATATTATGTATCCAGAAATTTACATGTTATGTATATACAAAATTAAATATGTTAATATTAATAGCTATACTTGGAACAATGTCAGAAAAACATAATTATCACAAACATATAATTCCTAAATTAAAAAGTTAGATTTTTTTAAAAAAAATCTATGTACTTTTCATTAGAATTTAAAATCCAAACTTTATAACTTACATCTAAAAGAGATACACTGTCAGGAGTGGAAACTTCTGGCTCAGAACATAACTTCTTTATTTCATTTGCTACTCGTTGTACACTCTTTTGATTCCATACAGAATCAGTATATCCACTGAATGTTCCTCCTAACAGAAATAAAAAGAATAAGATGATTGCCTGAAAAGCAATTCAATGAAACAAGATTGATCTGGTAATCCAATAGAACAAAAGAGATTGATTGACTAACATCATGATAAAAATTTCAATGTAGATCAAGTACTTGTTTTATGTATGACATTTGATACTAAAAAGGAATTATATATACTTACCAGCATGTTAGGTTAAGAACTTAAACCTTAAGTTCCCCACCAAAGAATAATGGTTACTTTATCAGTGATGCCTTCCTGTAAATTCTCAACAAATATGGCCAATTTCTATAAACTATGCCCCACAAAATGCCTACTAGTTTTTATCAAGACATATAATTTAGTAAGAAATCAATAACAATGTCCACTGATTCTAAACCAGGATACAAAATCATTAAAGCATAACCACACCAACAAAAAAAAATTTAAAAAAATTGCTTGAATTTCCTTTTTAAGAAGGGTAAATTGTCGAAACATAACTATACTTCAAACTAAAATTCCCCTACTCCTCAACCCTTAAAAAATTGTAAAATTTTTACTGTTATGTTATTAGCATTACAGTGTGTAACAAAATTATAAGACCACTGTGGATTTTGTGATTTTTACTATAAACAGTATAATTTTTTTTAATTAAATTAGGTTGATGTTAATAAATGAAATATAAAATATATGTATATTATTTTTAAGAGATATTTAAATATACTAATTATTTTATCAACAATTTCAAATTTTTCCAATCAAATATCTGTAACAAAATTATAAGACCACTAGTTAAAACAAATTTTTTTAATAAAACAAATATGATGTTGATCCACCATTTTTCTGAATAACTTCAAATACTCGATTTTTCATTGAATTAATTAGGTTTTCAAGCAAATATTTGGGAATTTTGTCCCATTCATCCATAATATCTAGTTCCAATTCATACACAGAATCATACTGACGGTTATTTGCATACACTTGACGAGCCAAATGGCCCCACAAGTTTTCGGTGGGATTCAGGTCTGGACTAAGGCTCAGCCAGTTTAAGACCTTGATATTTTCTTTTTGAAACCAGTTTTTAGTTGATTTAGACACATGGCATGGCGCATTGTCTTGCTGAAATTTCCAGTTTGATCCTCCTAAAAAGGGGCCAAAAGGTATAAGGTGTTGGTAAAGCAGTTGTTGATAACAAATGAAGTCCATTTGTCCAAGAACTCGCTGCAAATCACATTTCCCATCATATGCAAAAGCTCCCCACACCATCACAGAGCCACCACCCATCAGTCGACTGAAGAAAACCCGAGGTTCCTTTCATAAATCATGCCAGTAGGAAATATTACCGTCCCGGCCATCCAAATTAAATTTTTTTCGTCGGAACAAATAATATTTTTCCAAGCAGCATCCCAGGTCATGACTTCCTTTGCCCACTTCAGCCTTCCTTCTTTATGATGCTTTAACAGTCTTGGTTTTCTTTTTAATTTCCGAAGAGCAACCTTTGAATTTGATCTTAAAGTGCGCCAGACTGTCATATGTGAAATAGTTTTACTTGTCTGCTGTGTTATTTACGAATAGACAAGTTCTGTTTCGTTGCAAGCTTGAAAATTCGTCTATTGTCACGAGCTGATAATTTACTCTTTCTGCCAGATCTTTTATATTTTCCATAAAAATCTATTTTACTTAAAACGTTATGAATAGCAGTTTTAGAACATTTAAGTATCTTACTTATTTCATGTTCCGATTTTCCAGAGCCCTTATAAAACCAAATTTTTCGAACTTCTAGTTCAGATAATTCTCTTCCACGCGGCATTGTGAATTTCCTCATAAAAACAAACAAATTAAATTCTATTTTCTTTTACAATATTATCGTTTGGACTTTTTGTGATGTAAAGTTACAGTTTATCTACAATTTTGAAGGAAAAATAAAATAGTTTTAAAAACGCAAACGGTTTTAAATAAAAAAATAAGTGGTCTTATATTTATGTTACACCGAGATTTCAAAAAATCTTTTGCTGTGTGAAATTAACTCAATTTTTTTTCCTTTAAGCGATTTATTTGAGAAAATATAACTTTTTTCATTTGCTTCAAATTTTAAAATTATTCTTTTTATGCAGTGTAATATTAAAATGAGTGATATTTTGGGTGGTCTTATAATTTTGTTACACACTGTAGTTTCTAAATCAAGAGCTGAGAGAAATTGTATGTTTAGAATGAAGACACATAAAGTAAACATAAAACTTCTTTCTAGTGACCAAAAACTTTAGACATGAAAATTAAAACTGAAAGACCAAAACACTGGAATCACCAAAATTTGCAACAGGCTGGTTATGAAAGCAGACAAATTTATTATTCACAAACATTTAACCTTAAAACATCTTATGTACTCTCATTCTCCAAAAATGAAATACTTTTTAAGAATACAATAAAACAAAAAAACTAATAGCACTTATGTCTTTAACATAATCTATTTATTCCAGTATTTTGAATAACTTGCACTTCTTTTCCATCATCTAAAGCCTTCTTTCTCAAGATAACCGAATACCAGATCAAAATCAAAGTAAATATTTAGAGATTACTTGACTAAATAACATCCAATTTTGTCATTAAATAAACACAAATCTGATTAGTTTAAAATAAGCAGAGTCCATGCAAGAATGCTTTCTAAAAATTTCATTATTAATTATAATAGGATTTTTTTCAGTTAAAGCTAAACATAGCTAAGAGCTTTGCATAGTAAAAAAGAAAATTATCTTGAAAATTATTTTTAAGCTTGAAATATTGTAAAGAACTAACACTCTATGATAATTTTCTATATCCAAGTATCATACTCTTCAAACACACACACACACCAAAAAAAATAAAATAAAATAAAATAGTTTCAAATTCAGATCAAAGTAAAAAAGATAAGCACTTTTTTAAAATTAGTTCTTTTACATTTGAAAGTATCACAAAGTACAAAACATTAGCAAATTTCTAGACTCACCATTAATTTCATCAGCAGTTTTCCATGGAATGTATTGCAAAGTTACAAATTGAATAGCCAGCTGGTCAGGGGGCCACTTATCCAGAAAACTGATCGGAATGATAATTTTTTCTCTATCATCAGCAAGTTTCGCCTAAAACATTTCAAAATTAATATTAAAGCTTTGATTTAACTTCAACACTCATAAGTAAAATTTACAGAACACCCGGATGAAACATAAAAATTTTACTGATCTGAAATGTTCTATTAAAGAAACAGATTTGTAGCATAAATGAGAATAAGTACAGTACTATATAGCTAGCAAAATAAAAGTAAATCAATAAGAGATCTGTTCAATAAAGATTAAATATTTATCTCTGTTACTGAACTCTATGATTAAAATCTGTTTATGCATAATAATTATAAATAAACAACCCTGGCATCAATATTTTTTACTCATAATTTGAAAGGCTATTACAGAGAAGTCTTGGAACGAAAAGCATAGAATCTATGAGCAATTTCTGGGGGTGATACTGAGGTTCTGAAGTTTTAATCCCATAAGGTCTCCCAAAGGCTTTCAAAGCATCTATCACTCCAATAAAATATACAAAATGGCAAATTACAGCTAATTACCTGCATATACTGTTATGTTTCCTTTTTTTATTATACATAAATTTAATTGCAAAGGAAATTGCAATAAATTTCAAATATCCTCATATTTTATTGTGTTTCCTCAAGAACAACCCAGTTCATCTACAAAGGTAGTAAAGACAGAGGAAGTAAAAGTAAAAATGAAAACTACAATAGACAATAAACATAGAAAAGTTTTTTAACATAAACATGGGCCATGTATAAATATCAGAATAAATTATGTTAGAAGCCTATCTGTAAAAGATAACACAATATATGAAACTGTAATTTTCTATTAAAAATCTTTACAAATGTACCCTGATAATTTTAAAGTATGATTGACAAATTTAACCACTTATCCTCTCAGCCCTATAAACAAATACCTTGAAGCTATTTTAATAACTAGCATTCAATATAGCTGTTACTGCTCCCCTTAAAATTATCTATTAAGGTTGGTTGAGAGTGTCATGGTCATATTTCTACTAATTAGACAAATAAGAGCTAATTTTATTTATCTATTAAGAAGTTCACTCCATTATTGTTACAAAACAAAAGAAAATCAAGATGATTTTGACACGCAAAATGACTTTTAATGTTAAATAGTTATTTATATGAATCTCCTCACTAGTAAACTAACAGATTTCAACTCATATTTGTAATCAGCTTTATGCTAGAGTTATTTGTTAGTTTAGTCCTTGTGTTGCAAAAGATGACCATAATGCTCCAAAACCAAACATCTGCTGCTAATAGCATTTCAAAAACAGTGAACAATATTGAAATAAATGGTTGAAATAATCATAGAAGGATTAAAATTTAGTTTCAATTTCATTAAGAAAATGAATAGACATTTGAAATAACACACAATGCCTCTAAATCATTAAATTTCTATATTTGGCACAGCAAAATACAATATAATTATTGAAATATTTTCTTAATAAGTACTAAATAATTTATAAATAAGTATTAAATTTTCATTAGCTTTATAGTTGCAGTTAAAAGCTTAATACACAATATAAAACATTAGAAACACATACTTTTTTTTAATTTTGTATAAGCTATAAAAAAAATTAGAAAAGATTAAAAGAATTTTTTTTAGAAACAAATGCCATGATATAAAATATCAAATCATTTTCATAAAGGATAATAAACATGTCCCTCATTTTTGCATACACATATTTACAAAATATGAATTTTGCACAAAGTAATAGATACATTCATGTGATATTTATAAATAAAGAGAATGAGGAAACTCACCTCTCTGTTTGTCCATCTTGTTTCTCCATATCTTGAAGTAACAAGGGGTATAAATATTGAGCAGTTATTTACAGCTAAGCTAATTACATCTTGCCAGTCTTGACCAGCAGAAATATCATCAACATCCTAAATTTAAAAAGGAATCATATCAATACTACAATAATATCAATAATATCAATACTACAATAATCAAAAAAGTGTTAAAAATGTTTTCTTACATTTAAAGTAATCATTGAATTCAGCCATGTTTTATTTTATGTTCCCAGCTAACATTTTTACCTAAAATGCTTAAATCCAAACTAATCCAGACAGATGAGCTATAATAATCTAGGAACTAAATAATGAGCTACAATAATATAAAAATATCACTTAATGTAACCAAACTAACAAAAAAAACTAGAAATCTATTTGATTCAAAATCAAGAAATACCAAAATAAAGAACAACAGTTAAATATAGTTAGTATACATCCGTATCATTTCGTGTTATACAGCGGAGTATAAAAAATCACTTAAATATTAAATTTCAAATCATCCATAAATTTCTATCTTAAATTCAAACAATACCTAAAATATTACTTCTTTATTAAGAAAAATGTTAACTAATCATGAATATATAGAAATATATGTTTTTCAATGTGGCAAGCACTTGTCTGATGGTAGATATATCTCTGAAATTGGCACATGAAGACTCGCAAAGTTTTACTGGCTACTTTATTATGGGAGCACCATTTAATAGAGCCAGCATTCCTCCCTATGAGGACAACACAGAATTGACCAAGCCTTAGTCAGACTTGAACCCAAGTCCACTGCATGGCAGCTCAGAACGCTGACCACTACACTATGAGGGTGGCATAATCACGAAAATAAAATAATTGAAATAAAGATAAGCAATAAGAAATTTCAAATATTTCCATAATTGTATCTAAAAAAATTTATCTAAAATAATTATTTAGTTAACACTATGACTTACCAAAAAGATTTTTTTGAATCCCATTTTTAAAAGCTCATTCTTCAAATCACGGGCATATGTACTTGCTTCTCCATGCACATAACTTATAAGAATGGAATGGGAAGTTAATTCTTCTTCTTTGCTAATGACTTCCAAAGCAGGTTTCTTATATAATCTGTGAATGAGTTAAAAATCATTGAAAACTAACATTAAATCTTTCAAATTACAACTATAGAATAACAATTCAAATAATGCATAATAAAAACAAGTAACAACAGTGAAGACCCTTTTTTAAATAAATTAAAAGCTTAAAATATCTTACATTTATTTTTTTAAAACTCATGTAAACATGCTCAGCAACAGTATATACATTTTTCAAAGTCCTTATACAATTCTATAGTTTGCAATTTATCATTTTATTGTAACTGGAAACATAATATTAACCAATAAAGAAAAAAACAGAGCTATCTTTAAATAGCTAATGATTATAATAGAACACTGCACTACAAAAAAACAGGCCTGTGAAAATAATAAAACAAAACAAAAAGAAGTTTTCTCTAATAAATTTCAATAATTGAGCAATTCACAAGTCAAATTAGTTAAATCCACTTTTTGAAATTTTTGAAATTTTAGTGCCAAAGCATTTGACTGACTAACTTTTTACATTCATAGTAAATTTCCCAAATATTAAGGATTATCATCACTAAATGAGAAAAAAAAATGCTACACATTGAATAATAAGTGACTTTTTCAGAAGCCAATCAATTTGAGTCTATACTCTAATGTAAATTGTTGCAATAATGCAATTCAAATGCAGATGCAGGTGCTTAATGATAACAGTAAATCATTTAGTGTTGTTTCATCACAAAAAAAGTAAAATAAATTAGTCAGTTACAGTCTAACTGCTGCAGAAGTAAGTACTTCTGAATGATTAAACAACTATTTCAATTTTTTTCTATAGTAAAAAAATAATTTGAAGAATGAATTGGATGTTATTACTTATTATTGGATGTCATTATTTAAAAGATACCTCTGCAATAATGCATTCTACAATGTGTATTTCAACTTACATTTTCAGAGGAATTTTAAAAAACAATATATTATTTTATCACTTTTCTGCATTCTGTTTTATGAACTCAACTGATTTGGCAAGTGAGTGGCTCAATTGTAAACCAGTTCACTATTTTCCCCTCTTTTTTAATACAGAAATAATATACAGCCATTAAATATTATACATTAAAAATACTATTACTTACTTCAATCTTTTAATCAGGTATCTCCTCCTCATGTTCAAAATCTCTTTTTAGTGACCTGTTTACAACAGTAATTCAGTTATTAACAAGGTCCTAAATAAAACACTATTACTTACTTCAATCTTTTTTCAGGTATGTCATCCTCATGTTCAAAATCTCTCTTTAGTGACTTTTTTACAACAGTTATACAATTATTTACAACAAGGTCCCAAAGAGAAAGACTATTTTCTTGGGATCTTCTAACGGGCCATGAATTATTTTCAATGAATTCAAATGTTTCATTACTTTCAAATTGGTCACAAAGCTGAAATGCAAAAAAAACATAATAAATAAGGATTTACTATAGACTTAAATTATATATATTATCCCTGATGAAAGAAATATCTATAAAAAATAGACTGGACTTATCACTTTTCACTTATATGAAAGCTGCTTAGTAGAATTTTTTTAAAATATTAAAAAATCACTAACTATTGCTGTAAATCATGGGGATAAAATTTGTCAAAAAAAAAACAGTTAAAACGCAAGACGGAATGGCTAATAGTTAGAAAGAACTTTAGAAAATAAATTGCAGTTCACTCATTTGTAACAACATAATAAACTTATGTTAATAATAAAGGAAGTGTTACCCATTACTAAAAAAAAATTTTCAAACTCAGTCTTTTATTCAGATATAATGAATATTTTTAATACCACAATAAAATAATATATAAATAATAAATATATATATATATATATATATATATATATATATATATATATATATATATATCTGTGTATCGGAGGTAAAAGGCATTAAGTCACAATGATTAAATTTTACAGGAGGGCTCAAAGAAATCCCCTTAGTGTTCTTTACTTCAATACAATGATAGGACATGGTGCCATTTTCAATTGACAAGATCTCTTCATTAAATATCCAAGTTAGAGTTTTGCACCACAGAAAATAGTACAAAAAGTATGAAAGAATTAAGTTAAACAGTCTACTTTCAAAAATTGATCTTAATGCCTTTTACCTCCGGCACACAGATATACATACATACACACACACATATATATATATATTGTTTTCATTAAAAATTTTTTGATTTCTTAGTTTTTCTCATTCCGGTTTCACTGAAGAAAAATAGAGGGGATGGGGCCAACTCAAATTTCAAATAATTTATCACATCTTCATTGGTTTGCTTGCTGATTGAAATTTGTAGAAACAATAAGAGAGGATCTACTGGAACCTTTTCATTATTAATTTTGATTGAAGAATTCATTGATGATAGAGAGAAAGCATATATTTTTTATGAGATAACTTGATTCCTGGAAACAAGTTGCCTTCATTTTTCATCATTGCCTGCTTGACAATCTCAACAGCATTGTAACAACTGATTATGTCATCACCCACAACTCCGGTAAATATTGACGTTATGTCACTAATAACAGGAAGGGATGGTGATTTTCAAACCATGCTGTTATTTTATATACATCTTGTGCATTTCTATTTTGATGGGCGGACCCAAAATCAACATGTTGCTCTGATGTGGCAAATGAAATACCACAAAAGTCTTCTAATGAAGAGCAAATATCATGGGTTGCACTCATCCCTACTATTTTATTGCTTATGACACTGTCTGTGATACCTCATCCGCATGTCAAGCCACCAGTGGTTTTGAAGCTTCACATTAATGAGATTTCAATGGTCATGTCTGACCAGACCCCAGACCAGAAGCGATCAGACCTTCGGATTACAAAATAACCAGAACTGACAAATTTCTGATACTCCTCTGCTGACATTTTGGATGAAAGACTCATCATATCCTGCAGGTATAGTTGACAGGATTTAGCATATGGAAATTGTCCACATGCATGGAAATAAGGTGTCATTTTCTTCACACAATTAAGGTGGGCGTTCCAGTTGCCTGATCTTTCAGCGTTGATGTACTCCATCAAATTCACCATCTTAAAATACTGAATCCAGAGTTTTGATGTTGATCCTTGTCCATCAAGCTGTTTCATATAAGATTCCTGGTAACTGACCTTATTTATTATTCCTATCCACATGTGAGATACTAAGAACCTCTCCCTATTTTCTTGGAAGTTATTGCTTTTGAAAGATGAAATCGGTCGTTTCGATCACGGCGTGACTGCTGAGTCAGCAGGTATTTGCACCTGGCGGCATACCCTGTGCTTGTGAACCCCCTAAAATAGCTCTATTATCCCTCAAAGAAGAACGATGTATCTATTGCACAACAAAACAAAATAGGAAAACGAAGCAAACATGTCAAAAATGTTGCTCATATATATATGCAAAGAGTATAATTCAGTAGGTATGTTTTAATAACAGAACAAAATCTGCATGTATTATAAAGCACACATGTTCCTGTTAGGTACTATTTGCATTAACCCCCCTCCCCCTCCTTAAAATCACCTTAAGAATAGAAGTACAAAACATAATTACAAGAAGTTTCATGTCCACATACAAAGAATTTTTGTGGATGGCATAACCATTTAAATGGCAAAAAGTGCAAACTATAGCTTTGAGGCTTATTTTTCAAAATTCGTACGGAATCACAAAATTGCTCTAATTTTTGAACAGATGAAGGTAAAACATTAAATAATATATTCGTTTTGATGGAAATTTAATGCTGTACAAGTTCATTCCCAAGGTTTGTATTACAAATCTTACCACAACTACTACGTTAAGTTATAGTCTTTCAGAACTTCGGTAATAAACTTCAGCGGTTATGTAACGCTCGTTTCCTAAACATCGGAACTTAGTACACATGCATATCATTCACTTTAAACTTCCCTTATATTCTTTATACTGTTCCTTAATTTTTGTTATTTTAAGTTAACCGGTCATTGTATTGTATGACGTCATTCATGATCGGATAAACCAGGATTGTTTCTCGTGTTTACATCACTCTTTTACATTTGCATTTTCCCATTAAATGAAGTGTTTTCAGGAAGAAGACATGCTGCCTTATGAAAAATATCCTTGTTATTTATACTGCGTGGTAGAAGCAGTTGTATGCTATATGCTTGTTATGTGCTGTAGCTAATGCAGCCGTAGGTGCGGTTGCTGTTGTAGGATGTTAGCTTGTTTTATTTTATGATGGTTTATCTTATTATTTTAGCAATAAACCGACGAATACTTTTTAAATTCAGCCCTGCTTATTTGTGGTTTTTTTTTTCAACGGTGAAACATACTGCACTCTGCATTTCGGAAGTTATTTCCGAGATAATTTAATGCTGTACAAGTTCATTTCCAAGGTTTGTCTCTCAAATTGATGGTAAAGAATTCCAAAGGCGAAGTTTATCGAAAAAAAGCTGGGCAAAATTCATTTTTTCATAAATAAGCGCTTTTCTCTGGCTCATTTCTCAGAAACTATTAAAGATACAAATAAACTTTAATGTATGTTTTTTGTAGGAAATTTTGTCAGCTTTATTTTTTTAAAAGAATTTATTTTATAGGATCCATCATTTTTGAGTTGTAAGCAAAAAACCAAATAACGGGACCTTCTTAGGCCCCCCTACCCCCCTAGGACCAGGGACTTTTAGTATGTTTACCTCCTAACTAGTCAAAACAAAATTATAAAGTCAGTTCTTCCGCCCTATGACTTTCTACCTAGACCCCTCTTTTCAACATTCATTGACTGGACTATTAGAAACATCATGAAAACCTTTATTAATATGGCATAGAATCACCTTTGCCATGTAATACCACCTGATTGACCTTGGAATTGGATTATACAAGTCATGAATAGTGGTTAAGAATATATTATACCATTCTTCAGGGAAAAATCATGAAAATTCCTGTAGAGATGCTGTGGTGGATATCGATACCTAACTCTATCTGCTTATACAGATCACAGTGGTTGGATGATATATAGTCGGAGAGGGGGGGGAGGATTGTACAGGGCAAGATAAGATATTTGACTTCTTTTTCATGCTCTTCAAACCAATACTTGATATATGTAGATGTATGTATAGGGGGATTATCATCCTGGGGAATGCCATCTCCTGCAAGAAACAATGTTTGCACCATAGGATGGACTAGTGAGCTAAAATTTCAACATAGGCCTTCCCATTCAATCTCCCTTTTAGGGTTACAATAGGGCCTAAAGAAAACCATGAGATGCCATCGCAAACTCTGATAGATCTATCTCCATGATTGACAGTTGAGATGAGACAGCCAGAATCTTACACTTGTGTAGGTGTTCTCCAGACATACGCACGTGCTGTTGTGAGGAACAATGTGAACAATGATTCGTCAGACCAAATGCCGTTTTTTGACATATTACTTGATCAGGATTTGCGCTGGTGGCAACATTGTGGACGATATTTTGTATTGCTATCTATAGCGAGTGGTTTGGGAATAGCTACTTTTCCATAAATGCTTTGTTTATGAAGCTCCCTTCTACCTCTGATGGTTGATAAGGAACATGTAGATGCAGATTGAGCTCTTCGGTCATTTTAGTTGAAGTTCTTTTCTTTCTTCATGTCATAATCCGCTTTAATACCTCGTCCATCTCTTTCACTCAGCTCTCCCTTTCATCTACTATTCTGTTTGGCAAAGCATGTTTTTGTGTGCACTGTGTATGCAATCATGACTTTCGATACCATAGCTAAAAAAACACCGATTAGCCTGGGGGTTGCAGTAACAGACGCTCCAATTTAAATGCGCTCAAACAATTTGCCCTTTTTGCAAGGCTTGACATTTTATGCTGTTTCCCCCAAAAGCATAATGCCCTTAGCTTCATTACTGCTACCTGACAGTAGAATAATACCTACACTATATTATATATAAAAATACTGGTGGCCAGACTTATTTTTAAGGAATACTAAGCACATTCACAAACAGTACTGATATTGATAGGTGTTTCCATTATTTTGATAACCACCTGTATATATATATATATATATATATATATATATATATATATATATATATATATATATATATATATATATATATATATATATATATATTATAGTATAACTTTTACAAATTTTAATCATTGTCTCTTTTCAAATCACATGATAAACTTTCTCCTATCAGTAAAGAAATACATCTTAATATATTTCATTCTTTGTCTGCAAAAAAGTATCAAGTATCAATGCTACACAAAATTTAAATTCTTCATTAGAACAGAAAAACATGATGTAAAGGTCTCAAGTAGAAATTAAGTTTTTCAAATAATTATGTTTAAATGAAGTTTAACTGAACATGCCAAAAGATCTAGGATCCTTAAAATGCATTAACACATAAACAAAAACCTGCAATTAAGAGTTCTTTGGAGCATAAGACATGCATGAAATAGTGTTTTCTGTGATAAATTCAGTGATATTTTACTCTCCTTGTATGGAACTTTTGTAATTTTTTTTTTTAAGCATGAGTTATGAGTTCTAAAAAACCCACAAACCTTTACAACCTCTCACCTCTATGAGTTTCAGGAAAACAACTCTCCAAAATGCATCTCTTTTAATTCTACGTTCTACCACTTCGAACGATCATTGGTTATCATAATTGTAGGACTTATGAATGCCAAATAAATTCTATGTGTTTCCTGGAAAATGTTCTGTAAGGTAAGCAAGCACTCAGTCATGGACTAGCTAGCTTTGTATTTACAAAGCTAGCTAGTCCATGTCTGACTGTGTTCAAATGTGTTAGAATGTGTTCTAAGTTTCAAAAATAAACACATATGTTCATATAAAAAACAATATTTTTTTATATTTTTCTTTAACTTAAAAGATTTCAAACACATGAGATTTTTGAACCTTACATGCACACCATGTAAGTTTCAAAACATTCTAATTATTTTACTAAACACATTCTTATTATTTTCTTTAAAAAAAATAATTGTGGTTTTTAGTAGAACTTTTAAAAAAATCTACTGCTATCTACAAAATAAGCCCTAAATATATTTTTTATACATATTATACACAGTTTTGTCAGATCAGAGTTTCAAATACATAGCATTGTCATGTACAATAAAATGAAGTTTAAACTTACCTCAGAAGCAATTAGGTTTCGAACATGAGCAATTTCATAGTTAATGTTTAGAAATATGAAACCTAGTATTTGACCACTGATCAACTTAATCCCAACTCTTGAAAGTTCTAAATAAGAAAGAAAAACTTTAAGAAAAAATTGAAAGAAAAAGTCTGATCACATTTAGAGGAACATATAAAACATAAAATATAAATTAACATTTATGAATGAAAAAAATATTAAAAGTACAGAAAATTCTGAGATACATATCTCACAATTTAAGCAGTTTCAAAGATCTTTCAATTACTTTGCAGACAGTATAGAGTCACATATGAATGCATATAAATAAATATTAAAGGTATCTTCACTGTAAGAATTAATGAGAAAAACTATTTAACTTAAAACAATTATAATGCACTGACTGCAACAGTAAATAATACTTTATGTAATTTATTTTTGGCAATTAGCAAAATAATCAATCAGTGTGAATCTGATTCTTTCTTTGTTTATCAGCCTATCTGGAAGCTCAATAGCTTTCCATTACTTGAACAAACATAATACACCTTCCCCCCCTCTGTTTCAGAACTTAAACTAATTGATTTGCTTAAGTGAAAATCCCAAATACATGTAAAATCAATGCACTTTAGCAATAATACATATAAAGTCTTCTGTTTAAAAATATTTCACAAAAGTAAATAGACAGAACACACAGGGACTAACAATATTATACTTTGTTAAAAAGCAAAAACTTACAAAATCTAACTATTACAGAGAAGCTGCCAAAGATGGAGCACTGGGTACTGCATTACAGGATAATAGTTTAAAAAAGGAAAAGAAATGTAAATTCCACCAGTGAAATGTTAGGTAAAGGAGTATTCTTATTGGAAAGATAAATTTTGCCTACATAGAATTTCTTTCTATTCAGTGGAAATAGAATTTATCACAATTTTTGTTTATATGTGTATAAGTGTTCAAAAATATCTCTTTTGTAAATAAAGAACAGTTATTTGTTTATCCATGCATAGTATGATAGAACCTAAAGTTCAGCTTGTTTGTCTATGCCTCCCATTTCTGAACTTCATTCTGTCTATCAAAATAATTAGCTCAGTAATCCAAATAAATCAATAACAGGTTGAAAACACAGATCAATAAATAATATTAATATATATATGACGAGCTCGCGACTTACACCCTTCCCAGTACGTCGTCTTACATCCAAACTTACTCCTTCTTAATCTATCTTTACTTAATTATTCAAGTTATGGCAGTCAATGAATTAAAAGGCCGGTGGCAAAGAACTACAATTAATATATCTAACATCGTTTATTTCCAAAATCTTAAGCTACCTGATTTAATCTGATAAATTAAATCCAACAGTCATCAAGCTCCCGCGAGACGCGTGACTATCTCCATCAAGAATTTCCCGCCGTCTGATTAAACGCTATTGTTTTTCTGCCATCCAAAGCCACCGCGCATGCCCACATGATCTCTGTGACGCATACACCGGCGTTGAACCATAGGCGTGGCCATAGATGTCAATCAATCCAAAGGGAATTTCCCCGATTTCTCTCGATGTATTTCGAACCAAGATATGAGAATAGTGGCGAATTACGCCACGACAAAAAATTAATTACTAAGCCCCCTTTAAATTTAGAATAATTATTTCGTTCCCGCTTAAGTCCGACATATATATATATATATATATATACAGTAGAATCACGATCTATCATTTTTCAAGGGACAGACTCAATTGAAAGACAAATGCAGGAAAACAATAGATGTGGGAACATAACAAAGCAATATGATCGTCGTGACTGGGTGAAATAAACAACACATACAGGAAAACAATGATTCGGAGAATGATCAATTGAGATTCCACTGTATATATATACATTTGACTTACATGCAGAATTTTACTATTTTAGTGGAATAAAATTTAATTTTGTTTAATGAATAAAAATTGAGAGAGAGGAGTTATAATATGTGAATTAGGAAGTAAGAAAGAAAAGGTACTACAAATACATATTCTAATGGGAGAAAGCAAGCAAGGGTAGAATTCTGTAGTTCAGAAATATGTAGAAAAAACAACTTTATAATGGAAAATAGGAGCAAAAATAGTTCAAAAAACAGTTCTCATCAAAAGTATATTCTGTTCCTGAACCCTCATGGTTCATCATAACAAAAAACTACCTTCACCTTCCTCATTCTTTAAAAGCACAAGTCATTACTTTCTAAAATTTTTTAACTATACAATCTTAATTACTGCTGTTCTTTAAATTTTAATAATTTTTATATGCTTTAGTTAAAATTTAAGAAAACTGGAAAACTAACTTTCAATAAAAATTTACTATTCATTCTCTACTTTACATACCGAGGAAGTATATTTTAAAAACTGCTAGTATTACTAATATTATTTTGGTACATTGGTATTTTGGAGTTCAGAAAAGTTATAACAACCAATGACTAAAGCTCTTACGTCATTAGCAGTGAGATAACATCAAAAATCAAATAAATAAAGAAATGTGGGGGTGTTCTCAATCCTATGCTGATCTCATACAATGAATGGTTAGGTCCCTAAACCAGAACTTTTTAATTGAAAAAAAATATATATATTCTGTAATATACTTTGGTACAAAATATTCAGAGTATTCCAAAAAGCATATTATCACCTGTTATAAGCTTCTAGTGAAATTATTCATAAATATCTGCAAGAAGTGTGTTTATGGATTTATATGATTTATCATTAAAAGTATTAATTTCTTTACAGTGGCTTTATTTAAAGAGTTATTTTCAAAATAATTCATGATGAAATAAGAAATTTGGTATTGCACCATACATTCATATTATCCTACACTATTAATAACTTGCTTCAATAGAATAGAATAAATTAACTTAGATTTTCATATTTTCCTTGTATTACAACATAGCACACTATATCAGTTTTCATTTGAAGATTGAACTGGATATATCAATATACTTTTGTCTTAAGTTCAAACACAGCTTAAGTAAGCATACTTCTGACAAATCAAAAACTCTTCCATTATTTTGAAGTTACTATTAATATAACAGCTTTATTTCTCTTTAATATTTTTAAAAAGCTATATCAGTAGATAATAAAAACTTTCAATCAATCTACAAACTTTTCTATACACCCATACCTCACTTTACAGCCTAGATATGTTCCAGAAAAGTTCGTCGTAAAGCGAAAAGCTGTATAACAAATCAATTATTTTCATACAAACCCATACAAATTTAATTGGATCTGTTCCAACTTTTCATAAATAATATAGTTTTTAGTTCATAAAGCATTTTATTCTTTCTATTTCCTATAAAAATGCTTACATAAAAATAAAAGTACAAAACAATGTAATAATAAACAGAAATAAAAAAAAATAAACGTATAAATAAAAAACAAAACAAATCATATGCACATATGTATACATATAATAAAAAACATAAAATAAAATGTTTAAAAACTGTTTTAATTTGATGACGAACATTAACATGGAGAATCACTAAGCTATAATATATTGCTATCATCACTTTCCGCTGTTATGGCCATATAACGAAATATTCTGGGGCGTAAATCAAAAAAGTGTCATAATTAAAAAAGTCTGTTATAGTGAAATGCCATATAAAGAGCGGCCATGTAGTGAGGTATGGGTGTATTAAGAATTTTCTTTTAAACAGCAACATACATTTTGAGTATGTTTCATAAAAGAAATAACTTTTCTAAATCTTCAGCAGTCCAGTAAAAGGTCCAATGAAAAAAAAATATCCATTTTTACACCTGATTTGTAGAATTAGATGTTTAAAGGAATGTATTCTCATTTGGCATACACATAATTTAAGATTATTTCCCATTTGGAAGTAGACAATTATATCAGTATATCACAGAGGATAGGATACATGCTTCTTATTTAGGATGATATTTATTTCAAAGTTCATAAAACATGCTGTTCAAAAATATTAATCTTAAACTGCACACATTAATACCAATAACTGATTATTTACTATACTATTTTACTTTCTAAAAGTAACTATTGTCATCCAAAAAATATCTAGGGTAAATGCAGGATATACAAATATTTCAGTTACCTTTCTATACCTAATTTCCTATTATGAGTAGAGTGAACTCCTAGTTATCAAAGGGAGAATTATCAGTTTAATAGATTCCACATAAGGCAAAGGTTATAAATAATATACAAGTTTTCAAAAAAAAAGAAAAAAGAGAGAGAGAGTCAACATGATTAAGAAATCGCAGGTTGAAAACACACATCACATGAATATAACAGATTGACATATGAATACAAATATAACAGATTTTATCAGAAGAAAAAATGAAAAACAAACAAATATTATTACTTTATATTATTACATATTTTATCACTTTAATAATTATATGTCTTAATTATTATTTTAATACTTATATGTCTTAATTTAAAACCTTTTAATAGTTCCTTTAAATGGTTAAGAAGGCTATTTTAGGTAAAAAAAAAAATTTCAGTTTTCCATACTTCAATTAACCTGAATTATCAAGACTGTCATACATATGCAAATATAGCAGAAACTACACTGATAACGATGTTTATTAAAGTGAAATTAAGAATTATCTGAAAAGGGAAATTACTTCCATGCTTTTTCTGGATAGTAACAACACCTGAAGTAATACAATCACTTAATAGAATCTTATCTTCTAATGTGATATCAAATGGCCATCTGCAAAAAAATAAAAGTTAATTTACATATTCACATAATCTACAACAACTTGGATATTATTGATACAACCAATTTAAACACAACAAATATACAAACAAGCAAAAACCCCATTCAGATAAATCAGTAGAAAATTATATACTGTTACGCCTAAAATGTCATCCTATGATAAGGTTATTATCAAATTTTGAAGAAATGTAGTATTATAAATTTTAACTATAAACTCACAGAAGTATCTAAGACCAAAAAAAAAAAAAAAAAAAGAAGATACTTCATTATGTTCATGAGCTACCAAGATCACACAAATTAAAAAATAAGTACCCTATTCTAAGGGGGATACAATTTGAAAATCTGCATATCTGAAAACATGAACATCAACAAAAGATAATGCAGTCAAAATTTTAGAAATATATCAAACATCAACTTTTTACTAAGGAAATTAACAATACAATGTCAAACCAAATGGATACATAACTGAGTAAATGCCAATGTTCTATAATTTCAATACTTAACATTAATTATAATAAATGTTGAAATAAGATAACTGTATAAAGGATAAATGTAAGAATAAATACTGGTGAAATTCATTGAAACAGAATGCTGGTATATTACAGTAACTATAATAAGCCTGCTTACAATAAGTTGTTGTTAATGCTTATGCCCCTTGACCGACATGTAACATCAGGTCAAGTCCCGAAGGCTATGGGCAATGAAGGTGCAGTTCCAGTTTTTAATAGCACCGCAAGGGTCGGAGTCCGACTTGGCTAAATGACCGGTCCAGTAATTTTGAACCGAGTCAAGTGACGAGACCGGAACACTTGACCCCGCACCTCCAGAGGTAAATTTGAGAACTTGGAGGACATTGTAGCCACACCCTATTTTACGTGCCCCAACCACCATTAGTGAACACGGCGGTAGATTTGCAGTGACGAGCATCGAACCAGGGACGTTCAGATCACTGGCCCGCTGCTCTTGCCAACCGGCCTACCACGCCCGCTTACAATAAGTTAATATTGCAGGGTGAGCGATAATGAATGTTTCTTTTTTCTTTTTTTCAAGCTCTATTTGTGTTATGTTACAATAACATAATTTTTGGACACTTTTTCTAAATATTTAAATCATTTGATATAGTAGATATAAGAATATAATATAATATGAATATACTAGACTAAAAGGCTCATATAAGTTCAACAGGCCCTTTAAAAAAGTCAAAATCTGGTAAAGCTAAGCAATTATTTTAGATTCTTTAAATGAAAATCTTTCTAATACAAACTATAAAAAAAAAACAATGATTTTTTCAAATATTAAATAAAAACACATTAGCATATTCAAGTGTACAAATAATGAAATACTAATCATATCAAATGAAAATAATTTCAAGTTTAATAATTTGATAAATGAAAATTCCTATTTAAAACCCAAGGGGAAGTGAGACTGACCTGCTACAGATTGATGTTGTAGTATTGGAGATAAATACTTTTTGTTTGAATAAAAAAAAATTTTAAAAATTAATAACAATGATCTATTTTCTTAAATGAAATATAATACATATTTTGTTGTTATTAAAAGAAGTTTTTTATTAACCATAAAAACACAAGACTAATACTGAACAAAATTTAAATTAATAACATTTTTATTCAAAAATATGTAGACTAAACAATTTTAATATATATGCACATTTGGTTTATACTTGTAAAGATCACCTTGAAACTATACTCTGTGGCTAAATGGAAATGACACACAGTCTAGGGTTAATGTTCAAACTCAAAAACCTTATACAATACTTATTACATTATATAACAGTAACAGCACAAGCAATATTATTATAAATATATATTAACTTATTTTTTATGTCTGTGCATGATACAATTTTAACAAATGCATGTGTCAATTTTAACAAATTAAAATTCTAATAAATTTAATCTAATAAATTCTAATAACTCTAAATAACAATAGTTTTCAATAAGAGAATATGGATTTCTGAAATCTATGGGCACTATGATAATAGTAACAATAATTGATCATAAATATAATTATAAACTTACCCAGCTGAATTTAAAAAACGAAATTCTTTGGGTACATCAAGAAACATACTTATGGACCGACGGAGGTAAGCACATGTTGTACCCTCTATAGGTACAAACACAGTCCCAATAATTTTACCATTATTTAACTGATGGGTATTTTGGCACTGAGGAACATAAGAATCAGGTAATAAACGGATTCCAACAAGCTGTCCATTCAAACGCTTTCGACCCATAGTGGCTAAAAGATGAAAGTTTAAATATCTGAATAAGGTAAAACTCTTAATTGATGTTCTAGATTATTAAAGCAATTACACATAAGTTAAACATAATGCTCATGAAAATAAAAATGAGATAATGATGAATTATAATCATATTTTAATTCAAGGATACTCAAACTGTGGCCCACCAAGCTTTTAAATATGGCCGAATCACTCATACTCATTATCAGGCATGTGCTTTTGTAAACGTAATTTTAGAAATTAGAGTCTCAAAACTGTACAAAAATGTGCCACCTGCTGCCTTAATGTATATTTGTGTATTATCCAATGTCAAAATGAAATATGCAAAGAACGTAAATAAAAATTGGCTCATTGATCCTTACCTTCATGATGTATAAAAAGTAGCTTATAGTTTGTATAAACCTGATTTGTCTAAAATAGTCAAAAGTTTGTCTCAACATAAAAAAAAACCTCTCATTTCTAAATAAACATTTGAATAAACTTAGGTTTTGAGTTTTATTTTTTGCATTATTATATTATGAGGTATAGTATTCTATGTTATGGCATCATGTAACGTAGCAAATATATGCATGTGGCACTAGAGAAAAAAAGGATGAGAATGGCTGTTCTAAATCATTCAAATGTACTGAGAACCAGAGATTTTATTCCCAAACAAAGTTATTTTTCAATATCAGACATATCTTTGATCTTTTAAACTTGAATTTTAGCTAAAGAGTAAACAAGTCTTATTAAATAAAGGATCAGAGGACTGTAGTGCAAACAACAAATGTTTTTAATTCTTATTGACAACATAATAGTTTTCGAATCATAACAGTCTAACTGTTCAATCAGTAGAATCCTGGAAGTTTTAGTTCAGTGAAGGGCAAAGGTTTAAAAAATTGGATGATAAAATGGTATCTAACTTTCTATTTTATTCAAAGAATGCTGCAGATGTATTGCAATAGAGAGTCATTTTCAGTAACTTTAATAACAAACTACCATTTCTTGCAAATGTAGGGCAGCTTCTTAGGTTAGAAAGAGAACTTAGATATAATTTGAACATTTAATGACTTTCCATGATGCTGCATAGTAACTCCTATTACATTTGATGACAGCAAAAGGTATGTATAAAATGCAGCTTTCAAGAATTGTAATTTTGCCATCATATGAGTTAATCAGTCAAACCTTTGAACTAGACAATTACCAGTCACATATTTTTTAAAAACTGGAAAATTTTATAACTTTCTAAAAATATAAATGCCTCTAACTTTATTAACTGATAATATTTTGTAAGGATTCATTTATTTTTTCTTTCATTTTAATAACTGTAAAATTCAAATACCTTTTTTTAACATCAAAATCAATCAATCTTTCAAATTTTAAAGAATGCCTTTGAGAATTCAAAATATTTATTTACAGTTCCACAATAAGACATGCCTCTAGCATACACTTCTACTTTTAAGAAAAGCCTATAAATTTTTTTTTTTTTTATTTTAAATGATGACTAAGGTCTCTTCATGATGTGATAATACTCTTGAACCCATAGTGATCAATTAGCTGTGATTCAATTGAAATGAAGGCCTAAGTTTTCTTCTCATATAGTTTTTAACAAATAAAATTAATACGAATACCACAGAAATGTACAAATCTTATCTGTAAAAAACATAAAAACTAGACTGATCTAGAAATACAGTTATTTGTGACAAATTAGCAGATTTGTTAGGTATGAAGCAAATATGTTAAATTGCAGAAACTTTTTCTAATGCTTTTACCATTGAGCTACGACTTAAAATTTTTGATTAAGAATCAGATATATAAACCTATATCATATTTAATATACATATCAAATATGATATATTGTAAAATTCTAACATTTATTATTATATATATATATATATATATATTCTATAATTTGGACTGCTGTTTTCAAACATTTTAGATTTAAGATCAAATACAGTTCCTTCTAAATACTCTTTCTAGGGGAAGGTGATGAGTCTTTTGTTAAACAATTCAAGACACATTAAGTAAAATTAAATCCTTTATCCAATCTAATAACATAAAAATATTGTAAATGCATCAGCTATTTGAAATGTATTCAAGTGACAATTATTTCAAATTAATTTTAAGCGAAAAAATTACTAAAATTAACTAATTTCATTTTTCAAATAAATGAAAATGATATCTCATCAATATCTCTCTTGTTCCCTCAGACTATTCTGTTGAAATTAAGGGTACACCGATCTAACTTTCCTTTTTAATATTAAAAGGAATGTGATTTGTATATGATCTTCCTATTTTGATAGATCTCGAAAAAAGACATGCATTTTATATGATCTCTAATAAAGGAGTTAGGCTGTTTGTTACTATACAAATTTAGTTTTAAACTGTAAGTGTCAGTCCACTCTATCATCATGTAGCAAAAAACTATTATAGCCCTCCAAATTCAACAAACCAATTTGATAATTCATTAATTTATATGGCTTGGTATTACTTTCTCATAAACCTACAAAAGAATTTTATGCATTTGTTTAAATAATACATTGGAAGCAAAATATGTTTCAATTAATTCAGAAACTTTCACATTTAAAATTTTGTACAATTATATAATCTCTACAATAGGGTAAAAACATTTTAATATGAAGTTAAACATAACATTAATATTTTATACATGAAATGCAAATAAAAAATGTTTTATTTTGATTTTAGAAAAGTTATTCACAGAATTAAGTATTCAGTTTCTGCATCTTAATTTAATAAATAATGTAACATACTTTATAAATACAGAGTAAAAAATCATAAATATTTTCTAATGTTTTAAAATTTTACAAATTCAGTTCCATAACAGTAGAAAATTTCCAGTCTCAACACAAAGGTACACTACTACTCAGATCAAGATATGAGAAAACTGCTTTAAAATATAAATATTAAATTCTTACCACACCAATCTGCACAAAAAGATTTTAACTTGCATGTTGTACAAGTGAACTGATGCTTGTATTTCTTAAATAAATTATACACTATCAAAATCAAACACTCTTTGATAAAGACTAAAGTGATCCACCACATTGCTAGGTCCATTGTGACCTAGATTCAACAACACAAGAAATGAAGCATTATGTTGTAGGGTACCTTGACACTATACCCAAATTTTAAGTAATATATAAAACCACTAAGCTTTGGTTAAGACATGTCTCATCAAACAAATAATTATCAGTTTAGATAAAATTTTCAAAAAATTCTTAAAAAATTACCCAAAACCAAGGGGATTAAACTTTGAGAGCACATGGGAATAAATTAAAATACGAAATTATGAAACTGCGATTTCAAACACTTACTTAACATTAAATGTTCCAATACCAAATAAAAGTACTTAGTTGGTTAATCTTCTCGAGAAACCAAGTCCTTCTTTCTCTTAACAAGAAATTCATTCAGATTTTAAGTATATCTCTTAATGTCTTGAAAATTTAAACATTACCTCGAGGCATTTCACTGTTTAAAGGGCAATAAACACGGTAAAATTTTACGCGTAAATCTAAAATTATGCTGAATGACAAAATAAAAAACACTGTTTAAATAGATATTTAAAAAATAGTAATCAATAAATAATAGATTTTTGCTAGTAATTTGCAATTGTAACAAATACAATCAATTTTTATGAATTACGAAATACTTGCTCTCGGCTATGATCGGGATTCACTATTTGTTTTTAGTTTTTCTTCAACTTTACCGGCAAACGTGTTGTTGTAGAGTAAAAAGTCACAAGTGGCAGCTACATTCTTATTGGATGGAAGTGATGTCATGCAAGACTATTTTTTTCCCACATGATGTCATGCCATGACTAAGGTGATCTGAAGCCTCTCATTTTAAAGGTAACGGCAAGACAAGAATCTTTCCTGAGGGGTTTCCCGTTTCCAGGGGAGAAATTTGTATTTATGGAAAGTTAATGAAAACTTCATTTCCGTATATCTTTCTTCTGTCAATTTTAGAGTTTTAGTAACGAAGAGGTTAAACCTAACTTCCTTGCAGACGTGCTGTTTTGGGTGATAGCCTTTAAATTCTCCTTTATCCTCCGAGATAATGTATTCAGATTTGATTGAAACTGTGCACAATTTCAGCCTGTCATTTAGAATCATCGGATCAGAAAGAGTAAGAACAGATCAGAGGATAGATGATATATGTTTAGAGAGGAAGATTTTTATGTCCAGTGTGAGTGAACAAGAGGTGGACTGCTTTTCAGGTTTTCTCATTTTAGTGGATTGTTACCTATTTCAACATTTTGTAACCCCCTAAAATAGATTCAAGAATTGGGGATGGCAATTTATATATTTTTTGGTCGTCATTTATTTTCAATTTGTCTGCCACATACTGTCGAATCTGTTTAAATAAAGGGTGACCAGAGCTGTAAATAAACAACCTATGCATGTCAGTGGAGCACCCAGGATGTAATCTTGGGAAAGAGTTGAATGGATAAAAATATTTATAATGCAAATTCAATATTCATAATGCAATTTCTATTTCTTTGAGGGGTAGGGCCGCTTGGCCTAACCCCTGAGTGCACCACTGGTGCATGTTGTGTATATTAGTTTTTTTTTCCTACCAGTAGTTGCATTAGTTTTGTTTTATATTTTGAGATGATGTAAAAGACAACAGAAACGATCAAGAAAGCTTGTATCTGATATAAGCCGTGGTGCAACCAGTGAAGCAGTGGCGTAGCGAGGGGTGGGCAAGGGGGTCTAACATGCCCCGGGCGCCACTCGCACAGGGGCGCCAAATGGTCCTTTTCACTAATTCTATATATTATATTACTATATGTTTTTCAGAAAGGGGGGCGCCAAAAAGGTATCGTGCCCCGGGCGCCAGTTATGCTTGCTACGTCACTGCAGTGAAGCACTCACAGTGGGGCTAAGAGAACTAAAGTACGCTCCTGAAACAAGTGTCAGCGTTAAAACTCCAGATAACTACACACCGATTCAAGAAATTCCAAAAATGACCTGTGTGATGAAATTATTTTTCCGTAGATTTGCAGACCTTTTTTAAAAATCTTTTAGCATGATTTTAAGGGAAAAAGTCTATTCGACATCCAAATATCAACAAGAAAGAAAATATGTGATGCAAATGAGAACTGAACAGTTCGGAGAGTTGAAACTGTAACTCTTTAACTTGCAAAGTGGAGGAAAGGGTTTTTGAAAATTAAGATCATAGTAGCTGACAAAGCTGTTGAAACGCCATTCCTCCTCTTGAAAAACGTCAGGCATACCTGTTGAAAAACTGGCAATTTTGTTTTTCTTCTACAGTAGTTTTGCTGGAATGAATGATTTCAAGTATACAGCAAAATATAACTTACTTTTTAAATCTGCTTTTATAGCTAACAAATGGGATACATTTTTTACAGTTTCACGTGAAAATCTCAGACTTGCGTAAAACTTTTCTAATTTCCTATATATTTTTTTCGTTGAAAAAAAAATTATTCTAGCTAAAGATGAAATTGAAAAGCGTTTGATTTCATTCATACCGATTAAAGGTAGATTTTTGCCGACTTAGAAATTATTATTCAGACGTGGCAAACTTAAAAAATCAGTGTCAATCAATTAGAGTGGTGTGAGAGGAAACTGTAGCGACGACTCTTCCGAATTTTTCTTTACCAGGATGTCTCGAAAATAATTACACGAAAAACAAAGGGGAAAGGGAAAGTCTTATAAGTTTAGGCCGGTGGTTTGTCGTTTTGAAACATGGCAGGAAGAGCTGTCGACTGCCGTTAAACAGTTAATTAGATAAATTTTGAAAACTAACAATAGTTAATTTTTCAAAATTATTTCGAAATGACGACTAAATTATACTGCAATCAATGAGAGACCAAATTCCATTTGAAAAGTGATTAATATGAAACTTTAAATGATGTCAATGTTTAGGACCAAAATAAAAAATGTACAAAACTTGAAATCTGTGTTTGCTGTGAAAAGAGTGTCAAGTCCAAAATCGTAGTTTTGAGAAAAACGGGATTGAAAAATCTTCGGCTTTTTTAAAGTCATACACTGTAGGCAACCACCTGAATGTTTTAATTTATTCATCAAGGTGTCAGCTACAAAGTGTTAAAAGAATGGTTGTGAAAATCCAAAATTTTCATGTACAAACAAATTTTTCAAACTCTTTTAGTTGGACTTCATATCTTTTACACACACAATGTTGGCTAGGACAAATAATTCTAAATCATATTATTTCTTGAATTTATTTTTTATAAAACATACATATATTACATTATTTATTAGAATTTTTTACTTTTTCTCGAATTTGTCTACTTCTTGACTATGGTTTTGTTTCTTTTTTTATTTGTTTCTTTCTTTGTTTCATCACTTAAGCCTAGTTTAATTGTGTCTTCATCTTCCTCACCAACGTTGTCTGGATAGGTATCAACCTATTCTTGAGATGTTCTTAGATTTTCATAAAACTGGTGGAGTGTTCGTGAAATAAATGGAAAAAGATCAAGTAGGTCAGCTTTTTTCTTTTGTGATATGGGGTTTGATTTTCTGTAGTGCAACTTTTGGGATCAAACTAATAATGACTTCTTTTTCTCTTCTGGTGAAATTAATGCATTGGAATGGATGGTAAGGATCAAGAGAGTTCTTGAAAATAATTCACTCCCGGTGCATCTTTTTGTAATGGAGCCACTGAACTACTCTCCTACTGAAAGGATTCCCGACCACGTCTTCTTTGAGCTGCTGAAGATCGCCTTTCAACAACACTGCAAAATAAAAAAAATCTTCTTGAGCCATTTCTTTTACCATGAAAGAGCTTTTCTTAACAGTGTGTTATAGTAGATGAACCCAATCATGTGGATGATGAATGTTTCCATTGAAATGTTTTTAATTTTTTCAATCAATACGGGAGAGGCATTACACTCCATATGAGTGTGACCAGGAATTAAAAATTTATGGTTTATTTCTTCTAATGAGGGCGATTTCATTAATGCTACAATGCACATTGCAGCAACACGAGTATTTTTATTTTGCCCTCCACAGGTAGCAGAATTCATAGTTAACGACTAAACTTCCGGTTTGAGATCATTCAAGATAAATTTATAAACACATGACCCAATTTCATTCGCACCCCTTGAATCTAAACCCTCATGCCCTAATTATATATTTTCGTCATTTCGTCACAGTCATAGACTGTGAGATTGGAGATCCAGAGCTGTCGTTTATAAAAAGCAACTGAATTTTGGACAAGAGGTGTTGGGTGACACTGTTGCATATCAAATGTGGCAGTTTTACTATTCAAACTTTGATTTTTCTTTATCTAATTTTTTCGCATCATATGCATACTCGGCATCTTTGTGGTGATCTTCAAGTTTTCTAACAAACTGCTCATTATTTTGTGCAGGTGAAATTTATGTTTTGAGCTAAGGTGTCACATTTAGGATATGTGTCTACTTTAGTTTTTTTTATTTTCAGGTTAAAACCGTGAAATTCATCACAAAACTTATGATAAGACATAGACTTTGAATCGCACTCAATCAGAGTTCTGCTGTAGTCTTCATAAATAGCTTTTATTATTGAGTGCGGAGAAACAAATCTTTTTCCCCAATCTCTTCTTCAGTAATGACTCTCATAAGAAAGAATTTTACCAAAAAATTCCCGAGCTTCAGCAACAGCGTTTTCTGGTAAACTAGTTTTTTGAAACTTTCCTCTCTCATCTAACTGTATTATTCCACTAGGAGAAGCCATTTTTTCTTAACAATATTTTCCACAGTTTTGCGGCTTTCGCCGAATACTTTTGTGAAACAACCTTGACAAACTACGATTTTTATACCGTGAACTTCAATGTTGTACCTAACAGTAGTTTGCCATAAGTGATTGTTTTCATTATTTCCGTTCCTAACTCTCCTTCTTTTAGGGTCTTCAAATTCCACTAAAGATGCAATATAGGCACTGTAGCGTGGAATTTAACGCTACAGTTAATGTGTGCTAATTTTGCCCCAATTTAATCTACAATTTATTTAATATCAGGAAATACTTTAATTCAGTCATTCTGTCAAGCAATATTTCACGTTAACAGGTGTGTTTCTAAGCCCTAGCTTGGAATTCAGGGTGGTCTCCCTTAACAACATCTTTGCTCATTCATGCACATCTGTGAGTAAATAGAATCAACTCGATATTGTTGTAGAAATCTTTACGGTTTTATTTTCCCTGTGTACGGTTTTATTATTCCCAAGTTACGGTTCTCTTGTTGCAAGAATTTCTTTAAACTACGGTTTCCGGTTTACGGGCTAACCAACAGCGTACCATCTATCAAAACCCCTTTCGAAAGCAGTTACTCATTTTCACGGCGATCAAGGTGACGTTTCCATAATACACGCCATTTCTCTTGCCCCCAAAGGCAATACCGTCAATTGATTCTGTGCAGCTTTTGAGAAAACCGCTTTGGCGATAAATCGCCAAATTTTGGTGAATTTCAAAAGTCGCCAGGTCTCACCTGCTCAGCCAATCACCGCTTTTTAAACTTGCCGCGCCTTTACGTCATAAGCAGATGGTTGCAACTTTTCGCCCGTTATCGCCCTTTTAACTTAATGCGCGTTCTGCCTTCACACTACGTACGCTACGACGGTTGGCATCTTGGCACACAACTTTCGTGTAACCCCCGCTCCATATACTCCTGTCTGAGAAGAACTTGAATACGCAGATACGCACTGACTTACTTACACTCTTACACATACTTGGAGAGATCACGAGTTTTTTGCTGTGTATATAAGTCGTGCCTTTTAGAAGCCCCTCCAGAATGCTGCTCCTTCTTGCCTAATTCTGTGAGGAGGCTATACCAGTTTTGATGTATAAGTATTTTTATGTATTTTGCTAATAACGATGAAAATTTCCGAAGTGATCCTGAATAAATATCTGTTCGATCTAATAATTGGCTCGATCTCTTATTCTTCTTCGTTCACACTTGGTTCCCGGATTGCAGAAGACGATGGCTCCGCCTGTGGTTATTGTTGTCGCCTCTAGAAAAAATCACTATACAACGACGTTACCGGACAACATATCTACTGAAGCTAGTTAGGCTTCTAAATTCTACATCACGTTTTATTGAAAAGCGGTTATCATCATCGAAGTAATTTTTGCTTGTTCCTAGCTCCACGAACTTTCTTGACTGGGTTCATCGGTTTCTTCTTCAACATAGAATTGCTGCCCTATTTCCCCATTCTTCATTAGAGAATTGATGCCGTTCCCTCTCTTCAATATAGAGATAGACATTATTTCCTTCATCAGAGAATTATTTCTGCATTAGAGAATGGATGCCGCTATTTCTTCATTAGAGGCACTCCTCCTATCAAAACTGCTCATTCCCCAATATTCTTCAAAGAGTTTCTCGCGTACATTCTTGGATACCTTGTCTGAACACTTGCTCCGACACTGCTCAAGAGCCAATGATTTTCTGGCTTTTACAGTTTTACCAGTTTTTGTTATGCATTCATGTCCATTGTTTCCCAACTCTTTCCTCTCTTTACGAGCTTTCCTACTCTCTCCTGTTAGACCTCTTTTACGTATAGTTCCCCTCTTTGTTAAGAGAGAGGTGATCCGGGCTTTGCACTCAAAGTGTAGAGGTTTGCTAATTTGTTTCGAAGAAATTGATTGTTATACGTGTAACTGAAATTTTATGAATAGCTCAAGTAATGAAAAGTATATAACTAACTATATTCTAAATGAAAGATAAGCCATAGTTCAGTAAATTTTCAAAATATGGGAAGAGAAATTTGTTGCTACGTTTGGTTGTTTTATAAATTAACCCTATTTTCCCCATAGAGTTGCTCGCATGAACAGTCTGAACACCCCGGCACTTCTGCTGTAATGTTAAAATACTTTATATAATCTTTTAATCTTTTAGATTTACTTCTAAAACAATCTCTAAACAAAAGTGGGTTCCCTAATGTAATCATAAATAAAGAAATAATGAAAATCCCGTTATTCATTTGACTCATATAATACACTGCTGGCCACTGTAAATGCAACACCCTGAAGGAAACATGCAAATAACATGAAATTTACAACATGCATTAGCGGAGGTGAGATATGCAAATGATTAGAATTTCAGCGCAGACGCACATCACGCGCGCCTGTGGCGCCACTTCTAAGCGCTATTTAAGGCTTGGAGATTTCGACGATTTCAAATTCGGAAACTGTGTTTTTCTTGTGTTTTTTTCAAAAAACGATCAATTATGCCTCGTCGAAAACAGCGATCATCTTTTGATCAAGTATCCGAGTTCGACAGAGGAAGGATAGTGGCCTACCGAGATTGTGGATTATCTTTCAGGGAAATCGGTAGTCGTGTTGGACGAAACCAAACAACTGTAATGCGGATATGGGATCGTTGGATGCAGGAGGGTACGACGGACCGGCTTGTTCGATCGCATCCACCTCAGCGCACCACTTCACGTGATGACAGGCAAATTATGCGTATGGCAGTGACGGATCGCTCAGTCACATCACGAACCATAGCACAGCACATGCAGTCTGTAACGCATCATCCAGTGTCTGCGCGTACCATTCGACGCCGTTTACAGCAGAGTGGTCTGTCCGCAAGACGTCCATTGCTTTGTCTACCCTTGACGCAGAACCACAGACGTCTCCGCCGCCAATGGTGCGATGACAGAAGGATGTGGACGGCAGAATGGAATGAAATTGTCTTTACTGACGAGTCACGCTTCTGTCTGCAACACCACGATGGTCGCATTCGAGTCTGGAGACACCGTGAAGAGAGGATGCTGAACAGCTGCGTTATGCACCGCCACACTGGTCCTGCACCGGGTATTATGGTATGGGGCGGTATTGGATATCACTCTCTAGTACGCATTGCCGGTACTTTAAACAGCCAGCGCTACATCTCCGAGGTGTTGGAGCCAGTTGTCCTTCCTTACCTTCAGGGCTTGCCCACAGCCATATTTCAACAGGATAATGCGCGACCACACGTGTCACGCATTGTCCAACGGTTCTTTGTCAATCGCCAGATTGAATTGCTTCCCTGGCCGTTTCGCTCTCCGGATCTTTCGCCGATAGAAAACATGTGGTCCATGGTTGCTCTACGATTGACCCAGATTCCATTCCCAGCTGCCATAGCAGATCAACTTTGGCAACGTGTGGAAGCTGCTTGGTTTGCTGTACCCCAAGAACTCATCCAAAGTCTCTTTGAATCAATGCCGAGGCGTGTGGCAGCGGTGATCTCCAACAATGGCGGCTACTTTGGCTACTGATTTTGGCAGGAACCACACTTCACAGAAGTCTATAAATTTAATCATTTGATACTTGGTCAACATGTTATCTACAAAATAAATTTTGTTGTGATATCTCTTGTCTTTCTTGGTGTTGCAATTTGGGTGGTCAGCAGTGTATAAAACATTCAAATATGAATTTATGAAAATTATTCAAGATACGTCAACGAACTAAAAGTATATTTATTTAATAAATATCTTAAATATGCCTGTGATATTATCCAAAATGATTAGAAGAATAATTTCCTATTCCTTTAGATCTTCACTACTTTGTTAATTCAGCGTCAATTTATTAGAACGTCATGGGGATAAACTCTCTTTCCCTCTTGCAGCACATAAATGTGAATTTTCGAAAAACGTGTTCAAGTCTTTCATTCTTCCCTTTCTCATTCATTTTGTAGCCTTTAAAATACTTTATTTTGCATTTTATTTTAATAATCAACTTCTTAAGAAATAAAGTATTAAAACAAAAATTATTATTTTGTGAAGATAAAACTCTAAAATTAATTCAATAATATTAATCTTGTAGTCAAGGGCTTAAAACTCATTGTTTATTATAATTACACTTTGTGCATCGTTAGAAATGAAGTTTTAATTGGCCTGATGGTTGGTTTGGAGTAGCACGGTCCTCTTCTCCACGAGAGCTATGAACTGGCCGGGTCTTACTATTTAATTTGGTTGCGAATGAGAACTACTTTGCTGTTCATGGACCCGAACCAGTAGACTCAGAAGTTTAGTGCCATTACTATTCACTAAAGAAATACATGAATTTCTAATTGTTTTAAAATACTATATACAGATATCATTAGTGCGATACAAGCAATCTTGTAAGGCATAGGGGTATTCCCTTTTCAGGGAGAACTTTACAATGACAAGATAGTGGATCTATCCAAGGAGGTGATTTCAGAACATGGTTCAATTTGACTTCGTATGAACAGTACACCAACCAACTAACCAACCACATATCATTAGTAACTATTTATTCCAACAATTTCTCAGTATATTGTATTGAAGTTAATTCTTCACTTATGATACTTACAACTGAGAATCAACCGAATCGACGAGTTTTGCTGCTCCCCAAAACCACTGAAAACGGTAGACAGCGCTGAAGCGCGGGTTATGAGAATTACATGGATTTGTAGAAAATAAACTTTTTTCACAATAATTTACTAACATTTTTTATTATTGCTTTTTGAAACTTGTTTAATTTATATAGTAAAATTTTGTTACTATAAAATAACATATTGCTATTCCTAAACTGGACCGCTTTTATCTAACTTGCAAATACTTAACAATACTAATTTAAGATTGCATGAAGAAATGTATTCCAACCAACAATTAGTAGAAATCTGGAATGCAACTGAAATTCAGAAATACTTTTAAAGCTGTCTTGTTTCAAAATTTAATATTTTCCTCTAGGAAAGCACCTCAAACACTTTAAGCTATTTTTTTTATTTATGATTGTGAATTAATTATTTTCTGTTTCACAGTTCAGAAATTAAAATTAACCTTCTTCTCTTAAGTTTTATTAGTCATAAATTTACATTTTCTTCACCTTGGTTTCTAATTGATTGTTTCAAATTAGAACGATTTACATAAAATTACAAAGTAAACGAAATTGGCAGATAACACTAGTAGGCCAGTAGGTAGGGAGTTCAATTCGGAAATAATTCAAACAAAAGTGGAAACTTTTTTAATCACTTTATTTTATGTCCAATATGAATATCCTGAGTTTTCCCCCTCCGCCGAGGCGAGCGCTGGTGGTTAGGTAAAAAAATTGAGTGAAAAAGAGGTATTTTTTCAGTTTTTCAAAATAAATTAAAAACGGTTCATCCAAGCAAAGAAACCGTAATACAAATTTTTTAGACCATTAAATTCTGCATAAAATGAGTACCAATACATAAAAGTTACTTCGGTTATAAGGTTATTAGCTTCTCCCGAAGTTGCCGTTATTTTTTTCAATTTTGCTAGTAAGTACGATTTTCGCTATACTTGTGTTTTGGGGGGAAATGGGCGGGAGAGGGGGATACCGGAATCGGAAATAATTCAAACAAAGGTGGAAACTTTTTTAATCACTTTATTTTAGGTCAAATATGAATATCCCGAGTTTCCCCCTCCGACGAGGCAAGCGCTTTTGGTTAGGTCAAAGGACATCCGCTAGGTTCAGGGTGACCAGTCACCCCCCTGATCGTCTTCCAGTAACTGCCAAGTTGCGATTTAGTACGGTTGTGTTTTTCATGTTGCTTGCGTTATTATTTCATTTCGCTACTTAACGTGTCTCACAAAGTGTTCTAATCAGTACCAACAATGTCAGACCTTTGTCCAGTTTATGCAGAAACATTTGTAGAAGGTGAAGGTAGAGACAATAGTTGAGAAAGAAAGAGGGGTTAAAACATTGATAGAATACAGCAAAAAGAGAGGTGATGGTAAGCATAATCTTTTTAAAAACTGTACGACTGTCAAAATTCATGTCGAGTGCCAAAATGCTTACACAAGAGAAAATCCATTGTTGCCGCAGCAAAAACAAGTATTAGTAGTGCTGGTGCTCGGCGATCTAACATACCAACATTCAATTTCCAAAAGGACTGTTTTTAGTGTGCTGAGAATGCATCAGAAGATTTTCAGAAAAAAAAGAAATAAGAAAACCAAAAGCAAAACGTGACCGAGTAGGTCTTGTTACAGCCTATGAATTATTAAAAGATTTCAAATTACCTAATCCGTCTGAAAAAAAAGCTCTCAAGAGAAGACTGATGGAAAAATATGGCGATGACATCATTATTACAGCAGGATACAATAGACAACCTATTATATGTTTTCGTAACACTAGTTATAAAATCTTCAGCGCAAGTTGGTATGGATCTCGAAAAAATTATGAACAAGAAGAGTATTGCTAAAGTAGCTGCAGATATAATAAGGGAATACATAAGATCCAAGGTGTACGATATGGATAAGTACCCTGATCAACAAATTTTTTGGAGAATGCTGAGCAGAATATTCCTGAATCATTGCAGTATCTCCTAAATTCAATTATCAGGAAAAGCAAGCATGGAAAGGAAAATAGAAAATGAAAAACCAAGGTAACTGCAATTTCACACTCAATAATTTCTGCAACAAGGCCAACATCTTTTATTTCATCAATACAAGCAGGTATTGGAGCACTTTTATCAAGGAAATGTTGTTATAAAGATTTAATATGTATAGCTCATGCACTGGACTTTTGCTGTTCTTACGATGAAGTCAGAACGTTTGAAATGTCTTGTCTACAGCATCCAAGAAGCAGTGCATTGCGTGGGTCCTTCTCACAATTTGATTTTGATAACGCAGATATCAATGTAGATACTTTAGACGTATAAAACACATTTCACGCAATGGGTGGAATTAAGTGCATAACCCCCTCATCTTCACTTTCTTCACAAGACCTAGTCGCAAGAGTGGGAGTGATTCCAAGCGCTGGGATTGTAGGAAAATCTGGTGCTAGCCCATTGTTACCTTTTCAGAGCAGAACAACACTGAGTATCATCATTATTGAACACCTTGGTGACATCAACTATGCAGTTGAAGTTTTGCCAAGTGATTTAATGTGGATTTATAAAAAATGGCAATACGATGAGAACCCAGGTTTGAATGGCTTTATGGAAGACATTACATGTACAAAACAGTACTGTAAATCACAAATTATGTTTCTTCCTTTCACCGATTCTCCTACCTCAAACTATGACACCGTGTGCAGTGCTCTTGTTAGTGCAGCTAATGAATGTAAAGATATAGAATAGAATAATAGAGCAGAGCCATTGTTTTGTGACCATCGATCAGCCCCTTTACTGGAAAACTCGGGAAATCATTTCCTCAAGTTCCGTAGAATGAGCTTGGGTCGTAACTGTCCGTTTGGGGGGGGGGGCTTCCATCTACTAATGTCCTTCCTGGAAGCAGTATGATACATCATGTATGGCAGTGGGTTGCAGGACTTACTGAGCATTGCCTATGCTCGGGCATCAATTCAGAAACTGATGATGGGTCATGCATATTCGAGAGCTGTCAGGGCTCACATGATGTGCCACTTGGCAATTGCAAAGATCGTTCTTTCGAAGATTGAGATTTCAGATGAAGAGCGAGATGCCATCAGTGACGTAGAATGTTCTCTTTCTGAATCAGATACTGCTGTACAAAGTATTAGGCAAAAGTTTACTCAGAAATTCGAAGAGCTGGAAAATAATGGACCTACCGCGAAACTATGGGTGCAATATTTTCCAATGGTAACGTTGATAAAGCAATTCATCCAAGCAGAGAGAAGTGGAGACTGGAAGCTTCATCTACTTTGAGTGAAAAGAATGCTGTTTTACTTCCTTGCAAGTGGCCATTTTTTGTACGCAGTCTATAACACTGTACTTGAAGGACATGGTTGGCTTACACAATAAGCTGACTCTTACAGAGTACAAGAATTTTGTAGAAAATGGCTTTTTTACTATTCGGCGTTATGAAAAGTACTCATTAAATGCAGAATTAAATGGTCCACAACATTTAGTTAGAGCTATTTTTTTCTTCGAACAGGTACTTTCCCCCAAAAACACAATTATACCGAAAATCACACTTACTAGCAAAAGTTGAAAAAATGACGGCAATTTCGGGAGAAGCTAGTAACCTTATAACCGGAGTAATTTTTATGTATTGGTACTCATTTTACGCAGAATTTAATGCTCTAAAAATTTTGCTTTACGGTTTCTTTGATTGGATGAACCGTTTTTAATTTATTTTCAAAAAACTGAAAAAATACCTCTTTTTCACTCAATTTTTTTACTTAACCACCAGCGCTCACCTCGGCGGAGGGGGAAAACTCAGGATATTCATATTTGACCTAAAATAAAGTGATTAAACAAGTTTCTACGTTTGTTTGAATTATTTCCGAATCCGGGATATACCCCCCCCTGCCTACTGGCCTATAGCCGGTGAAAGGAAAAATTAATAACTGCCCCCAAACATGCAAAAAAATTATAACGTTTAACTCCAATTTTGAATGTTTGAAGCAGCTTTCTTCTACAGGAAATGTGAATCGTTCAGAAAATGTGGCGTTTTAACGAACTCGCTGGGAAAATTGCCATCTCCCATACAGTGGCGTACACAAGGGGGGGGGGGGTTGATGGGGGTTATAACCCCCCCCATTGGTTTTGATTACATATATTATTTAATTAAGTTTACACTTTGCACTGATTGCTCAAAACTACTCTTTCATAATAATAGTCCAGTCAAATTAGCTCAAAATTGGCGGCGAATCATGCATTAAATTAAGGGGTTGAGATTTTTTCAGGAATGTGTAGGGGTTGGTCCCCTGAACAACGCCTAATAAAGTCCCCTCGATTTCAGGCGCCGGGGGGGTTTGTCCAAAGGTCACTTTTTTCAGGCATTTATATCGAAAATGGTGCATCGCAAAAAAAATTGTCAAATGCAAAAATTAAAGCTTATAAAATTCACTTCCAAATGGTGTATCCATGTTTGTACCCAAGTGTTACCGTTTTCGAGATATGAGCCATTGAATATGAAAAGTTTTCAAAAAAAGTGGTAAAGGTTCAGGTATCTCGTCAAACTTCCTCTTCTAACTCTTTCCCCTTTCATTTCTCAGAAAACACGTGATAGAGAAAGTTGTAGAGCGAATGATTTTCTTCAAAATGTATATAGTTATGCTAATTTATCTTCACCAGGTAAATAGTTAGAGCGTTTTGAAGTTTAGGGGTACTTTTCAACATTTTGCTTGTAAAATGCTCGTCACTCAAGTTTCGTTTCCATGGTCTGTAACTCTCTTAATCACTTTGTATGGTGTTTTATTAGATAGGTATAATATTCATAACCCATATAAATAATAAATTATGTATACCTGTACGCATAATGTATATCTCATAATATACAGAAGAACACTTGTAGTACAAAGGAGGAAGTAAGAAAACAAACCAAAATGTATAAAAGTTGTTCATATAATCAAAAAATGGTTATCAAAAGTAGGTTCAAACAACAGTTACTTACATTAAATATATTATATACAATTTATTTCATCAACTGCTTTCCTATATATTAAAAGCCGTTAATCTGATACTTCGGAAAAAGTTTCAAACAAGTCAGTCTTCACTATCATTTTAGCTTGTGTAGAATGTCCGAATTTTCACGAACTGATTTACCACAAAGGTGGCATCCCACTATAATGCTACGATCAAAGTCACTAAGCTCCTTTGACTTACTCATGTCTCACAAACGCATAAATATGACCTGACAGGTTCATACTAGTATCAGGTATTTCAACTGATTCTAGTATGGCATCAGTTGCCCCAGTGATCAGGTATTTCAACTTGTCGGACCTTCAAGGTCTGTAGGACTTTATCTCCAATAATATGACCTGACAAACCACTACTAACACTTTTATAGCTTTCGGTTACGCATCAAATTACGTCACCTGCTAGATCCACTTCCTTAGGGGGGGGGTGTCCAGATACTTTTGGCCAGATAATGTATAACGTATTATTGAATATTAATGAATTATATAAATTATTAAATTTACTTAATGGGGTCAGTACGAGCAAAGAAAAATGAAAGGTACCTGCGGTGATTGAGGTCATGTTCATTTGGCGGGGCATGGAACATGAGCAGGAACATTCGTTCCTCAGCTCCAGCAATGTCTCCTGGGGAAGATTTGGAGTTATAAAATACTTTGGTGATGTTTGTTGTTTCATTGGCATACCGCTGGAAACATTGTACTATTGCTGCTTTGCTTTTACCATAAATCGCTGACGTAGTGTCACATCCTGAGAAACTATGGATGAAGAGAGTGTACTGACTGAATTATAAGACCTGAAGATGTTGTGAAGAGTAGAGCCTGTATTCTGTGTTGCTCCGTCCGGTCTTCATAAAAAACACATTCGTGTCTCGTGGGGTGAGTGCCACAAGTAAGATGAGCAGGTCTTACCCATCTACTATCACAACAGTTGAATGAGAGGTGTTTTGCCACCCACCTCTGACAATACTGCAGTCAACATCTCCTTTGGCTATAGTAGACTGTATACGTCTTGCACCTAAGGCCTGAACCAGCATAGTAATGAGCTTGGTTTTGTTCCTTTCATTAGAAAGGAAGTTTTCCTGATGAACAGTAACCACCATGTTCTTATTGAAGTTAATATCCACTGATGTTTTACTTGATGCTCTCCGATGTTGTTCGTCTCTTTCCGTGGAGTTCGTGCCTTCATAACCATCAAAAACCACAGCTGAACTGCTGCCGTAATGGTTGAGTATGTACGATAAATATTGATCGCAGATGGAGGCGAAAGTGGTGTTGGTGTTCCACTTTACTCTATGAAGCAGGAAGCCGCCATCGATTACCGTGAAACTGTTCTTCACATTGATCAGTTGATTACATTTTGGGAAAGCATCATACAGTGCTGACTTTTTGATTTATCTCATTATCCCCTCGGCGAATAGAGACATAGGGTATGGGGCTAACTCGTACGTTAGCAACTCCTCTACATCCCCTTCTTTCTTCTTGGTGATTAGAGTTCTTTGAAATATCATCAGAGGCTCTACCACCACTACCTCATCATTAACTTTGATCATATTACTCATCGCAGCTAAAGGAACGACTGAGTCCTTCTTGGATTGTTTCACTTCTGAGAAATTCATTCCAACAAAAGTGCTCATTGTGCGGGTTCCAATTTTCAAGGCCTGGTAGCAATTGACGTTACTTGTTCCAATTACTCCCGTTGAAAGTGACATCAAACAATTACGTTCAACAAAAGGCGGGTGATCAGCCAACCATTGGGCAAGCTTCCTTCTGTCTAGATCATCTATGGTTATGCGTGATGCTCGAAACTCAACATGTTGTTCTCCTCTTGCAGTATGGACGCCACAAAACATCTCAAGTGAACCACATATTGCTGTAGCTGTGCGTGCTCCCCCAACCCATTTCGCCAACACCGAATCACTAAAGCCTCGCCCACGTGTTAATTCTCCTTCACTCTCCATGTCACACATGAGTGTCACCTCAATTGTCGTGTCAGACCACACACCAGCCATTGGTGTTCCAGTTCTGTTGACAGTGAAGTATCCACGATTTATAAAATCCTGTTTAAGTTGAAGGTGGAGAGTTGTTAGTCCCAGCATGTGTTGTACATATAGGTGAGTACACTTTGCATAATGAAAATGCCCGCTGGCATGGAAGTAAGGTATCATCAGTTGGGCACATGTCATATGATCTTACCAGTTACCAGTGTGCTGTGCTGCAATGAATTTTTTCATCAACACCACCATTTCAAAGTACTGGACCCACAAAGCTGCTGTTGGCCCTTTACCTTTGATACGTGACAATTCATTGCTCAAATTCCACTGAATGCTGGCAAGGCAGGTATTTGTGGAAATGTGTTGTGGAGTAATTTCTACTGAGGTCTGAAGTAACTGAACTACTTATTCTTTTTTATATGGTGTGATATATAAGTTTTCCAAAATGATCTGAGCTAAAGGGACACTTTTATACATTTTTGTTTGTTTTCTTACTTCCTCCTTTGTACTACAAGTATTCTTCTGTATATTATGAGATATACATTATACTTACAGGTATACATAATTTATTATTTATATGGGTTATGAATACTGTACGTATCTAATTAAACAGAATGCAAAGTGATTAAGAGAGTTACAGACCTTGGAAACGAAACTTGAGTGACGAGCATTTTACTAACAAAATGTTGAAAAGTACCCCAAAACTTCAAAACGCTCTAACTATTTACCTGTTGAAGATAAATTAGAATAACTATATACATTTTTGAAGGAAATCTTTCGCTCTAAAACTTTCTCTAGCACGAGTTTTCTGAGAAACGGAAGGGGAAAGAGTTAGAAGAGGTAGTTTGACGACATACCTGAACCGCTACCACTTTTTTTGAAAAATTTTCATATTCAATGGTTCATATCTCGAAAACGGTAACACTAGGGTAGAAATATAGAAATACCATTTGGAAGGGAATTTTATAAGCTTTAATTTTTGGATTTGACAATTTTCTGTGCGATGCACCATTTTCGATATAAACGCAAAAAAGTGACCTTTGGACCCACCCACCATCCCGCGGTGCCTGAAATCGAGGGGACTTTATTAGGCGTTGTTCAGGGGACCAACCCCTACACATTCCTGAAAAAATCTCAATCCCTTCATTTAATGCGAAATGAAAACCTAATTTGACTGGACTATAACACCCCCCTTTGAAAATTTCTGCGTACGCTGCTGCTCCCATAATAGAAAAGAAGTGTTGAGAAGTTTCCAAACAGAAAAAGAAAGAGCGGAAAGAAACCAGGGAAGAAGATATAACAAGAGGAAAAGAGAAAAGGCGTAACAGACATGATGAAATTAGATAATAAAATAAACAAAAGTAAAGTATTAATACATATCAAAGAGAAGGGATATATGGGGTAAAACTGCTGACATTCATCCCAGTGCTGGGGATACAAGTAATGAAGAAACATTAAAAATAATCCAGATCAGAAATCTCGGAAATAGGAGAAAAGAGGATATGGACCTTTGAAAAATTATACCTATGACCACAACTTCAAAAATAGAAATCCCCTGTAAACATGGATTTTTCTAAAACTCACTGCTCTTATGCTCTTTTAGCTTAAACTTTATCCTCAAACGGTACAGTGGGGGGTCGAATCCGACCCAAGGGTGTGTCTTCCCTCTCTCGAACTCTCCCCTCTCATTGCAGGAGATCGTGTTGACAAGGAACCCCTACCAGATAGACTTACCAGATCACCCTACTAGATATAGGAATAAGTAAATACGAGTGTCTTTGTTGAAAAAAATTATTCATGATCAGTAGTCATTTAAAAAAAAAATTTATTTTGCATTTTTAAAATTTTTTATTTCGATTTTGAAGGTCAAAAATGTCAGTATATATTATTTTTTACATTTTTGTGATCGGAAAGTTGGTTTCACCTACTTCTAAACCTAGGTAGACCAAATTACATATTCGACCTGCTATATACAACATTCTATGTAAATGCCAAAGAGATTTTCTTTGTTTAGCAAAATTACAATTCGTTGGTCATTTTTTTCTACAAAAATGTTTTATTTCATGTAAAATATTATCAATAGATCTTATTATATAAGAAAAATGCTTATTCTGTACTTATTTCTACCAAAAACCTCATCAAAAAAGAGATCGGGTCGGATCCAACCCGACCGTACCATCTAATTTCGTCTCAAACCACTGTACCGTTTGAGGGTTAAGAGCACTTCTAGTCTGGCCAAAGTAGCTCTCACACGGAATAAAATAAATACACCAACAGGGATCTTTCGGAAAACGAAAATTGAATGTATTGATAGGATTAGAGATGAATGTATCAAAGTTTGAATGGAGAAATACGTTATTTTAAATAAGCTAAAGCTAATATTCTTCAAATCGGTTGTCTTTTTTATAAACGAAACTGGTTATCTATCACTGAAGCATATTATAATTCGAATAACTATGAATTTTCAGATAGTTTATTTTCTTTCATGATATTTACTGTTCTAATTTGGGAAAACTGTAGTGAGTGTACGTTTTAACAGACCTGATGTTCAAAAATGATAATCTACCTATGAAAAATGTAATGCCGTTGCATTACTTCAAAGTTTCAGTACATCTCAAAGCTATTGCATTTATCTAAACCCGCCATACTCAACCTTTTTTTCTTTCGGGTCGCATGCATATGTTTGCTACATTACGCGGGCTGCAACATAGTAAGTACACTCTACCTTATAACGTCACCTGAGTACAAGAACTAGGTAACTCAATTTTTAAAGTTCTTGAAGATCTCAAGATGTCTACTTTTTGCAGTGAGAAAATACTCGTCATTCTGTTTGTCTAATTATTACACTAGCCAACAGATGGAATAAGGATAGCAAAGTGAGTTGTCTAGTTATTGCATTCAATTCTTACGTAATTTAGCTATAAATAGCCAGGTATCTCAAAAATGAATTTTTTTGGAGTTACATAGTTCCTGAACTCAGGTGACGATAATATAATAATGTAAAAAATAAAACTCCAAAAATAAATGCATTCAAACGTTTATTTTAAAAGTGGGTATGATTTTTGATGTTGAAACAAATTTTTGACTATTTTAGGCAAACCAGGTTTATACTTGCAACATGTTATTCTAGATACAACATCAAGCACAGAGAAAAAAAAGCCGGTCAGTTTTCGAAAGTTCCAGGTTTGCAGACACACTTCATGTGGGTTGAAAATAAAATGGGTCGACTGACCTATCTAATGTGTTCACCGCCTCACCCCAAAGCGAGCTGAATATCTTGTTTGCGGGTTGATGAGATTTTCCCGTTTTCCTGGCTCGCGCTGCGGGAGATTTTCTTCGGAAGAGGGTCGGAAGCGGGTCGAAAGCTGTACTTTGAAGCAATTAGTAGCTTTTTGGCTGGGGAAATAGGAAAAATGGCGCTTGTCGACGAAACGGAGTGTCCACGTGTTATAGTGCATGTAAGTACATTTTTAATCTTTTGAACATTAAAATATATGCAAAATCCTTCATGTAAATCCGAATTATAGAGCATACTTCAACACAATAGAAATGTGAGGACTTTTAACGGAAGATTTGCTATTTATTTAAATTTGAAATTGTTGTGTAAGGCTAAAGTTGCGACAATCGCGTAAGCTATTGCATGTTTAACATATAACTCATATATGAATTATAGCTCTATATAGTTGATCATATCATGATATTAGGTTTTTCTTGTCGCAAATCTTCCATGTGCTTGTGTGTGTGTGTGTGTGTGTGTGCGTCAGTGGCGCACCCAGGATTTTTTCTTGGGGGGGGCCCGAGATGAATGGATAAAAATATTTATAATGCATGGGGGGGGCCGAGATGAATGAATACAAATATTTATAATGCAAAATCAATATTTCTACTTCTTTGGGGGGGGGGGCCAGGGCCCCCTGGGCCCCCCCCTGGGTGCGCCACTGGTGTGCGTACATGTATGTAATATCTAAACATTATGTATTAAAATTATTTTTACATTACATAAAAATCTCATCATAGAAAACTCTTAATTGAATGCAATTTTAATGAATAAATAGATTTTGATTTAAAAAAAAACATGAATACGATTTCTAAAAGTAATTTTTGACATCTACTGATATAGCAGGAACACACAGCTTCTAAATATCCACTATAAAAAATAAGGTTGACAACTTATTTTACAGATGTTAATGAGCTGTGTGTTCCTGTTATGCGCTTCCTACAACTTTTATTAATAACTCATCAATATTTTAAAGAAGCTTAGAACCACAGAAAAAAAAGTAAAAGCATGCAGTTTGTTTCTTGCAATGCTACGAGTAGTATACGTATGTATATCTATTTGTGTGTACATATAAGTTGTGTTTGAAAGTCCAAGTTCATTCTGAAATCCAAATCTACAGATGATACCATCTGGCGATAACATTTAATTATAAACTCATTTGACATGGTCGAATTTAGAAAAATGGATAAATTAGAGGGTGAAATCAGGTTTTTAAAATTCATCTATACATTATGTGTGGAAGTGTGTGTTTGTGAATAAGAGTAGGAAATAAAAGAAATATCTTGTAACAGATGATGATCTATCTAGATAACTAATTCAAAATTCTACGAATTGTTTTCCTTTTATACTAATAATTGTCAGTTTATAAACTAATTTATTCTCCTAAAGATTTGATACATTTTAGCTTTATATAAACACCTTAAAACAGAAGGAATTCTGTAATGATAATAAGGTAGCTGGAAAATTCAAATTGAATTAATATTCATGCAGAATAGGGAGAGGGGGGGGGAGATTGTTTTTGAAAACTTTCCTGGCATGTATAAAGTAAAGTGGCAATTTTTCTTATCTAATATTAAAAACATAATTTGAAGTTTGTTTATTTTACAAACTAACGTTATTGTTCTGAGTTGTCATTTTAGCTGTATAAAATTTAAATGATTATCTAATTTGGGTAACAAAATTTCATTTAAAAAATTCGATGCAAACACTTTCAGACTAGGCATTTTGGAAAATTCTTTTAAACATGAAGGCTAATGTACTGCAAAAGTTAAAGATAAAAATAATTTTTTTAAAAGTGTAAGTATTTATTACTAGTTGTGAAGTATGCTTTATAACTTTTAATGATAATATTTTTAATGTTCAATAGATTAAAGAAGTGCTAATTTGATTCATTTTAATTCAACGCAAACAATGTTATCTTTATATAATTTATAGTTCTCAGGATGGCAAGTATCAAATAAAGGTGTCTGGAATAAAATATATATATATAGGCTCAATACACAACTCGCTTTAATTAACTCATTCAAAGAGTTTTTAAACTCACAAAGGCAGGTAAATGTACCCGTTTTCGAAAGTGGGTTGTAGGACCCACTTTCCAATGTGGGTTGTTTGACTCACCAAAAGCGAGTTCCACTGTGCAGTGGATTTCAACCCAGCAAAGTGAGTTCACTGACCAACTTTTTTTTCTCTGTGAGGTAAGAATCAGTAAGCCGTTTTCTGTATGCGTTCTTCGCATAATTCATTTTGGAATTGGATGATTCACAAAGATACTTTAAAGCGAACAACGTAAGAGCAGCAGGTGGCACATTTTTGTGTCATTTTGTATTTTTCAGGCACTGATTTCCAAAATTATGTGTACAAAAGCACCTGCACGTTAATGAATGCGAGTGTTTCGGGCCGCACATTAAAGCTTGGCGGGCCGCAATTTAAGCACCCCTGATCTAAACGAATAGCAACTATATTCTCTTCCTCAATACACTAAACAAAATAAATAAATAAAAATTAAATTAAATTCAAAATTAAAAAATAATAATGATTTTATACTTTCAACTTCATACTTTATTCTATCTTATAAATAGAGGATTTCGATTGTTATGATTGTTATGATACGTCGTACAGATAAATAATATTCTCTCATAGGAGATCGATGAAACAGTCTTCACTCTGTACAATTCCTCAGTTCCTTTCTTTTCTATTTGTTTAGATTTTAAAATACTTTCTTTTATAGCTAATGCGCATACATTTTGACGAATCTAATATTACATGCAAAAATAATCTATTGCATAAATAAATTCTACAATTAATTAAATTATCTAAAACATTTAATATGATGCAGCAAAAAATCCTTCTTAATTTTCAGTTATATTTTACACAACCGGAAAGTTTGTTCTATTATTCAGTTTATTAGAAAAATTGCAGAATTTAGAACATTTTACGGGCTCCTTTTATTAAAAGAAACACGCAACTTTATTAAGCTAATTTTACACTATAAATATATCTAAAAACGTTTTGCTATTTTAGTCTAGTATTTTAAAACTGCTATAACGTGAAAAAGATTTACAATGATTATATGTTAAGTGTCATATGTTAAGCGACATATTTTGGCATGTCAGACGACACGAAGTTACGTTTATTTTATTAACTATAGTTAATAAAATAAACGTTATTGTACTTGTTATTGTACTATTATTGTACTTGTAGGAAGACACACCGAAAAATAAACCAAATGAAAAAGATTCTTAAAATGTGATTAAACAGCAACGACTAAATTAATGATAGATTAAAATTATAAATGTTACCTGCATAAACGTTATTTTATTTGAAAGATTCTTTAATGTGTCTCCTACAGCAAATGCTAAATATTTTATAGGTAGTACAGAAAACTTGAAAATTATGAAAAAAAGAACGCATTAAAAATTCGTTAAATAATCAAGGAATTTAAAAAGAAAAGTTTCCCCGATTAAAATTATTCCAAGAATATCCTGATATAAGCTTATAGTTAAAAATATGAACAATTGTAATTTGTTTTTCTTCCAGTTTATTACATTTAAGTAATTCCTAGGACCAAATAAATACATCAACTACAGCTGAAAAATATTTATTTAATTTTTTATACACAAGTGATGCAATTCAGATATTCTTTAATTTCTAGTTGTTAAAAATGCATTTTTAAGGTATCTTACACTGTGAATCAGACACAATCAAATTTGATTTGGCTGTATTAAGAAAATAGCTACAAATACGAAAAGAATGTACGGAAATACTTTATCTTATCCTTCTATCATGGAACTTATTCACCGTTCCTGCGATAAAAGGTTTCGAAATGAAACTATTGTATCTCTGCGAATCATAGTCCTGTTCTTATTTTCTGTCTGAGCGGTAGCGAAATTCGGAAACGAAATCATAAGGTTCAGGAAATAGTTTCTCCGTTGATAAGTGTCTCCGAGAAGCAGTCTAAAAGATATTAGAAGAAATATAAACGAGCTCGTTTTAATATTTTTTTATGTTCTAGGCAGATGGACTTTAAACCATTTTAAACATATTCCGTTACACTTATAAGCTCTTATAGACTGCATTACGTTGAAAGCAAGTTTTTCTTTAAAGCAAATGTTACTGTTACAACAACTCAAAATTAAAAGCTAATTAGAAATCAGATGTTAATTAGGAGCTCAAATTAATAGTTATTAGAAACCAGCATATCAGAGTTTAAAACTCCTCAGAAAAGGGAATTTCTAAGCAATTCTGTGTATTAAAGTCGCCAGGGCAAGCTCACAATGGAGAAGCCGTACAATACATGTTATTAAATATTTATACCGAGGGTATAAATATGTAAAAGGTATAAATATGTAAAAATAGATTTGCATGCGAAGTTATAAAAACTTTAACATTACGTCCAGTTAAATCTCTTATTCAATGGTCTTGATATGTACCCAGTACTTTTATTTGCTCTAGACATTATTTATTACATTAAAGAGTCTCCATTATAAAAATATAACATCTTCTAATGGAAACAGCTTCTATACTCGTTCAATAAGATGCAATATCAGAAAGTTCTTCCTTTCTCCACATAATTGAAGAAAATTGCCAAAAGATGCAATGCGACTATTAGCTCAAAATATCTTATATTTCTGTCCAATTAAAAGGCTATTTGCACCATTACTAAGAATGGTCGAGTGTACTCACTAGACACGATTGAACACGTGCATGGGAATTCCATATATTTCTGTTAGTGCGAGTTTTTGTAAGTATGCGTTCTCAATTGCTTTTTCAAATAGAGTCATTTATATTTACCTGCAACCAGATGTTAACCTAACTATCAAATCAGTGGTAATGCACATTAAATGGACTACACTGTATTGAATATCAATTAAGTAGCTTTATGGAAAAATAATTCTTTTCATAATTTCGTCTAAAATAATCATAATTTAAAATAAATTATTTAAATATCCATCCAGCAATAAATCTATCACATTATATCCTATAGGATGCAAGAGAAATCGGTGTACATGATGACTGCTGTAGCGCAAATTTTAAATTGTGTAGTAATTTTTCCCCACAAAAATATTTTTCCTGCAATCGAATCCATCATGTTCATTTTCAGAAACTCCAATTATTTACTCATCATTTGCAGTTTACAAACAATGGGGAGTTTTAAATCACCAACTGTCGCCGGGTGAAATATTGTTATGTTACTATTTGACTATCCACTGGTTCGTAAAGGCTGAAAAATTTCGTTTAGCATTCTGTTTAACCGAAATAACTAAACTGTCATATACGATCAGATCACTATTTTGATAATTTGAGACAAAAAAATCCTTGCCACATTTAAACATTTTTCATATGCAAAAGAGAAAAACTTTTCGGTAACGTCAGATCCTTTCTTCTAAAATCTTTACAGTAAATGAGAGTTCATTATTTATTTTTAAAGAAAGAAAAAATATTATTTTCAATTAAAGTTCAATGAAAGTCTTTATTGTTAATGAAATTTCGTTTCATTAGCAATAAAGACTAACGGAATTCAAATGCACGTGAAAGTAAGAATTTACTCTAATGATTTCACGACTTGTAAAAAATAGAATAAAAGATATGTATACGGAATATTATTGAAGAGATAGCGAACGAATTATTATCACCTTCTCTTTTTTAACGCAGAAGTAATGAGGATAATACTCCAGTATTCAAAACTGTCCGATCCTGTGAATATAATGAAACAGGGTAGGATATCTGAGACAATTGTATATTTTCTCTCTGTATTTCTCTTTTTTGTTCTAGTTACATTAAATGGATCAGTACGTGGGAAAAACGTCATCTTAAAGAAAAGTGCATTTTATAAACAACGTCTTCAATAATTTACCTCTATTTTATACCTTTCCACGAAATTAATGCAGAAAAGTGACTCAGTCTGATTGTGTCCAATGTTAACATCAATTATTGAGTTTTATCCTTAGCATAACTACCGCTTTGGTTTATTACTTGGATTTTTTTAAGCACCATGGCTAGTTGTTGCTACCCGAGAAAATCGCTTTGAAATTGTAAAGAACAACAAAAAAAATCAGTGGAGAGATGATCCTTTGTTTACGGAAGCTAGTAGATAGCCTCGAATGGAACTTCTGCAATGTTACTAGAATACGGGAAGCAAATATTTGAAAAATATAACTTTATATTGCAATCACAGAAAGCTATTAAAGTCATATATAGCCATCGGATAAAATTTTCGCAGTTTATTAGAGAGTCATTTTCCCTTTAAATAATCTCAAATGAGATATGGATTTTTAAAAAAATCATTCAAAAAGAAATTTCATTTCTTTCGTTTATTAAGAATTTGTTAATAAAGTCTCTTTGTGAGATATTTTATTAAGGAGAATGTTACTTAAATTAACTGTCAAAAGTTTAAAGGAAACGGTAAAGATCTAGGAGTAACGTGAAAACATATTAATATAAGAAGGAAAATATTACTTTAAACATTTCACGACCAGAAAAAAGAACGTTCTTGCCCTTATTTAATCAAAAATTTTCTTATAACATTAATAAAAGAGGAAGCCGTATCCAGAATATTAAAGTTTTATTATAATCCCTTTTCAAACCACCTCAGGATCTTTTGGGGAAAGCTGGAGTGGGACTTTTTCTCCCCTATTTTCGTTGATTTCTTCGAATTCAGGTGACAAAGAATTAATTTGCCTAGAAAGCAAAAGATTTCGAGTTAGTTTGATGACGCTGCTCTCGAAATAAAACCACGTCCGAACATCCCGAAAGAAATGAATAATTTAAACGATGCTCTCCAAATAACAAAGGATATCATATCGATTTAATATGAGTTACTGTTTTATCCATCTTATGCCTTAAAGGACGACTGGCACACTAAAGAGGAATATTTTTTTAAAAAGAGCTGAATTAAGTGGAATGACAAAAAAGGAAATTAAGAAGAAAGTTAAAGTAATATTTAAGTGATTCAGTTACTATATTTCATGAACATATACATGGGATTTAATTTATGTTGTTGATGAAAGCAACCAGGAAATTTACAAGTATAAAATGTAAATCTAGACCTAGGTCAGATGAGGTAACAACTGTCATTTTAAAAACCCCTGGTCGAGCAACATTGTCTCCAGTTTCACCATACAATGTTCGTTTTTTCAAATAGTCGCTAAATAACTGAAACAGATATCGGTAATCTAAAATTTAATATTATAATTTAATATTATAATTTAATTATAATTTAATTATAATTAAAGTAGTATAACTCAAAACATGCATCAAACTCCTTTCATAGTCTCGGGGTGGATTTTTTTTCTTTCATCTTATTGTCAAACCCGAATTTATCTCGGGACAAGTTGATATGGGCTTTATTCAATAGATGGCAGCACTAGTATTCTATACCATATCTTGGGAGGTGATTTTTGCGTTATTCAGAAGATGACAGTTTATGTACGTTATTTTGTACTAAACATTTGATTTTTCAATAAAAAATTGACATTTTCCGTACCACCCAAAACCAAAATCATCAAAATAACTTGACAGTTAAAAGGTTAAGCAGAATTTTTCTGAATTTTACCTGTGATTGACAAATTACAGTGACCGATAATTTCTCATAATAAACAGATATTAATAATTAAATATTTTTTTAATGTGAACGCAACTCTCACCTGTGGAAATTACTTGTTAAAATTTAGAGAAACTTTTCTTTAATGTTGTGTCACCTCAGGTGTTCTTTCGGTTATGCTATGCTGAAGAGTCCTTAACGAGGAGAAAGTCTTCGCGTATATAAACTGAGTACATTCCGTGGTCCATCTTTGTTACCATGGCCCACAACGTGGAGTATCGTTTATGTAGTTTTATTAAGCTATTTCTTAGCCTTTCAATCTATGTGTGTTATAACAGATAATTTTAATAACTCAGGCAATATTGATTAAGATTTGAATTTGGAAACTCAACAGAGCTGTGCTACCTAAAAGAATGGAGTATCGTTCATGTAGTTTTATTAAGCTATTTCTTAGCCTTTTAATCTATGTGTGTTATAACAGATAATTTTAATAACTCAGGCAATATTGATTAAGATTTGAATTTGGAAACTCAACAGAGCTGTGCTACCTAAAAGAATGGAGTATCGTTCATGTAGTTTTATTAAGCTATTTCTTAGCCTTTTAATCTATGTGTGTTATAACAGATAATTTTAATAACTCAGGCAATATTGATTAAGATTTGAATTTGGAAACTCAACAGAGCTGTTCTGCCTAAAAGAATGGAATGACCCGTTCCGTGGTCCTAGTGTGTTATGCGCGCTAGGTATGTGTTAGAAATTTGATTGAAAGGATCAATCATAAGCAATGGACTGTATTTTTAAGATTTTATTTTCACAAAGAGTGCACACATGTTTCGACGGCGAGTGCCGCTGCTCGACTGCTTTGTTACAGATAGTGCCACTAGGGTACAAAATCATAAAAAAATATATTTCTTTTCATACTTCCCCCCTCCCCACCCACCGGTGAAATGGAAATCTCAACAGGAAAGAATGAAGTTACATTAGAATAACCCCAAAAAATTGAAATCCAAAGACACTCAGTACATTAAGATAACACTGTGACGTACAATTTGAATATTTTCTTCTATTAGAGAAATTAATACAAGGAATTAAATTCTAATATCAGTAATTCATATAATTCTTAGTACACAATACATTAAATATATAAGAATTCTCATTTTAACTCAATTGTATCTGAAATAGGTAAAATGCAAATTTTAGAAACAGCTCGAGTGAATATACCCTTTTATCGTTTGCTCCTTGACTTCTCTAACCTTCTTATCCGGACCTGGTATTGCTTCTATTATCAGACCCAGGTGCTACTTACAGGTAGTGGTAAGTTATCTTCCCTTAACAACAAAAAAATTCCCTTATTTACATTACACTTATCAAATTGCCATTTGTTTCGATTTTATAAGTCATTTAAGTAATCTCTACTCTAATTCTATCAAATTAATTACACTGATCTAGTGATGCGTTGCCATTTTGCATTGTATTTTGATATCACGTTCTTTTATAATTTTAATTTTTGTTAATTTTTATCTTGAGGAAATACAAACACATATTAATATTTAAATATGAAGATTTAGCCACATGAGATACGGCAAAAACAAGTGCAGAAGGCAAGCGAGACATTTTTTTATTGTTATTATGCAAAGTTAATATTTACCCCAAATATACAATTCATTGATTTTTAAAATAGTTTGTTAAAATTTGCTTGTTTCTTTTTGGAACGAAGTTCTTTTACGCGGCTTACAGTACAGTGAACTGGCAGGAATCGTCACGTAACGAAAAATCGTTATGCACCCTTCATAAGAGATTTTTTACAAGACTATGTGGCTGAATGGTTATCGCTACGGAGTATCGGACTATCGCACTATGGAGCGAGAGGTCCCTGGTTCAAATCCTCGCACAAGCGCTGGCCGTTTCTATTCCCACTCATTCTTGGAATAGCGCTATATATATATAAATATACGTATATGTATATATATATATATGTATTTTCATTTGTTTAATATGTTATGATTGTTGTTCTGTAGATGGCAGCACGATACCGGTTTTTATGTTTTGGTAAAATGTTCTAAGATACTTCCGGTTTTGGAAGTAGTTACGTTCTGTTCTGCTTCTGTGCTGGTTGTACGAAGTTCTCTGTTATGTGTTAATAAAGTTCATATAGCCGACCCGTTTGTGCGTCTTGGCTCGACTTTAATTAATATGGAAGAACATTTGGAGGCACGCGGCGAAGATGTTTTGATTCCACTGTTGAGATAAGTGGAAATTTTTTGTTTTGTTCTTAAGTTGTAAGAAAGTTTTGATTTGTGTTGATAAGTTCCGTAATGGAAAATGCAGAGATTATTAGGGCCAGAGGCCAGAAAAAGGCTTCTTTAACAAAGTTAAAACTCTATTTAGAATCGAAAGAACAGTTTGATGTACCGGATTTGACTGTACGTTTAGAACGTCTGAAAGTAGCATTTGATGAATTTTGTAAATTAGATTTATTACGTCCAGTAGAACAATCTGAATTTTCTGAAATAGAAGATGTTTATTTAGAAATTAAAGTTATAATTCATTCAAAGATAGAAGCGATGGCTTCATTGGCCGAAATTCGGCAAAATAATTCGAATGTTGTTCGAAGTGATGTGAATAACGGAAACGGAACTGTTAAGTTACCTAAAATTAAAATTCCATCCTTTGCGGGAAATTATTTAGATTGGTTGAATTTTAAAGATTTATTTAAATCTACAGTGCATGATAACGATTCGTTATCAAAAATACATAATGTCCAGTATTTAAAAGGTTTACTTTCGGGATCAGCGGCTGATTTGATCAAGCACCTTCCAGTGTCTGAGAACAGTTACGATGAAGCATGGGAAAAAATAGAGAAACGCTATGATAATAAAAAACATATCTCTACCGCTTTAATCAATACTTTTCTGGAACAAAATAAGCTTTCCGAGCCGAATGGCGCGAAATTAAGAAATCTTGCTGACGTTGCTGATGAAGTTATTCGGGGTTTAAAGGCATTGCATGAAGGAGCTAATTCAAGAGATTTGTGGTTAATACACATTTTGTTAGACAAGGTAGATTCCGAAACACGAAAATTATGGGCTCAAGAAACGACAGAAATAGAATTTCCCACATTTGAATACTTTTTAGAATTCTTAAACAACCGATGTTCTTAATTAGATGTTTCGATTTCTCATAGCATAGTAAAATAGAAAGTGACTAACAACGTAACTAATGTTAAATCTAATAATTCGAGTAAATGTTTAAAATGTTCTGGAATACATAGCCTTTGTAAGTGTCATAAATTTTATGCTATACCAATCTCTGTTCGAAAAGAAATCGTACGAATGAATGCTTTATGTTATCGATGTCTGAAAGGCTCCCATCAAATTAAAGGCTGCTTTTCTAAATCTGTTTGTGAAGTATGTGATAAATTATCCCACCATACTAGTTTACATGAATTCGCTTTCGATTCCCATACGACGAGCGTTAAAAATGAAATGCCGAATCCAGAACTGATAGTCAATAACAACATTGCTTTGAACGCAGTGAAGGGAAAATTTGTTGGCTTGCTGTCAACTACAATTGTTTCAGTGAATGATGCACGAGGAAAAAAGGTGGATTGTACAATTCTATTAGATAGTGGCAGTCAATGCTCGTTCATTTTTGAAGCTTGTACTAACAAATTAAATCTAAAAAGAGAAGATGCCCTGTTTTCAGTTTGTGGAATGGCTAATTCCTCTGCGGGCAAGACAAGAGGTAGTGTAACGTTATATCTCGAGTCAAGGCATAATCCTAACAATATGCTCGTGATTGAAGCTTTCGTTTTGAATAAATTAACTTCAAATTTGTCGAGTAACCGTGTAAATATTAATGATTTAGAATATTTAAAATCCATTGAATTAGCCGATCCCAAATTCACTGAAGCGAAAAGTGTAGATATAATAATTGGTGTAGATTATTTTTTTGAAGTTATGAAAGCCGGACAAATTACTGGTTCCGAAAATTCTCTTAACGCCCAGAATACACTGTTTGGTTGGGTTGTAGCAGGCAAGATTCCTTTAAACAGCTTGAAAGAGAACGCTCTAGTTGGTATTCATGCTAATATTGACGTTGATGAAGTTTTAAAACGGTTCTGGGAAACTGAAGAGGTTCTTAAAATAAAAGAAGAAGTTTTAAGTGAAGAAGAAAGTTTCTGTGAAAAACACTTTAGTGAAAATTATGAAATCGATAAAAACGGACGGTTCGTCGTGAAACTTCCCTTTTTTTAAATCAGAAGTTGAGTGGGGAAATTCTTATCAAGTTGCATTGTCTCGTCTCCAGAGTATGGAAAGAAAATTTAATGGAAATCCGAATTTAGAGGAACAGTATAAATCCTTTATGAAAGAATATAAAGAGCTAGGACATATGAAGGTTTCGGAGGATGTTTGTTCAGAATTAGCCGTTAATGAAAAATATTTCTTACCTCACCACGCCATTTTAAAGCCCAGTAGTACCACTACTAAGTTAAGGGTGGTTTTTGACGCAAGTTGTAGAACTAGCAACTGCAATTCTTTAAGCGATGCACTAGGTGCAGGTGCTAAACAACAACCCGATTTATTTGTGACTTTATTGAATTTCAGGCTTTCCCCGATAGCATTTTGTTGCGATGTGGAGAAAATGTATCGCCAGATATTAATGTCTGCTTCTGATCAAGCTTTTCAACGAATTCTGTGGATATACAATAAATTCGATCCCATTCAAGAGTATAAGCTGCAAACTGTCACATATGGTCTGAAATGTGCTTCTTTTCTTGCAACCCGATGTTTAAAGCAAATTGCGAATGACGCTCGTCCAGTTTATCCCGAGGCTGCTTCTCTCATTGAAAATTCCTTTTATATGGACGACCTCTTGGGCGGTGCACGTAACGAAAGTGAAGCTGCTAGGCTATGCCAAGAAATTATTTTTCTTTTGGAAAATAGAGGTTTTCATTTAAGAAAGTGGCAGTCTAATTCAAAGGAGCTCTTGAATGTGATTAAAACTGATAATGTCAATGAAGTGTTCGAATTGAAGGACGGTGAGCAATACAAGGTTTTAGGATTATGTTTGAATCCTAAATCTGATTCTTTTATATTTAAAGTTAATTTTTACTTCGAGAACGAAATTACCAAACGGAAGTTCTTAGCTCAATCTGCTAGGCTGTTCGACCCTCTAGGATTATTGTCTCCATGCACCATTTCAATCAAAATCTTCTACCAACAACTTTGGTTGCTAAAGTTGGGATGGGACAGTCCCCTTCCGGCGAATTTCGAAGAAAGGTGGAAGAATTTCCAGAGAGAGTTCGATTGCCTCTCCGTAATCAAAATTCTCAGATGGATCCACACTAGAGGCTTAGAGATAACTATCCATGGATTTGCAGACGCTTCAGAGTTGGCTTATGATGCGGTACTGTACGCAGTACAAAAATATATTGATGGTGATTCCAAAGTGGCCATCCTTGCAGCAAAAACTAAAGTTGCTCCACTAAAGCCAATTTCAATTCCCCGGCTGGAACTGAACGGTGCTCGGTTGCTGGCTAAACTCTTCTCTACGATTTCACATATTCTAAAAGATTATACCATCACTTTCCACGCCTGGATAGATTCACGAGTGGTTTTGACATGGTTATCTTCTCCCCCTAGGAAGTGGAAAACCTTCGTTGCCAATAGAACAGCCGAAATTATCGAACTAGTGCCATATGAACGCTGGCGGCACGTTCCTTCGAAACAAAACCCAGCTGACATAGCCTCTAGAGGGGTTTCACCTACAGCTCTACCAGACTGTAACCTTTGGTGGCATGGGCCTAACTGGTTGTCAATGAGTCAAGAAAATTGGCCCATAGAGACCCAAATGACTGACTTTTCTAGTGACTCTAAGGTTATGATCGAAAAGAAGAAAAATTCTATATTTTCTGCAAATATTTCTAATGTAAAACCTGATAATGTAATTGAGCTATTATTTGATAATTGTTCTACACTAACTAAGATTGTTACTGTTTTAGCTTATTGTGTTCGCTTCATCACCCATTGTAAGAGGCGAACGATCGATTCAGGTAAAACAACTGATTCAAAAGGTAAGGTTTCTTCTATTAATGCCATGGAGAGAATCCAAGCTTTAAACAAAATTATCTTGTTTGTTCAAAGTGTGTATTTTTCTGAAGAATTAAAATGTATAAAAGCTAATAGAGATTTACCGATGAAGAGTAAATTAAAAATCTTCATCCTTTCATGGATCAAGATGGTCTGTTACGGGTGGGAGGTCGGTTGAGACATTCACCTCTCCCTTTTAATGCAAAGCGTCCCGTCATCTTGCCTGATAAACACAGGCTTAGTGATTATTTGATAAAACAATTTCATATAACTTATTTGCATGCTAATCTTACCTTGTTATTGAATATTTTATTGCAGAATTACTGGATTGTTGGTGCTAGGAAACTAATCAAGAGTTATATTCATAAGTGTATTGTTTGTCATAGATATCGTTTTGCATCCAATAATCAAGTGATGGCAGATCTTTCGCGATTACGCGTCATGCCTACTAGACCATTCTCAGTCTGTGGGGTAGACTTTGCTGGGCCTATTAATATGTTGAAATTTCGGGGTCGAGGTGCTAAAAGTATAAAAGGTTATGTTGCGTTATTCATTTGCTTTAGCACAAAGGCGATTCATCTAGAATGCGTCAGTGATTTGACCTCGGAGGCTTTTATTGCTGCCTTGAAGCGGTTTAGTTGTCGCAGAGGGTCCCCACGTCACATTCATTGTGATAATGCCACTAATTTTTGTGGTGCTAAAAGGAAAATGTCTGAATTGTATAAAATTGTGTCCGGTATCAACAGGGATGAGAACATTTGTTATTTTCTCTCACAACAAGCTATTCAGTGGCATATGATACCTCCTGCCAGCTATCATTTTGGGGGATTGTGGGAATCGGGTATCAAATCGGTAAAGTCCCATATGAAAAGAGTAATTGGTGACCACAAGTTAACCTTCGAAGAATTTTTCACTCTGTTTTGTCAGATTGAAGCAGTTTTGAATTCAAGACCATTGTCTCCTACAAATGATGAATTAGACAATTTAGAAGTGTTAACTCCCTCACATTTTTTAATAGGTGAAGTAATTACTTCCCCCCCTGAGCAGGTTGACTCCCATTATCTGTCCTTACGATCTCGCTGGGACCTTGTTCAAAAAATGAAAATGAACTTTTGGAAAAGGTGGCATCAGGACTATCTGAGCTCTCTTCAAAATCGTAACAAATGGCATATCACCAAATCAAATTTAAAGGTAATTGACATGGTGTTGCTCAAGGAAGATAATGCACCTCCATCATGTTGGCCTCTTGGCAGAGTAAATGAAGTTCATCCAGGTTTAGATGGAACGGTGCGAGTTGTCACCATTAAAACTTCTAAAGGTTATTTTAAAAGGCCTATCGTTAAACTCTCCCCTCTACCGATTTGTCAAGAATAAATTCTTGAGGGTGGGAGTATGTTCATGTATTTTCATTTATTCATTTGTTTAATATGTTATGATTGTTGTTCTGTAGATGGCAGCACGATACCGGTTTTTATGTTTTGGTAAAATGTTCTAAGATACTTCCGGTTTTGGAAGTAGTTACGTTCTGTTCTGGCTCTGTACTGGTTGTACGAAGTTCTCTGTTATGTGTTAATAAAGTTTATATAGCCGGCCCGTTTGTGTGTCTTGGCACGACTTTAATTAATGTGGGAGAACATATATAATCAATAGAATATATATATAATCAATAGAAATCTACATATTAAATCACGTTTAGAGTTGAAAAAATAACGTAAGGCACTTCGTTCCTGACGGGGGTCCCCCGACCCTCTTCAGAACGACTGGACACTTAGTTACTATATGGACATGGTGATCAAGAAAAAGAAAGCTTCATCTGCATTTGTAAATACAATGCTTTTAATGCTAAATAATTAGAGAATATCTATGGTAGGTAAGTTGAGAGCACTATGGTAAATTTTTGCTACATGAAGGTAAATTCAACCGGCACCTACCGTTTAAAGCCGATTTCGAACCATTCATGCCAGTAGTGGAACTCGAACCCACAGATTCAGATATCGAACGCCTGCGCCCTAGTCATTCGGTTATCGCCCTGCTAAGGAATATCTCTGAAGAACACATTCCCCTAGTCTCGGCAACTACTCTTAGATATTTTCACTATTCACTCTAAAGATCAACTTGAATATTGTTTCGGTGTTAGATGAGGATTAAACAAACTGCGGCACAAAATCAACTTATCTTGAAATTTCTACTTAAATATCGTGAATCCCCCATGTGTTGGAACTGCAGTTGTTTGTGTCAGTTTTTGTAGAATCATTCGTTTTAAAATCTTATTCGAGACCCAAAAGGTTGTGTTAGAGATGGGTAAGGTGTGGTTTTACCCATAGCCGAGATAATTTCCTGTGAACTTAATTCCATTTCACTGTCATCTGAAGAGTAACTAGAGTACATATAAAAAAATATTTATTTTGTATTTAGAATGTTTTATTTCTTCACAGTAAAGAAGAAAATTTAGAAGGAAATTATTAGAAGGAAATTATTTTATTAGAAGAAAATTTAATACGGGTTTTCAAATTTACTTTTGTTTCTCATCTTTTATTTTTATTTTAAAAAACGGCGTTATACTGATCCTTTCCAGTTTATGTTAAAAAATGGGCTTGATTTATATTATTTATAGGCGTAGCCGAAACGTAGATCTCGGTGACTATGAGCAGTTTAGGAATGTAAAATAACTTTTTTAAGTTATTCAGTACAAGCTTATGTTTCATGCATTTATGACCCAATGTAAAATAAAGTTGAAAGTTTTCTTTATAATGTCAAAAAAGGTACATTTCAAACTGGTTCATTTTTGTAACAATATGAACTGTTGCGTTAAAATGTTATAATACATCTGAAAATCCTATAATTGGAAACTTCCCAACAAATTGCATCGATCTTAAAAATCATTGACCAATTCATTACTTCCTGGGCAAAAAGAGAACCGGATATATAGCCTATATATGAGGTGGTGAAAGGCAAAGTGGTGTAAGTCCCATTTTCAACTTTTTTATTTGAGAGCAAAAATGTAATCTCCAAGTTCAATTTATAATGGAATTGCAAATAATTATTATTTGCAATATTATTGTTATGAGGGGTACCAGAGATACCCCTTTGCGTTGTGTAAATTTAGGGAGGTGAACTCCAAAGGGAACTATGCGTTTATAAATAAAAATAACAACATTTATTATACAATATTTTACAAGAAAAGGTCGGGTTTACATATTATGTTTAAGATCTTGGCTATACATATTTTTAACCGAATTAGGGCATACTTCATCCGCTTCCTGCGGCATAACCATTACGGGTCGAGTGAAATAAAAGTCTCGTAATCTCTCAAAAGGCATGAGCACTATTTAGAGGGGGAAATTATGACCAACCTGGGGAGTTTTGATGAAACAGCAGAGCATGGAATCGTTGAGGTACTTCTACAGGAGGAGGCTTTAGGCATCGGACTGAAATTCATGTGGCCCTTCACTGGCAGAGGCAACAGGATTCGGCGCTGGCGGTTGAAGACGGACATCTCGCCATTTTACGGGGGCGTCTTTTCTTCCCAGGCTCTCTTCGCAGCTCGCTACCTCAAAACGCTCTCTCGCTCTCCCTCCGAACGTCGTCTCCCACACTCGGGGCTCCCACAATCTTCATTATAACCCCTCCCCAGGTTAGTTATTCACGTAAATTTATTGCCTCTTCGAGTTTTTTATTCGAGGGCAGGATGCTCTGACATTCCCATGGTTGACCCACGTGGTACGCTTATTTCCAAGAAAATTGGAAGTCCGTTGAATTTCCTGGAATTTCTTTCCCCCGTCCTGAGGAATTCAGGGGGTGCGATGTTTCTTGGAAAATTGGTGCAGTTCCAATATGGCCGTTTTATGCCCCGTAATCGTGTTGGAAGAAAAAAATGGCTATAACGTTGGAAGGAGTTCAAAATGTCCAAATTGTGGATCCTTCACAACAATTATAATAATTATTGAGAATTATAATTTGTTTGTGGAATTTATAGTGGAATTTTTTTGTAGTTTTAAAAGTAAAACGCTTTTGACTTACACCACTTGACTTACTGACTTACACCACTTTGCCTTTCCCCGCCTCATATCATGCCTATATACGGCCCATTTATTTAGACTCGAAAGTAAAACCTTATATAAAAAATATTTTAACCACTTTTCGGGTTATTCCTTTAAGCTGAAAAATATTATCTCGCAGACAGCTTTATACATTCGGATGTTTCTAACAACCCTCTGTCGTGTTACACAAATATTTTTGCTTCACCTACACGAAAAGGTAATAATAACATAGCACAACAGTAAGATTTAGAGGTCGGGAATTAATTCAGTCTCAGACGTCAAGTCATGATAAAATAATTTAAAACTTTAATTATTTTTTGGTTTTTTCTTTAAACTAAAAATTATTTTATTCTGCAGAAAATATTTTGAATCTTCATATTTCTAAAATGCATATATAATGATATCATTTACCATTCGTTTATATTATAAATGTATAAGGTTCCTTCATATAAGGGGGAAATAATTTATCACGAAAGCATATAAGTAAGGAAGCAGTTTCTTACTCTTATAAATCAAATTAAAAACCCAATTCAATTTGACTCATAGTCATGATTGCATAGACTAACCTTTTATTTTTAAAATAACAAAAAAAAAACCCTAGCAGATTTTTATGCCTGTAAACGTAGACATGTCACTATAGTCTAAACATAGGCATGTTCAGTATGTCTCCTAATGTGGTATCGATAGAATTAAAACTTACCCAAGCGAATTTAACCAAACAGATGCCATAGACAGTTTCCTTAAGAAGATGCTGATATAAAAATGCAATACATGTCAGCAAACGGCCGTAAATGCTTGAGATGTTGTACATCCTATATTACATAAAATGAAAGTAAAAACAACATATAACCATTAAGCGACCAGAACGATGAATGGGATAACAGAGCAAGAGTTAAAAAAGCGCATTGTATTAGAAAATTAAATGTTGTATATTAAATTATAAATTCCTTAAAATCAGCAATTGTTACACAGTTCCTATTCATTCATCGATGCATATTTATGAGTTTACTAGCTGAAAACCCGCGCTTCGCTACGGAGTACATTCAAATTAAATACAACGGTCAACGTATGCAATTTATGCCAAAAAATAAATATATATATTTATAATAAATGCGATGATCAATGTATACAATTGATGTAAAATATATATCTATCTATATATATATATTTATAAAAAAATCGTAAGGGATATGCATTTTTTTGGATAATATCCAATCGTCTGCTGCATTAGAAAGGGAAAAAAATATTTTTTTTTGTCTATTTAGTTGTTACGCACGTGACGATAAATTTATTGAAAGTACCAGAAAAAGAAATCACGTGATAAGCATTTAATAAATTAAATTCTAAAAATTAATCTTTAAAAATTCACCAACAATCAGAAAATGGAGGTAAAAATTCGAAAAAAATTTCATTCTGAAGGAATTTTTATGATCTTTCTCGTGATGTAAATTTTATAACCCTCAATGTATTATTTTAAATGCAAACGTAAAAAAAGTTTAAAAAACAGCTTAAAAATTTAATTTAAAAAAATCTAAGAAGAATTTTTGAAAAATCTTTCTTAGTGCACCCCTAAACTATTAGAAGAATCGCCATGCAAAATTTCAGCCCTTTAGGTCCAGCGGTTTGGTCTGTGCGTTGTATGTCAGTCAGTCAGTCAGTCAGTGAATGAATGAGTCAGTTACGGAACTGTTTTATATATATAGATTAAAAATGTTTCACTTTCTTAAAACGTTGTTCTACTTTTTTATGAAAAATCTGCTATGTTATTAAAAAAAGGTGTGAAGGAAAAAGATAAATAACAGAGGTTTAAAAAAGGAAATAGGAACGCCTGTGTCTGTCGGATGTAAAGCTGATGATCTGCTGAGACATAAAAAAATTTCCAAACGGATATAAAGCGGAAGAAGCTAGACTTAGAGGTAAATAAATCAGCAGTGATATTATCTCTCTAGAGCGGAATAGCGGACGGAAGTGAAAAGATATAATGAGCATGTGGTGGTGGTGGTGGTGGGGGATCTCTTACATAAAGAGATTGATGAGGCACAAGGCTGCTTACGAAATTTTAAATAATGGGGGTCATTTACGGGGATGTTGATGACTGTAAGGTTCGGGATCGCTGGTAAGCTGTAAAAAATTGTGTGATGAGGTAGAGAAACGTGTGAAGTATGTCAACACGAAGTTCAAGAAAAAATAATGTAAGCGGAGGTCCTAAGAATCGGTTGCTGAGTTTTAGTCTAAAATGGTCCAAACGAAATATTACAAGTCTGAATTTTGTATAAACGTAACAAAATTTGTCATGCATGGATAACGATTCTTGTTTGCACAGACACGTAGATCAATCTAGATTTAAAAAATAGAAATGAGAAATACTCAAAAAGATTAAATCATTTTTAGAGTAGTTTGTTAATTTTTCTTTTTTTTTAAAGATTTAGAATCCAATGGAATTCGTTTGTTCAGAAAAAGACATAAAAGTGTCTGTTCTGCTGAATAGTACAAACTTAGGTTCTAGACAGAAAGAAAGGAAGTAAATTTATGCATGGGCTATCAAAAATTATTTTGCTAACTTTGATTAATGAATTAAAGATCAGCCTTCCTGTTTGTCTATTCGATGTATTCACCCTCAAACGGTACAGTGGTTTGAGACGAAATAGATGGTACGGCCGGGTCGGGTCCGTTCCGATCTGTTTTTTTGATGAGGTTTTTGGTAGAAATAAGTACACAGTAAGAATTTTTCTTGTATAATAGCATCTACTGATAATATTTTACATGAAATAAAACCCTTTTTGTAGAAAAAATGACCAACGAATTGTAAGTGACGGCGGGTCGAGATGCAACTTAATCCACAAAATGTCGAGAGTGGTCGAGTAAATTTCAAGTAAAACAGTTCAAACTTAAATGAAGAATCCGAGGGGGGGGGGAGAGCTTAAAATTACCCTTATTTATTTACAATATGTACAAATAAAACTAAATTCAAGAGCAACGAGTTGCTCATTATCAGGCGAGAGTTGAAAGTCCGAGTGACAAACTCTAGGACGTTACAAAGTTCCTTCTCTCGCGCGCAAAGCGCCCTCTATATGGGTGGGTCCAAACAGTAAGTTTGCTAAACAAAGAAAATCTCTTTGACATTTACATAGAATGTTATATATATTAGGTCTAATATGTAATTTAGTCTACCTAGTGAAACCAACTTTCTGAGTACAAACATGTAAAAATTAATATATTCTGACTATTTTGGCCTTCAAAATCGAAACAAAAATTTAAAAAATCTAAAATAAATTTTTTTAAAAAATGACCAGTGACCATGAATAATGTTTTTCAACAAAGACATTTGTATTTACTTATTCCTATATCTAGAAGGGTGGTCTGGTAGGTCCATCTGGTACAGTTGCTGGTCAACTCGATCTCTTGCAGTGAGAGGGGAGAGTACGGGAGGGGGACGACACACCCTTGGGTCGAATCCGACCCCCACTGTACCGTTTGAAGGTTAAAAACGAAACACAAATGTTCATAACACGAGAAAATTCATAGTGAGTTTGTGGAGGAGATTAACTGATCATCAGCTGATCAAATTAAGTCACTTGTGCAAGTATGATGCGCAGACGAGTGCTGTTTACTGAACAACGCACTTTGGCCGATATTTTATAAATTTCAATTATTTGAGTAAAGACTAGATTTGTTGAAGTTTGAATAATTTTTTATGTTAATTTGAGGACTGTGTGTTAGTTTATGAGGAAGATACGTCTATAATAATGACATCCTAGTACTGTCAGTTAGAAAGTCATACTATAACGATTAAATACTTAAAGCATCGTGTTAAAATTTCTCACATCGGATTATTAAAAAATTAATATTTTCAGATATATATTTGTTAAAAAGTGAGAATTATTTTAGCAGAATGACTCGACAATATTTACGAAATTGTGTGATATGCTTTTAAAACTTGTAAAACATACAAAGCGTTAAAATATAAAATTACGCTTGCTAACAATTCATGCTTTTCGTTAATAAAATGAACAAACTTGACCTTATTCTAGTCTCTGGACTTCAGCAACTTCAATTAACCATGTTAGCTAAGAATTCTTGATTGGCAAGTTTTAGAATGTTTATAACAAGAACTGATGCAACTGCATAAATTCCTCAATGAACAGTAATCTGAGGACCCGAATTCCGAGGTAACCGGAAATCGGGTCCACTGTTGACTGTTGCAATGTATTCTGCAGTATTCCGTGAATATTTGCAGTCACTCAAAATTGGCTTTATACTCGTAATTGAGATCCTGGCTTATTTAGTCCACGTGTAAGAAAATATGATCTATGGACTCCAGATACCAAATAAACATGTTGAATTCAGCTTACGATACACTAGTTACAAGAGAAAATAAAATTTTAGAGGGCTGTAATGATTACGAACGCAAGAGATGATCTGAAAAGTTAAAGACTGGTTGAAATATATATTTTCTAGATGTTTTATTCTCCCGAGGATCATAAAAATGCGCGTTTGATAAAGTTGTAAAGAACCCCCTTTCTTGTGGGAAATAAGTTGGAAATGGGCTTGAAAAAATAACAAATTTCCCTGCACTTATAGCTTTAAAAAATGATTTTGCTTTTAAGTCAGTTTTGTTTTTCGGGTTCTCTGTTTGAAGTTATCCGACGGATTTTTTTTTACTTGTCGTTAGGATATTCTGAAGTATTCTAAACTTTTTTTCCGTCATATTTTGAGAGCCATTTTCTTTGTTTAAAAATAAATCTAGGTAGTTTAGCTTTGACAAAAAAAAGCCTGATTTGTCAAAGTGGTGTGGTTTTTTTTCAATATTTTCCCCCTCAAAAATCCTCAACAAATCTAGGATTAGATTTCAATACTCGAGATTTTAAAGCTGCCTGATGTGAACATTTTCAAATAGAGAAGGATATCTGAGACAATTGTATATCTTTTTCTTATTCTAAATACACTTTAAAAGAATGAGTAGGTATGGAATACATGAATAAAAAGAAGTGTGCATTTTGATACTCCCCGTTTTCAATTGCTTATCACTATTTTATGCCTTTTCACAAAAACAATGCAAAGGAGTAACTGAGGCTGAGTATGTTCATTACTGATATTAACTTCTATTACTATGTTTTATTCCTAGGATAAACGATTAGTTAGGGGACTGGTGACCGGTACCAGAGTCTATGGTTCGAGTCCCACTCTTGGCATAGACGTTTCTAACCGTTCGGAATCGGCGATAAGAAGTAAGTCCCGGTCTAATTAGCCACTGTGTAGCAAAAAATGACCATAGCGCCCAAAACTAAACCAAACCAAACCTTTTTCTTATTTTTGGAACACCATGGAAATATTTTGCTTCACGAGAACACTCACTTTGAAAGTATCGAACAGAGAGAATCGATTAAGAGATGATCCATAGTTTACGAAAGCGAATAGATTGCTTTCAGTTGAACTTCTATTATGTTACTTGAATATGAGAAGCAAATATTTGAAAAATATATTTTTACATTCCAGTCATATAGAGCTATTAAAATCAGATATAGATTTGGTTTATTAGTTGAATTTTTTTATTTTTGGAACACCATGGAAATCTTTTGCCTCACGAGAACACTCACTTTAAAAGTATCAAGTAGAGAGAATCAATTAAACAATGATCCATAATTTACGAAAGTGAATGAACTGCCTTCAATTGAACTTATATTATGTTACTTGAATATGGAATGCAAATGCTTGAAAAATATTATTTTACATTCCAGTCATATAGAGCTATTAAAATCAAGTATAGCTTTGGTTTGTTACTTGAATTTTTTAATTTTTGGAACACCATAGAAATCTTTTGCTTCACGAGATCACTCACTTTAAAAGTATCAAGCAGAAAGAATCAATTAAACGATGATCCATAATTTACGAAAGTGAATGAACTGCCTTCAATTGAACTTATATTATGTTACTTGAATATGGAATGCAAATACTTGAAAAATATTATTTTACATTCCAGTCATATAGAGCTATTAAAATCAAGTATAGCTTTGGTTTGTTACTTGAATTTTTTAATTTTTGGAACACCATAGAAATCTTTTGCTTCACGAGATCACTCACTTTAAAAGTATCAAGCAGAGAGAATCAATTAAACGATGATCCATAATTTACGAAAGTGAATGAACTGCCTTCAATTGAACTTATATTATGTTACTTGAATATGGGAAGCAAATGCTTGAAAAATATTATTTTACATTCCAGTCATATAGAGCTATTAAAATCAAGTATAGCTTCGGTTTCTTAGTTGAATTTTTTTTATTTTTGGAACACTTTGGAAATATTTTGCTTCACGAGAACACTCACTTTGAAAGTATCAAGCAGGGAGAATCAATTCAGAGATGATCCATAGTTTACGAAAGCGAATGGACTGCCTTAAATTGAACTTCTATTATGTTGCTTCAATATGGGAAGCAAATATTTGAAAAATATTATTTTACATTCCAGTCATATAGAGCTATTTAAATTAGATATAGCATTTGGATAAAAGTAACCTTTCCATTATTAATCTCAAATGAGAGGGAGATTTTATAAAATTATTCAGATGGAAATTTCCTTTATTTCGTTCATTAAGTTTTTGTTGATTAATTCTATTTGTGAAACATTTTATTCATGAGAATGTTACTTTAATTAATTAAAAAGAAACAGTGAAGATATAGAAGTAACGTGAAAAAATATTAATATAAGAATGGAAATACTTTTCCCATTGCACAATAAGAAAAATAAGAACCTTCTTGCCATTATTAAATCAAAAATTTTCTTATGATTTTATAAAAGAGGAAGCCTAATCCAGAAAATTGAAATTTTATTAAAATCCCTTTTAAAACCACTTCAAGATTCTTTGGGGAAAACTAAAGTGAGACTTTATTTTTCTTATTTTTGTCGGATTCTTCGAATCCAGGTGACAAAGAACTAATTTGCCTAGAAAGCAAAAGATTTCGAGTTACTTTGATGACGCTGCTCTCCAAATAAAACCACGTCGGAATATCTCGAAAGAAATGAATAATTTAAATGATGCTCTCCAAATAACAAAGGATATCATATCGATTTAATTTGAGGCACTGTTTTATCCATCTCATGCCTTATATGATGACTAGCACACGGGAGAGAAATAAAAAAAATCTAAAAGGGCTGAATTAAATAGAATGACAAAAAATGAATCTAAAAAGAGAATTGAATAATATCTAGGTACATGGAGACCCCGAAATCAAAATTATTCTATTTTTGTTCCGTGGCATTTTGAAAACTATTTTTCCACCAAAATTTGAAAACTTTAATTTTCCACCAAAACCTTTGTATTTCCGCAATGTTGACATTTATAGGGAGATAAATCTCCCCACTATTCAAAGTTATCTTTAAATCTTGCTATTAGTTTCCATCAAAATTTACCAAATGATCTTATTAAAAATCTTGCCGATTACGACCCTGCTGACCCAGCTAACAAGAAACGACCCTATTCCATTGTTGCTCGTTACTTTCAATTGTTTGTCCTGTTCTTTGTTCGCTCCATCTCATTTTCTACCATGTTTTACCTTTACTTGAACTATCGAAGCTTTTTGTTTTCCCCACTTTCTATTTTCCTTCCTACTTTCATTTTTTACTGATCACTGAAGTTTTATGCATCGCTATATCATCCTACAGTGGAGGGCCCGGCCCATGTACTGTAGTTACCACTACTCTTCCTGAAGCCTTGAAGCTCAAAACCTCTGTTTTAAGCAAAGCAATCTAACTATATGTTCTATAAAAAACTTAACAAATATAGGATTTATTTGAAATAATTACAGAGTTTAAACATTTCAATACCCTCTCCCACCGCATCGCTATAATTTTTGTACCGAATTTCGGGTGCCCTATTCTCTTATAATTTTAACAAAGTTATATGGGGTACAGATGATTTAAATTAACTAATAATCGACAAAAATGGCTGTCATGCCTGCAGCGCTTTACCACTTTACGACTGTAGGGGGTGATGACCCCGTGGTGACTCTTTGAGAGAATTCTCGAGGAGTCAGTCCGCTGTGGTTAGCTCGAGGGGGTAGAGCAGCAGTGCGTGGGTGTGTGACCCCAGAGACGCGCTAGCTTTTTGATTTTACTATCTGAGGTAGTTCAGTTAATTGTAAATATTTTTGTAAATTAAGTTCTGTAGAAAAGATATTGTTGTGCTTGTGTGTTAATATAAATAAAATCGTTTGGATATCCACTGGAGTGGTGCTGAACTTAATAATAATAACATCATCGAGAAGCAAACCATCTAAGTGAGGACGACAACGGTATTTTATAATGCTTGTTATAGAAATATGATAGGAAAATATAAAGTTTCGAATATTTGTTTTAATTTATATAGATTTCTGCGTATTATGACTAGAAAGAGGGAATAAAGGATTATCGTATAGACCTGTGATTCTCAAACTGGAGGCACGTCCTCCTGGGGAGGCGTGAGGGATAATGAAGTGGGCGTGGATGGTTAGCGAAAAGTGTGTCGAATGTATTTTACCAGCGTTACGTGCATATTTTGGATATAGGGGAGCGAGGGTCTGAAAGTTATCGAAAGGGGAGGAATAGATAAGGTTATAAGGGTTGAGAATCACTAGTTTAGACAGTAACCAGTAAAGTAAAAAAGAAATAAATACCATAATCAAGCAATAAAAAAATTTCAGGTAGTCTCTTCTAACGAAACTACCACGGGTTACTAACGTATAATTACTTATCATTGCTTACCTCTTTTATATGTATGTATATATAAATACATATATGTCTGAAAAAATTTTGACGTATCTTGGTACTTTTCTGTTGAACTCGTCCAAGCGATAGACTGGGTTTGGCGCGCTGAAAAAAATTATAACTCGCGAGGACGGATGAACGGACAGTTTTAGCGTCTGAAATTTTCCTTTCCGCAAACCGTTATGGAGGAACGTAATCCTACGTTAAATGCGAGAACAAAAGGTGCTGGCAGTAGCAAAAATGAAAAAAGAAACCCAGAATGTTTCGCCGTGATGTAGATAAGAGTGTAGTTCCTTTACTTTGAGCCTAATTTATGGAGCGAAATGAGATAAGAACTTTCATTCAAAATATTAATAGCTCTCTTACCTGTAGGGTTGCTTCTTCATTTTCTAAGTACGAATAACATTTTAATCATGAAATTAGTTCTTTACACAAATTGTACCGGAATTATAGCAAAGCAGTAGAAGAAGGATTTTCAGATTTACGAGTGTTTCACGCTGAACCCAGCGCAATAAAATATTTATAAAAGACACGACAAAATAACTGTATAAGTTGCTACAGAAATACAAAAAGTTAATGCAAAATTTAAAAAATATATATATATTAAGGAATGTAATACAAAGCAATGCAATATTTTTATTTGCACTACCTGTCACGATCTTAATAAGAATCCAAAAATGCCACTCATAAATGCATTAAGAAAATCACAATCCATGCACCTTTTTTTCAAACATAAATTTTTCCACAAGTAGAAAAAAATAATGTTCAGTGAATGTGATTAAAAGGTCCAATTGCAATTTGGAATCGCTATTAGTGTAGCTAATCAACGCTGTTAATTTGAGCTCACACGAAGAAATTATCCACTGATGCTTAAGGCTGCTATGTACTAAGAAAAAAATCGTATTGCCCTTTTCGTCTTCTTGCATACTCTTGTGGTGGGAGGATTCCAGTTGACAGTTCGAGAATTCCACCCCCCTTAGGATTGACATTTAGAGGGATTGTAATGGCTTTCTCTCTATAGGGGGGTTAAGCGCTGCCCCCAAATTTTTTATTTAAAATATATTTTTGTCAACTATTTACAAGTGCATAAATGCTGATAATCAAATAAAATTGGTATTGTCAGATAGCCTGAACTTTTCTGCAAAGCGCTACAGGATTCATTTTATAAATTTCGTCCACCGAAGGAATTTATGAGCGTTTGAAACACACTATACCAGATTTCCCCCGAATAATTTAAATTTTAAAATATTAATTGCATTTAAAAAAAAAAAACGAAAAATGTACACAAATGTAAAATTTGTTTCTCTATGACGGAATACAATTTAAAAAAAAAACTTTGAATCCAAGTCGGCAATCCGTGGACAAAATTTCTCCATAGGTTAACATTGAGGTAAGCGAATCCAATGGGGTTAGTACATAGCAGCCTTAACACTAGTACTACGCCTTTTCGGATATACCTAGAACTACGGAGAAGGGTCATTTGGCCCCACTCAAGAAAGGCTCTTTATAACCTTATTATTTCAAATAATATGTATAAATATAAGAAAGTATTAAAAATAATCCCAAAGAAATGGTTTTTCTACCTGTATACACATCACACATGCATAGCATTAGTCTCGGTAATCAGAACGTTCTAATTACAGTATACGTAGCATGTCTCAGTAGAAGGAAATTAATGAAATCGAAATTTAAATGTCAAGAACGTAAGTGTCCTACTGAGTTAATATAAAGTCTTCTTGGAGAATGAGGGGTATTGAGCAACTTCACATGGTTATTTAAAAACACAATTACACCCAAAAAACATTGCGAAGTGTTATTTTCTGATGTGATAGGAGCGAGATAATTGAGAAAGCCTTCGTCTTTCTTAATATAATGTTGTCTAAATAGAAGTAACTTAAATAACGAATTAAAAATAATGATCTTTCAACAGGTGGAAAATAATTAAGTTTAATTTTTATAATGTCATCCCAGAAGTTCAGGAGACAGCAGTAAAAAGTTATCACCGCAGTTATTGACATTCCGTTGCAAGTAGCAAATTCGTGTAAAACTCATTAAAATAGTACACCGTTGAACTCTTCAAGACTATAAGCTAATCTAAGTGATAGGTTTACGGTGTCTTGCACCTTTTGTAATATTCTCTAAATTACCCTTGCCACATGTGTCTGAAACAGGCCAGGATCGAATCTTGCTTGAACTTCCTTTTAGAGTTCAAGTAAAGTTCAGGCAGGAAAACAGAAAAAAATTTTGAAAACCCTTTTGAATCACATAAACATAATAAATGGAATCCCAGTTGCATCTTTTTCTTCAGTATAGCTTTATGTTAGGTTGAGTTATAAATATAAACCCTGAAATAAGTTCGTCGATGAGTGTATAACATTTTGATAGTCTGTGCATTATCTGGGGTGCAATTTATTTAATTTATATCGAAAGACCTTAATGTAAGCGCAGGAGCATTTTCAAAATGTTTTTAAAAAGGGATTTTCATTTCAAACACTGTGGAGAATCTAAAACCATTTACATGAACAAGACATTTACATGAACGACAATTTTCTATAACTATAGAACGCTAATAACACTAATAGAACGACAATTTGCCCCAATTATCATAAATTGGGGCAATTCGACTTCACTGTCCAGTCTATTCCGATAGCGCGCCGAACTATGGCTAATTCCTAGCCACTCTGTTCCCTCAGATATCACTGAGAATACGCTACATTAATGAACATAAAAATGACATTTATTCAATTCACGTATTTACAATCTATTTACAATAACTCCTTGAGTTTTGCACCTCCAGTGCATTCATGGCCTCCAGCCAAATCAATTAATTCCCACCTGTAAGGCGCTCCGCCAAACAAATCACAATCACTTCCACGTGGCTTCTCCGCACACGCAAAACGCTGGTCCGTGACAAAATCGACCACCGTCCGCACCGGACCACTGTCCTTCTCTGTCTGCCCTTGTCTCGACACTAGCCTGCTCTGGCCTGCATAGACGAACACCAGTCCAAACCGGTTCTCCCTCCCCTGCATACCTCCGGAACAAATCGTCCAGAAAACTCTTGCATTTCCAGTCCTGGTTGTCATCTGGTTACTGGTCATCTGTTTACTAGACAGCTGGCACGCCTCTTGATTGATGGACCTCGAATCGCCTCTGGTAAACATTCAAAACTGAAAAGAAAGTTCACCATATTTTCATATATAATACCGGGGGTTAAGCAGAGGACCCGCCGCCCTCACATCACGCTTAAGGTAAAAGTATCCCGTTTTAATAACATTTAATTGCTTTGGGAAAGAAAATGAGATGTGAGATTATGAGATGTTTTATTCATTAAGTACATGATTTTTTAAGGATAAATTACAGCTTTATGTGAGAATTGTTGGAAGAAAAACGATTATCGAGCAGATTTTTTCCAATCAAACGGAATTTTCTGTGATTTCCTGCTTTTAATGCAAATTTTGTAAAACATTATCTATTGCACCTTCGCTTTCAAATCCCTGTTAAGTTGTTATTCTGCTCGAAAATCACTTATAATTTTTTCCTCTTAATAGTCTCATAATTGTACCCTGCTGAGAATAATAAACAAGAAACCTTTATAAAAGCCCACAACAGAATTTGGTATATTAAAAAGTAATGGAATACTTTAAATGAAAGTCTGTTTAAACCTACTTTAATTAAATAATTAATAAAAAATAAAATTATTTTTTCATTGAGAGTAATTACAGTACTGTGCAAATTAATTGGGGCAAGCTTCATTTTTCACAAAATTCATCCTTTCCCAAGTATATCCTGCCTGAAACCGGTTTTAACTGCATTTTTTACGAAGGGAGGTTGGCCTTGACTAGCCTAAACTGGTTTGACCATGTGATCATCACACGTAGAGCATTTTCGCGTCAGTTGCGTTTCAGATGCTGTAAGAAGTGGTCGATTGTGGGAGTTGTCTGGTTCTCACGTGTGCGAAGAAAATGGATATACTTTCCCAGGAAAAGGACTAGAATTATTATCCTTAGTCAGCATACCTCTATGACTGTGAGGGATATTGCTGCAGCAGTTGGAGTTGGTAAATCCAATGTTTCCCGGATTATTAATCAACAAAATAAGTTTGGGACAGTTTATCCAAAACGGAAGAGTAAATGTGAACGCAAACGTAAGACAACACATCGGACAGACAAATATCTTGTACAAAATAGTAAAATGCATCCTCGCTAGACAAGTACAGATCTTCAGAGAGAATTATTGGCTACTGGTGTGAGCGTTGATTCATCGACAGTACGACGAAGGTTTATTGAAGCAAGGAGATGGGCAAGAATACCAGTCCAGAAACAGTTATTATCACATGCAATCAAGAGAAGGAGCCAGGAAATATCAATCCTGGACTGCACTAGACCGGAATAAGGTTGTAGTCAGTGAGAAAATGCATTTCTTTGTGCAAGGGTTTCGATCAACATTTGCGCTGGAGAACCCATCAGGGAACAACATCTTAATCAAACAGTTAAGCACCCTTTAAAGCATATATTTTGGGGTTATTTTACATCTGGAGGACCTGGCAGCTTAGTACCAGTTGAAGAAATGATGAACTCCAAAAAAATACATTTCAGTACTAGACGATAAAATTGCACCTTCTATGCAAACGTTCGCTGGCGGTGTTGGCGTGTTTCAACAAGAACTTGCTCCATGCCATAATTCTAAAATAGTAAAGAAACTTTTTCAAGAAAATAAATTAACAGTTTTGGATTGGCCTGGTAAATCTTCAGATGTAAATTCCTCCGAAAATTTGTGGGGCATTGTGAAGAGACGTGTGAGTAAGATGGACTGCTCAACCAAAAGAGAAAATGACTGAATGTTATAAAATTTTGGTTTCGTGATGACGACGTCAAAAATGTATGTTCTAAATTAGTGGAATCGATGCCAAAACGTGAACAGGATATCATTAAAGCTAGAGGAGGACACATTTGCTACTAGATTACTATACCATGCATGTAAGGGAACTTATACTAATTAAACCACAAATGTGAAATTTTTTCTGTTTGTCCCAATTAATTTGCACAGTACTGTAATTAGCACTGTAATATCTGATAACCACGTATAAGTTTTGTACTTCCAGTATCGTATATAGTTAGTGAAAATAGCATGTTATTTTTTTCTTAAAATACAACTGCTTACTAAAATCAACTTAAAAACTTCTCAGAAATGAAATTCATTGAATTATTGTGTACTTAGGAGTCATATCCATGTACAATTTTTTCTAGTTAAGGGCATTTCCGTTTCTGAAATATGCTTTCAAATAAAACGATTCATAAGTGATAAGTATTTAATCAGATTGATGCTTTAAATATATGCAGACATTGATGGAATGGAATTCTCTGACTGCGAGACTCTCTGTCTAAAATAGAAAAAAAACTGCAAAATTTTTGTAAAGTGTTCGCAGTTTGGGTGAATATCCTTTACCGTTAATTACCATGTTTTTAATAACTTGCTTTCTTGTTTGTGTGTTTGTCTGGTACAAATCTTGCAATCGATTTTTAACTAACTTCCCGACTAGCTAGACATTTGAAACTTTTAGAATAGCTCAGAACACGATGGCAATGCATTATTTTAATACTTTTAGTTATCTTTATCCCATATTTTAAAATTCATCACGTAAAAATACGAGTAGCATCTGGAGCAAAATGTAACTGCGCTACAGGCGCCATCTATTAACGTAATAGTGAACCTATTAACGTAATAGCGAAATTTTTCGGATAATGTGTTTCTATATGTTATTCAATAAATAAATGTTTGAAAATTTCTTATAATTGCTCTCTTTATTACGCATTACATCATTTTCTTTCAAGTTGATGGGATAATTCATCAAAAAAATTTTAAAAAGTTTATTAATACATAGAATTGTCAAGTTTATATGATTCAACAGAAAATTTAAAAACATGGTATATAAAAAGTCTTTTTATCTTGCAATTATTTTACAGTTAAAATACAAAATGCACGGGAGCTTGTATTTCCTATAATCACTGGATTTTAACTCATATTTACGATTCGTGGTTAAAGGACAGTGATAATTCGGGCTACTGCACGTGCGATCTAGAAGAATGACGCGAAACGATCACGGTATTCAATAAAATAGTGTGGTTAAAGCCCAAAACGGGGAGTCTAATGACGTAACTTCCTTTCATGGGAGTTAAAGAAAGAAATGAATTGAAAAAAGTACTTCAAATGACCGCACATTAAATGCAATCAGAAAGTTCTGTTACTTTTCATTTGATTACCCCCAAGAAATAGAACCTATTTATGTGAGTGGCGTTATACCCTACGCAATGACGGTAGTAATAATACTTTTAAAACGTCGAATTTTGTCAACAGAAATCTCAATAAAAGACGGTTAACTTGCTTTGTTATACAGCTATTTCTGTAGATCGGTATCTATATTATACTTCGTTTGATGTAGATCTTTCCCAATCATGTCAGAAAACTTTGCTTTTGTAATCATTATTATATTCACAATACTTTAAATTAATAAATGTGAACTTTTGAGAGAAATTAACAGATAGGAAAATTGTATGAATTGAGACATTCACAAGCCAAATCGGTTAAGTCCACTTTTTGAAATTTTTGAAATTTTAGCACTTGATTGACTCTTAATGCTTTACATTCATATTTCCCAAATAATAAGGATTAACACCACTTAATGACAAAATAGTTTTTTTGTCGTCGAATAATAAGTAACTTATTTCAGAATCCAATCAAGTCAAGTCCATACTTTATTGTCAATTGTTGCAATAAGGCAATTAAAATGAAGAAGAAATTACTTGATGATAACGGTAAATCGTTCAGTGTTGTTTCATGACAGAAAAGTAAAATAAATGAGTCAATTACGGTCTAACTACTGTAGAAGTACTTATGAATTATTAAGGGGGTCCGGGACACATTTAAAAAAATTATTTATTGAGTTAAAATTTTGAATTATGTTATGATGGTTAATCATATAATTTGCAAACAAAATTACATCATAAAACTTCTTATAAAGTTTTAAAAAAATTTAAAATTTAAAATTAAAAAAAAAGTGGGGTAATTTAAAATTGTTATAACTCCAAATACTATTTGTCGAATTTCAAAACTTTTTCATTTATTTAAACAGAAAAATAAAAGTTTTAATTTTGATTCAGCGTTTTTTTAAATATTAATTAAAAAAAAATAAAAATATTTAGAAAAAAAATTATGTAACATATCTAAAAAATCATATTTTCAAAAGTAAATATTTTTTTCAAATTTGCTGAATCAAAATTAAAGTAAAATAATCGGAAAAGACATGTTCCAAGTTTGAACCATTTATCTTTACCGGTTCTTGACTTATAACAATTTAAAGACGAGAAATGAAGAAAAAACCCACCATGCAGAAATAGTATTTACAGGTTTAAACAAAGATTGGCTGCTATTACAATGTTGCAAGCAGAATATTAATATCTCCTGTTTTAATTAAGATAGAAATATGATTTAAACGTCCTTTTAAGCGGAAAATAACACAAAATTTTTTAATGCAATAAAACTCTTTTCGAAAATTTGAAGAATTTTGTGTCTTGGATCCCCTTAAACAACTATTGAAAATTTTTTTCTGTAGTCAAAAAAAAAATTAAAGACTGAATTGGATGTTATTAGTTTTTTCACTTGCCAAATTGGTTAAGTCGCTCAATCATATAAAAATTGTAGTAATAATAATGATTACTCCAAGGATATTCTATCTCATAGATTTTATATGTTGTCATTTAAAAGCTGCAATAATACAGCTATTATGCGATAATACTGCAATTACGCAATAATACATTCTATAATGTTTATTTGAATTTTTATTTTCAGAGGAATTTTTAAAAACAATGTACATTATTTTATCCCTTTTCTCCGCTTTTTGTTTTATAGACTTTACCGATTTAGCAAGTGAGTGGCTCAATTATTGATCAAACGTGGGCGAATTCATTTTATGATGAACGATCAAATAAATAACACTCATAATAAGCAACTTGAGAAACATGAATGTAAGTAGTTTCTAGAAACTAATGGTGTCACAAAGGTATAATTAGATTATAATTGTCAAATATCAATTCAGGGCACATATAATTTTATTTCAAATCATTTTCCTTGAAATGGAGTTTTCCAAAATATGCCATCTCTAAAATGTATGTCAGCGCAATTCCTTACTAGATGTCTTTATTAATTTTATGCTGCGTTACTTCGTTCTATTTCACTAAACAAAGTAATTAAACTTCGGGATCTTTGATTTAAAGCAAAAATTCGGAAAACATTTTCCCTACAACAAAAATCACTCTTAAAAACCGATTCTTTTGCCCTTTACTGGGATTAAAATTTTATAATTAAAATATTTATAGATGCAAAAGACAAATTATTTTGAAACCTTTCCTATGCACAAAAGGGGGGAAAACTACAAAAATGAAGCTCTAGAATCAGTAGAATTACTATAAACTAATTTACAGCAGAATTACTATAATCTACCCTCAACACTACTGCTGTAATGAAAAATTTATGAAAAGGATGACAAAAACGTTATCATATTTTTATACACATTTTGTATTATTTTACATAAAATGTGCCTTTATGTTACGATCACTGTATACATAAAAACATTTGAACAAAATTGTTTTTAAAAAGATAAAAAATTCTTTAGTTTATAGTAATTTTTCTCATTCTACAGCTCCATTTTTGTAGTTTTCCCCCTTTAGTGCATAGGAAAGGTTTCAAAATAATTTGTCTTTGGCATCTATAAATACATTAATTATAAAATTTTAATCCCTGTAAAGGGCAAAAGAATCGGTTTTTAAGAGTGATTTTTGTTTTAGGGAAAATATGTTCTGAATTTTTGAATTTAAATTAATCAAAAATCCCGAAGTTTACTTACTTTGTTTAGTGAAATAGAACGAAGCAATGCAGCATGGAATTCATAAAGACATCTAGTAAAGAATTGCTGACATACTGTTTAGAGATGGCATATTTTGGAAAACTCCATTTCAAGGAAAATGACTTAAAATAAAAGGGCTCATTAGGTTAAGCACAGACAGTACAACATAAAAAATGCTGGGCAATGTAACCATTATGATTATCTACGGTTTGTTTTATTTGATTCTGAAAGCTCTAATATGTTTGAAGCTAGAAATATTTAAAATATGAGAATTTCCTGCCTTGGTCTTTTTAAAACTTAAATATGTTATTCAATGATGCAATACAGAGACGAAATCTGTTATTCAATGAAATTCTTGAATGCATAAAGCGCATTAATAAAATAGCTTAACAGCAAAATAAATTTAATATGGAAACATATTTCAAGTATGATTTTGTACGTCAAGAACAAATTGTTCAATTTCTGGATGAAAATGTTGGAAATGTTTGATGAACATTCATTTAAATGGTTGTTATTTCAGGACCATTCTAACATATCTATATTTAAAACAAACAAAAAATTGTGAGAGCCGGAACAATGATAATGTGCGCTTCATTCATGGTTAAACGGAGGTATTAAACTTGTTTTATACATTTATGCATTGTTTCTACCATTTCGCTATGACGTAATTCGACATTTTAGTAACGGTTATAAAGTTTTAGGGGCCTACTTTACTTTCAGTTTTTAAATCCCTTTGAGAATTAAATTTCGTAACGGTTTTGATAGGAAACTTCAGGGAACAAAAAGCAGTTTTCCTTTTTGAATAGGTGGGGCATTATTTTTTAAAGCAGAAAATTTTGGATCAAAGAGAAAATCTTTCTTTTTTTTGTCATAATGAAAAGTAAATGAGCCAAACTTTGCTGTAAGTGATGCATATCATTTTTCATACCGAAAATGAATACCTAGAGTTTCAATTCCAATTTTCGGCCTCTGTATAATGCATTAAAGAAGAGGAAAAGGAATAATATAGATTTTTAAGGGCTTCATTTTCAATTTAGAAATGTAGTGACAGTTAATGTCAAATTCAAGGAAAATAATTCTTCAAACATCTCTTTTTAGTGATCTATCGAATTTTATCGGATGATTTTATTTTATATTTTAATCTAGAATGAAAATAACACCATTAATATTTTCCCAGTAAAATAAATGTAGTAATAAAAAAGCGCAAGGGATGGGGAAGTATACTTTCATGTAATTTAATGCAGGTTAATTCTGAGGTCATCCTTAAAACTTTTTACATAAGATACTATTTATTACTTCTATCTAAAGAAAAATTATTCCATATTTTCTCCATGGATAGTTTCATTGAACTACATCTTAAATGAAGCTTTTGTGATGTTGCTCTCTCAAAACAGCGATTTTTTAAGTTATAAACCAGATGTCAAAAATTAATCCTTTTAACATATCTTACACAAACAGGGTGCTTCGTATAATTCATTTCTCAAACTTTTTAATACGTCTCACTGCTTATTTTCTTTATTTCTCTTTAGATAATAATTAACCTAACTAAATTGCGATGTATACGAATTAATATAATTCAAGATACTCTTTTATGCATGATATTTGTAGTTTAATTGTAAAAATAGAACTCTTTCGAAATAAAAAAAAATCATTCTTGAAACTTGCCAAAATGCTTTATGTTAACCGTAAATGTTTGGGAATTTAAAGTCTCTATTGATAGGCTGATGACAAAATGAATGGGATCCAGTAACCCGTAAGAAGTCTAAAAAAATTCTTGATTACGGTAAAAAAAGAAAACAAAATTACAGGCTCTTGCAGCTCCGTCTTCTTAACTAATATTCCTCTTGAAAATCTGTGAAACAGAATCATTGACTTGTTACGTAAATTAATTTGCGAGCATCAACATTATAGTGTCTAGTACCAATATAACTAGTTTAATTAATTTTCTTGCGAGACTACAAAAAGAAGTTCTTAGCCCTCTTGAGTGGTCTTTCTGCATGTCAATTACAGCTTTAAAAGTTTATAATTGGAATTTTCAGTCTTATCTAAACACTTAGTGGTAATTTTAAAACATACGGTACAGCTTCCTCCAGTTTATTAAATAAGAAATCGGCGTCAGTTTACTAAAATGATTAAAGGCATAGCGTTGTATTAAGTAAATACTTAGCTTTCAAATATTGCTGTTATTATATTCGAAATAAAATGTTAAATATTCCAAGGTGCAATGTGAAAGTAGTTATAAAAAGGAAATAAGGTTTCTAGAAAAGACTATAAACCTTTTAAGCTGAAATGCGATAAGAAAGAAAAGTTTTCGGAATTTGCTGAATAATGACATTCAAGTTTCAATCAGCAGTTTTCACTTATTCCCTGAAGCCACATGGGACGTGTTGGATAGGATGAAAGATATTTATTCAGAATCACCTTACAATTTAAAGATATTTAAACGTAAAGATTCGTATTCACGCAGAAATGCAGTCTCCGGGACAGACAAATGAATTTGTATAAATGAATACCAGATTCTTATTAAGCATTCTTTCGACACTCTCACAGAATGTTTATTCATGGTTTTAAGCAATGCTTAGTTATTTAGCGCTCACCAGAAATTCGGCCTGTATTTAACATCTCTTCGGTTAATATGCAGATATTTGATTGATGGATAGAGAGATATGTCGAACTGATTATTCAGTGGTATATGCATTTATAAGTTTCATAAATTTCTAAACTTTTTTTTCAATGAGAATTGCCATGAAAAGATTTTGTAAACTTTAAAAAGATGAATTAGGTAGAATTTTCTCTTGAAGTACTTATGGCAAGTCTACAGCCAGTGACACAATACAGGTGTTATTGGCAGGCACTACTAATAAGAAATGAGATCAATGTGCGGCGAGTAGAAGATGTAAGAACATTGTACTTTTCATTATAATGCTGTTAAAATAGTACACCGTAGTTACGACAGCATTGATAGTGAAATAAACGTACCACTGATTGGTCAGGCTGCTGTGTAGGTATATTGGAGAGCAGAATAAATTTAGGTTATGACTTACTATTGAGTGGTATTGAGTGGTATCCATATTGAGTTTCAGTATAAAAAAATCTAATTTACTGTCTTCCCCAAAACCTCCAGATACGATTGTGATTTTCATCTGTTTTGCAAAGGAGTGAAATTATTGCTAAATGTATGGCGATACTAGTCAGCCTATTGATTATAGAACAAAGCCCCTCTGAAAACGAAGGTTCTAGTAACGAGGCGTCAATAGTATAAATATTAATGATAAGACCCCTATCAATGCTAGTCACTCACAAATTGTTAGTTTAGAGGAGAGAGAAAAGGTCGATTCCGAGTTTTCTATGAATATTTACCACAATAGTTGCTGCTCTCCCTACAGTATCGTTTACCCATAACGTGGTCCTTCTTGGACTTTCAGAGCGTTTATCTCATGTAAATATATCCTCTTTGACCTGTTGGCAACAACAGCGTACGATAATTATACCATTTTAACCCAGATGGTGAGAGTCACGTTTTGAAAGGATGCAGCCTCTCTTAGCCCAACGACTCTATATCCACTAAAGTCTTCTAGTGGTTAAAAAGGTCTTCGTGAAGTTCATCAAGAAAGGTAACCTAATTCAGGCTAAGTGAAAGAGCATTTCTGTCAGTGACAGAGAAGCTCTAATGGATGTCTTTTCTTTTGCATCTATACAAAAATATTTACTCGCCCTCCATCACAAAGAGTAAAATATTTTATCACTGTTCCTCGTTATTTTTTTTTTTTGTCAGAGAGAGAACTGACTATATTTTCTTTGAACTTCTTACTCGAAGAAAAAAAAGGAAGATTACTTAGATTAGGAGCCTCTCAGATAATCTAGAGGTTAGCATGATGAGCTTCAACAAAATGCTCTCGGTTTCGAGCTTCGGATAAGTCATGGACGTTCTTGTGATGTGTCTTCATAGTGAACAGTGATGACTCCACTAAAGAGTGCTCACATAACTAAGTCTTCTATAAAATCGAGGTGTAGATGGACGAATGTACTACGAACAAAACTGTCTACGGGATTAGAATATAAAATACTGACGAAAGGATTGACCAAATAAATGAAAATTATACATAGCCGAAATCTCAGCTAATCTGGTCTCGCTGTTGAAAAAGGCTTTTAAGCTCTCACATCTTTGATCTAAAGGCATATATAATCTAGTGGTTAGCATAATCTAGTGGTTAGCATAATCTAGTGGTTAGCATGATGAGCTTCAACAAAATGCTCTCGGTTTCGAGCTTCGGATAAGTCATGGACGTTCTTGTGATGTGTCTTCATAGTGAACAGTGATGACTCCACTAAAGAGTGCTCACATAACTAAGTCTTCTATAAAATCGAGGTGTAGATGGACGAATGTACTACGAACAAAACTGTCTACGGGATTAGAATATAAAATACTGACGAAAGGATTGACCAAATAAATGAAAATTATACATAGCCGAAATCTCAGCTAATCTGGTCTCGCTGTTGAAAAAGGCTTTTAAGCTCTCACATCTTTGATCTAAAGGCATATATAATCTAGTGGTTAGCATAATCTAGTGGTTAGCATAATCTAGTGGTTAGCATGATGAGCTTCAACAAAATGCTCTCGGTTTCGAGCTTCGGATAAGTCATGGACGTTCTTGTGATGTGTCTTCATAGTGAACAGTGATGACTCCACTAAAGAGTGCTCACATAACTAAGTCTTCTATAAAATCGAGGTGTAGATGGACGAATGTACTACGAACAAAACTGTCTACGGGATTAGAATATAAAATACTGACGAAAGGATTGACCAAATAAATGAAAATTATACATAGCCGAAATCTCAGCTAATCTGGTCTCGCTGTTGAAAAAGGCTTTTAAGCTCTCACATCTTTGATCTAAAGGCATATATATATTTTTATTGCTTAACGCGCAAGCTGCACTGAAATTTCCCGGGATCGCGTCTCACATAGTTTAAAGACATTCAAATATTGCCATTTCTAAGCAGATACTATACGCTTGTTCATTGAAAATCTCTTTTAGGGGTTATAATTTGGAGATAGAAGGAACAGACAGCATAGGAGATCATATTTTTTTTTATTTTTTATTAAAAAATACACATAAAATTCCCGTGTACCACAAAGTATCACACGGGACTTACAGAGGTAAGTATAAAACACTAAGAAAACATAAGAAACAGACAAAATAAAACAAATAAAAGAAACTAAGAAGAATTACAAATATTTACAATAAATTTACAAAATAAGCCGAAAGCACACTTCCCAGAAACGAGCAGAGAGAAATTGGGAGGCCAGTTAATATTTAAGTCCTTAAGAGCCAATTTAAAAATATTTCTCTCCCTGCGGTACTTCGAACACAAAAACAGAACATGTTCAGCATTTTCCTCGCCACCAACGCTGCAATCACAGGGGGTCGCCGAACACAATTTGAATCTACTCAAATAGCTCTTAAAATTTCCATGTCCTGTGAGGAACTGAGTCAATTTGTAGTTAGCAAAGAAGTAATGGCAAGAGAGTCTCATTCTAATGGACGGGAGAAATTTCTTGGTTAAACTACCATTATTTGAGCTGACGTATTCTTGGTTCCATGACTCCACCATACTCTCAAACATGACCTTCTTAAAAAAAGATTTGGGAATATTGACACTAATGTCAATTTCACGCCTTGTAGCGGACTTGGCAAGGAAGTCGGCTCGCTCGTTACCAAAGATACCAGTTAGGAGATCATATTGAAATCAGTTATATTTTCTTCAAGAACGTGTAACTGATATAATCTGAAATTAAAAGAAGAAAAACAAAAGAGAGCAAAAGTAATAGAAAATTCATGAGAGCAGACTATACATTAGTGCAGGACGCAAAAGGAACACATTTCTCTACTATATTCTAAGTTTGTTAAATACGCTACTTCCTCACCGAGAATCAGTTAAATGTCTTCTGATTTAATCTTAATTAAAGATGGCACAGCATGCTATAGCAACAAACTATAACAGAAAAAGATAAATTTTTTAATTTACCGAAATTCATTAAAATACGTATAACAATTCATAACAGGCAATACAAATTGATTTTCCTACTGAGAGATTACACATAAAATGTAATTAATACATATGAGCAGAAAACATTATTGAACAGAAGATATAATGAAATATATCTATCAAGTCCCGATTATTTTGACATTGAAACACTTGGAAAATCAGGAAAATTACCATTTTTCGAAATGAAAAGAAATTTTGAATCTGAATATGGTAAAAATTTGGAAGAAAACTTCAGCTAAAAAGATTTTCATACATTAAATCAGAGGAAGTATAATTCTGCATCATCTCTTTAATGCTTTTTTTGTATTATGATTATTTTTTTTGTGTAATGCACACAGAAAGCAACAGTTCATAATGTCTTGTAAATGACCCCTGCAGATTTCACATTGCTTTTTAACCTTGTGATACCGGACCTAAAGATGACCTACATACGGTGTAAGATAAATGCACCTTTCACTTCCTGAGCATTTATATCACCTTTGACATATTATACACTTGCTACAAAACCCCACACGCTGACACATACAAATTACTATCCATGGCTCTACTTGAAAAGTAGTACCACTTCTTTAAAAGCTTATGCTTGAACTGTACTGTGCATATTGCTTGCAAAGAGAAATGAAGTATAGTTCTTCATAAATTTCATGGTAACTTTTCAAACGCTAAATTTAATTTTTTGGATTCTTCGTAGAAGTCAATAAACTAAACAGATTATTTCAGTGATATTTTAAGTAAACAATTTAAACTTTACAATCTTTCAAAAACCCTTAACTAAAATGATAATAATTTTTTTTAAAGTTTTTAAAAAGATACAGAGTTAGAATTTTACAAGAAAGCGAATTGAGTAGGAATCTTACGAAATTTTTAGACTTATTTGAACCTACCCTTTGAAGCGTAATATTATGGGATAAGATCATATCATGATCACAGTGTTGAAATGTTTGTAATATTTTGTAAGAAAAAAGTTGCACAAATCAATTTAATTAAATATTACATAAAGGAATTTTTTACAATCAATATTACAAGGTGTATACTACGACTTGGAGGTTATATATAGCAATGTTAAGCAGGAGTGAAAACTGGCCTTTTCAATTAGCCAGTAAAATAATCCAGTCATAACCAAATGTTTAAAATTATTTGAGGCAAACAAATAACATCTGTAATTTCAATAATTATTCAACAATGGGAATAACTTGGCTAATTATAGAAGTCGTAGCTTTGGTTCCAAATTAAGATGTGTTCAAGCTAACCAAAATTAATTTTTCTAAGCAAATTTTCTGAATAAATCATTTTTCTTGCTTGAATGTAGTTGAAAGAGAGTTAGAAAAAAAGAAAGTTAGGAGAAACTATAAATATGTAGAAACTATACATTTGTTCCCACCACAAAATGGAAGAGACAAGGAGGTATGTGGGGAGTATTACATATTTTGCACTAAATGTTTTCCATGATTAAAAGGGTAAATAATACTTTAGTCATACAGAAGTTATGCTCATGCTATTCAATCTATTCACCAATATTTATACTGAGGGTAATATTTATAAGCCTCGAGCATTTTATGTGAAGAGCTATTATAGAGTGTAAAAGAAACATCATGATTATACACCAAAACACACAAAATTCACATCAGTAAACCTCTACATCAGAAAATTTCAAAATTTTAAAATCTATGTGTTTTTCGTTTAAATATCGACTTTACTGTGCAAAAAACAGACTTAAAAAATATGTATTTGCTAATTCTTGATTAGGGCATTAATCAAACATTAGCAATCATGATTGGAATTAGCAGTGCTTATTAGTAATTAGTGTTCAATACAATATAACCAATGAGAGAAAAAATTACCCTGTAGCACAACATGATGACTGGCGATGCTTCGTTTTAAACCTAAATTATAGCCTGATTAAACAATCGCTTCCCTAATAACATCTATACGAAATGGATTGACGCCAGTGACGCTTTATTTTAAATAACCTTTTTTTTCTAGAAAAAAATTGTAGTAAATGACATAAATGATTTTTTATATTTAATCAGAAGTAATTGATCAAAGGTTTGAACAGATAGTTATAATTTTCAATGTATCCTGTTCCCTATACAGTCAATCATCACTGAGGTAGAAATATTCTAAAAGTTTGAAAGCATATAGGTTGAATATTTAATCCAAATGTAGAAGTATTACTTCATTTAGAATTCACAGTCATTGCAATGTACTAATTGAGAAATTAGATAACTGATCAGAACAGAAAATGCTTACGTTCTGAATTTTGCTAATGCTTTACAGTTAATGATTCGTCGTCTCCTTTCGTTCCATTACTATGCAGCGTTGTGCTAATTATAAGAGCAATAAATATTCAAATGGAAAGTCTTTTCCACTAAAAGCTTTAACACATTTTGAGCTTTTGCTACACTTTTATGATTTAAAAATGTTGTCCGATATATTCAATGATTGCATTACGCGTAAAAGAATTCAATCCATTAATTTGATTTGTGAACGTAAACGGGAAGTAAGGATATCTAACAAGGTTACTTAAACACACAGTTTAAAGTTTCGTATCGTAATTTCCGAGCAATTGAAAGGACAAATTTCCAAAAATGGAAATTTAAGGGTTTTCTGCAAAAAGGAGGCAGCTCCTGGGGGAGTTTGGAGTTACATGTACTATCTTCTGGTAAAAAAAAAAAAAAAAAAAAAAAAAAAAAAAAAAACTCTTTCGTTTCATGCATTAAAGAGGCTCCAATCGTTTGTTCTCGTGTTACTCAAGGGATGGAGCTTTCTGACTCGTAAGTTACCTCCTTTTTCCTCAAACGACTGACGTGATTAGTTTACAGGAAGGTTACACAACACTTATCAACAGTTGATGTTTTTGGATCTAATAAACGTAATACTGTATATTTTTTAACTGCAAAATATAAAGATGTAACGGAACTAGCCCGCAAATACGTCACACAAAATGATATGGGGTTTTAAGATGGACCAGGCAACACAGCAGATGAGCCAGACGTTACAGAGGGGGAATGTGACGATTGAAAAATGTAATTTCCTGTTTGCAAAGCCAAAATACATGCTGCATTTCAATGGAGGTTTTATTTAAATAAAATATTATGTTATAGATTGTATTTTTGGGGAAAAAACTTTTTTCCTAGAAGTAGATGGAACATCCATTTGGTGGCAAGAAAGAGGTAGCTCCAACAATCACGCATGTGCCACGCCACGTCATCTAGAAGATATATTTTTGAGTGAAAATACTGTCCTAATATTTAAGAGCAATTAAAGAAATTTATCAAAAAGAATATTTTCATTCAACTTAGAATTTTGAATTTTCAAATGTTTTTTTACGGTTTTCCGAAAACTTGAAAAATCGGAGTTACTTCCTTTTTGCAGCAAACCCTTCAATTTTCTGAACTTTACTGAAGGCAGAAAAATTGCAATTGATTCAGAAAACGACGGAAATAAAAAAACGTTTTTCACGGTCAATACGGCGAAAGTCATATAGCTTGAGGATGATAATATTGCATTAAACACATCCTTTTATCATTTCAATTTTCTTGCAATTTTATCTATATAAAGCTATCTTTGTTTTGTACCCCAAATTATGAGAGAAGGTTAGTTCTTTTTTTTTATTGGTTGGATTACGACGTGATAGTCACTGGTGACAATTTAGTAAAATAGCTCTGTCGTCGCTGAGGCGGTGGGAAAGAAAGAACTCGGGTCGCTTTCCACTTTCTTTATTGAAGAATCTGCCTTTACATATATGAATACTCGATCTGGAGCATGATATATATATATATATATATATATATATCCTTAGGTGTGTGTATTTCAATGTGTATAGATGTCAGAATCAAAGTGTTATTACCATGGTCCCATAGAAATTACAGCTAACATTGAACAGCTAATATTGTAACAGTCAGAACAGCTAATATTGTCAGAAAAGATGAGGGTTTTAAAAGTAAAAATATACAAAAACTTCTGTTTTCATCACAATGATAGATATGCCACATTTTTCATTACTTGGATATCAAAATGATTTTTTAAATTCCTTTATTGAGAATTGAATGAAAATCATTTGCACACTTTCCATATTTCTATCCACCGTTTAGAATTTTTATATTGAAAAATTATTAATACTTAAGAAAGGTATCACAATAAAATATTAGTGATAAAAAAGAGAAAGTTAACATCAACTCTCATTAGAAACAGCTGTTAAAAATGCTTGATAAAAAGTCTCAGTAGTTTTTTAAAATCAGAAAGTAGAGACAACGTATAAAATATTTATCTTATAGACACACGTACTACCAGGCAAGACTTGCACCCAAATGCAAAAAATAAAGTCCTGTCCTTGGATTTTGTTCAACAGCATTTCATATGATATTTGACAGTTAACTATTTTGAAGTACTTTTGTAGCATAAAATGCAAGTTATGATCAAAATGATGTAACGCATTGAAAAGCGAGCAATAAAAGTTATATACTTTCAAGAGGTTCTGAAAAAAATCCCATATTATGCTAACTCTTTATAGAAATACTTTTTAAGAAGATTATTGAATCCCTTGCGATCATAACATCTACATGCATTGTTTCCAGTAGAATGGCTTACATTGTTTTAAAACAAGTCTGTAGTTTTCAGGATTTATAAAATTTTTGCAATAGGACAGTGTTACGCAACAAGGAACCAACCTATAAAAGTTTAAAAGTTGAGTTAAATAGCTGATAGGGTGCTCCATATACGTAGAAATTTTTATTATTATAATCCTAGGTCAAATAATAATCCTTTTATTAACTAGAGAACCAACCATCCGCAACAGAAATGTTTAATATAATGCTTTATTAAAACTGAGTTTTCTCCGTTACAGTGTAGTGGGGGTTGGTTCCTTTTTGCATAAAACTGTCTAGTTAAAACCCACAATACGGTAATTTAATATTAATGCTATGATTATGCAGCATTGAAATATACTTTTATATATGACTTGTTAACACAAGCTCTTTGAAACGAGATTGCAAATTGTAAGTGAAATGAATTTTGAAGTTTCTTAGTTTTATTACAAGGGTTCGTTATCTATTGGACCAAAAATATATTTGCGAAGAATTTAAGGCAGCAATTCTATTCTACCTGTCTTTTATATCATCTTTCCAAATTATTTTTGGAGATAAGAGCAGGAAAAAAAAAGAATTTTTATCAATTCGTTCAACCTCACTAATAAATTACTTTCAATCATCCTAAAACCTCTTTACCCTATTTTTGAGGATATTCGTGGCATAAAAAGGAACTTAAGTATTCACATAAATTGGAATTATCAGAAGGATGCTAGCGAGTTGAGTTCAGTAATAGCGAGAAATCTGGATTAAAGCCAATAAACATCACCTAAAGCACATCATTAATGTATGCATCCTGTTTCAATAACAGAGGTCGAAGATAGTATGCGGTTTTCCCTTTCGAGTTAAAAAAAGTTACAGTTTCACAAGGTTGATGATTTAACTTTATGGTGCATAGAAGGAAACTTTTTTTAAAAAAAGGGCTTTTCAAAAATGAAATTATTAAATGTGCATCTGGTTTTTTTAGCGAAATAAAAAATTGATAAACACTGAAAGTTTCTATTTAAACCTTTTTTCGTAGTCTGTTTATCCCTTACTCTACTTTTCGTATTATTAAAACAATTGAACCTTTAAATAAAATTCAGCTTCATAGGAGTTTCTTAACTTTTCTTACAAAGTTCAAGCCATTAAGAGTTCCTAATTTAGACACAAAATGTGAAGTTGATAGTAAAGAAAAATGCCGGGAAATACCATCTAAATACTTTTCATATTAGTAAAACAAATAATTTTTAAATGAAATTCAGCTTCAAAGGAGTTTCTTCCCTTTTCTTACAAAATTCAAACCCTTAAGAGTTCCAAATTTAGACACAAAATGTGAAGTAGATAGTAAAGAAAAATGCCGGGAAATACCATCTAAATACTTTTCATATTAGTAAAACAAATAATTTTTAAATGAAATTCAGCTTCAAAGGAGTTTCTTCCCTTTTCTTACAAAATTCAAACCCTTAAGAGTTAACACTTTAGACACAAAATGTGAAGTAGATAGTAAAGAAAAATGCCGGGAAATACCATCTAAATACTTTTCATATTAGTAAAACAAATAATTTTTAAATGAAATTCAGCTTCAAAGGAGTTTCTTCCCTTTTCTTACAAAATTCAAACCCTTAAGAGTTCCAAATTTATGCACAAAATGTGATGTAGATAGTAAAGAAAAATACAGGTAAATACCATCTAAATAATGGAACTTGAGTTTTTGAATCTGAATTATAATAGTTGAATTATTTAACGGCTGCGCAATAAATTACCTATTTGCTGAACTGTAACATTTTAAAATTATATTATAGCTACAGGTTATCAGTTTACCAATATTCTGTGAATCTAGCTATTCCATATACAGTAAATAAAAGTTTCATTTTCGTATACGGAGCTCCTTTAAAGTTCATGGTTATTGAGTAAAATTGGGGAACATTCTAAAAAATGAGGCTATTTTTAAGCTGCTAAATAGGAAGATCAAATATATTTTAACACATACGAACTGTAAAGCATGGCTTTTTCGCTATCTTCTAGAGTTCAGGTCTGCTAACTGAAAAATCTTTAAATTTAAATTCGATTCTTATTTCCAAGAAAGCTAATGAAATTGGGCAAAAACTCTCATCTGCTAGGGAGTACATAATTTGAGGAGGTCTATTTTCTCATTTGTGTCAGGGTTACCGAAAAATAGCATCACGAAGAATGCGCAAATCACCTTTTATATATCCCCTGTCGATATACACAAGTAAATAATGCAGTGGTAGACAGATTATAGTAGTGTTCAGTTGCCCAAAAAAATTTTAAGTAGTTTTCTTACCACACTGCGAGATTTTTCGAAATGTTATTGTTGTAACTGTCTGTTACGGCTTGTACGCATTCAAAAACATATGCACAATGTACTCTTTAATTTCTAAGTATTTTCATTTATAGCAAGATTAAAATATTTCTCGTGTTTCATGAACACAGTGCGATTCGGAGAAAAATTTCTAAATTGAATATCTTACACATCCCAAACCTTTTTTATCGGCTACTGAGCAATACAAAAAAAAATCACATGTTAGAAATCTAGTATTTTACAATATTTTTTTCAAGTTTCATCCTATGCATGATAAGATATAGAGACGAGAGAGTATTTTGTTTGTTATTAAAATTAACTTTCGATAAATGTGTTTTTAAGCAGACATTTAGTATTTGATAGAAGTCAAAATTTTAATATTAAGAATCTTGATTTGAAAACACAGACATCAAAAGTATTAAAACCTATTTCTTATGAAGGGATTATAGGATACCTATAGAATGTGAGGTTAATATCACACACGAATCTACATCATAGGTGCGAACGAAAATATCTCAAATTAATTGCAATTAATTACAAATTTTCATAAATCATGACAGTAGGGTTATTATATCTAATGTTAATTTTTACCACATGCATGTAATCTGGTATAAAAAAATCCTTTAAGGATACTCGCAGCTGGACATTTAAATGTACCAAAATACCATAAAAGTACTTAAATAAAACAATATCTAATTACACATAAATTTTCAGAATTTAGTGCTGGCGATACGATATGTATTTCTATAACGTTGAGATATCCCACTGTATAACTTATCAAAAATAACGTGTCAAATCTTGAAAAGACAACTTTAAGTAGTTAATAATGCTCTACATCTGTTCATAATTAGGGTTCGTCTATATTACTTTTAACTGCTGATATATATTTCATTTGACTTGCTTTGGTAAAGAATCAGCAACATAAAGGCATAGAGGAAGATATGCATTTTCTGCACCATACATATCTTATATATAAAGCAGAAACGGGAAATGGGTCGTGTGTGTATGTGTGAGTCACAAAAACTCAAGAACCGTGAGCCTTACGTTGATGAAATTACATCTGTTCATAATTAGGGTTCGTCTATATTACTTTTAACTGCTGATATATATTTCATTTGACTTGCTTTGGTAAAGAATCAGCAACATAAAGGCATAGAGGAAGATATGCATTTTCTGCACCATACATATCTTATATATAAAGCAGAAACGGGAAATGGGTCGTGTGTGTATGTGTGAGTCACAAAAACTCAAGAACCGTGAGCCTTACGTTGATGAAATTACATCTGTTCATAATTAGGGTTCGTCTATATTACTTTTAACTGCTGATATATATTTCATTTGACTTGCTTTGGTAAAGAATCAGCAACATAAAGGCATAGAGGAAGATATGCATTTTCTGCACCATACATATCTTATATATAAAACAGAAACGGCAAATGGGTCGTGTGTGTATGTGTGTGTGATTCACAAAAACTCAACAACCGTGAGCCTTACGTTGATGAAATTTATACGGTTTAATGTGCTTGGAAAATCAGGATGAATGTGGCTATTTTCGTCCCGCTACGACGTACTATTCCCGAATTATGTTAGAACAAGTTTGCGCGGTATCAACGGATATTTTTGTTCAAAGCCATTGTAACATTTCATTGTTGCCAATTAAATTCTAACATTTGCGTAAAAGTAAATACACATGAATTAAAAACGTGATCTATATATATAAAACAGTTCCGTAACTGACTGACTCACTGACTGACTGACAGATAACGCACAGACAAAACCGCTGGACCTAAAGGGCTGAAATTTTGCATGGCGATTCTTCTTATAGTTTGGGGGTTCACCACGAAAGATTTTTGAAAAATTCTTCTTAGATTTTTTGAAATTAAATTTTTAAGCTGTTTTTGTAACATTCTTTAAAGTTTGCATTTAAAACAATAATCTGAGGGTTATAACATTTAAATCACGAGAAAGATCATAAAAATTTCTTTAAAATAAAATCTTTTTCGAATCTTTTCGTCAATTTTCTGATTTTTGGTAAATGTTTAAAGATTGATTTTTAGAATTTAATTTATTAAATGCTGATCACGCGGTTTCTTTTCTTTTTGTGATACTTTAAACTATTTTTTCGTCACGTGCATAACAGCGAAATAGACAAAAACATATTTTTTTCCTTGCTAATGCGGCAGACGATTGGACATTATCAAAAAAAAAAAAAATTGTGCGGTCGGGGGACCCCCGTCAGGAACGAAGATCTTTACGTCATTTTTTCAACTCTAAACGTGATTTAATATATAGATTTCTATTGATCATTCATATATATATATATATCATATATAATATACATATGTACATACATATATATATATTATAATATATATATATTTATACTGCGCTATTCCAAGAATGAGTGGGAATAGAAACGGCCAGCGCTTGTGCGCGGATTTGAACCAGGGACCTCTCGCTCCGTAGTGCGATAATCCGATACTCCGTAGTCCGATGCGATAACCATTCAGCCACAGAGTCCTTCAGAAAAAGCTTTTATGAAGGGGGCATAACGCTTTTTCGTTACGGGACTATTCCTGCCAGTTCACTCTACTGTAAGTAGCGTAAAAGAACTTCGTTCCAAAAATAAAAATTGTGCGGTCGGGGGACCCCCGTCAGGAACGAAGTTCCTTACTTTATTTTTTCAACTCTAAACGTGATTTAATATGTAGATTTCTATTGATTATATTAGTGTATTTTTGTCACGCCAAAAAGCGCAGCCCTCTTTTATTCAACCAACTCTCTTTCTCTCTCTATATTATTAAAATTAAAATTTTGAATATATAAATTAATTATTTTTATTAAAATTAAAAATTTTAATATATAAATTAATTATTTTGATTTAGATGCTACATAGTATAATTTTTAATCGGATTAATTTTATTATTTAATCACCAACAAAAATAAATTAATGACACAATCCCGCGTGAATGAAAACAATAACAAACAATAAGTTTAAACAGAAAGACTCGATTCCATAGGGACGGTATAAAACCTTTCAAGTAAAGCATTTACAACTGGTCGAAGTTTATATAAACGATCATGCTGAGGGTCATCATGTGGTGGTTGTTTACTGTTGTCATTAAAATGCAGAAATTCTCTTATCTTTTCAAAGCGTTTTAATGACATACATTCTTTTATTAAGCTAAGTGTCCACTTGTGACAAAACAGTCTCGAGAGTAGTCTCGACACTAGACTCACAAATGGATAGGGGCCTGAGAGCAGTCTCGGCGACAAGCAGGTGCAAGTATCAGAGATTGCAGCTGTCACAAGTGGACATGCTCATTTCTGCTCTCGAGACAGTCTCCAGTCTTCTGTCGTTGTTTGAAGATTTTTGTCAGAGCTGAGACTATGGGAGGCGTTACAAATTTCGTTGCTAATCGTTTGGAGGTTTTTCATTGGTCAAATATATTTCAATACTTTAACGCTTCCGCTATCGGACTCCTATGTGAACAGGCCCTTGATTTCCCGCGCTTTTATTTATTCATTTTTTATTTCGCAATAAATCGGCAAATAATATTATTCTTTACATGTTCTTTAAAAATGAGTGAAAAGAAGGTTTTACCCGATAAAAGAGAGTGGACAGACGATGAAGTGTTTGAGTTAATCCATCTGTATGAGGAAGAGGAGTTTTTATGGAATGTTACACATAAATTTTACAGGAATCGGGGAAAAAAATGAGCGTGTTCGAAGAATTTGCAAGAAAATTAAAAAATTGTGATGGGAATGAAGTACAGCGGAAGATTCATAACTTACGTAACCAGGTATGTATATTTATTAAATTGAACTAACCCAAATTCGCTGCCACTTAACTGATTAATTAAATTTACTGTCACTCTTAACTTTTTAGGTATCACACGAAATGCAAAAAATGAAAAGACTGAAGAGTGGTGATGGTGCAGATGACAGATACGATAGTAAATGGAAGTTTTCTCTGCATTAAAGTTCATTGTGCCTAGCTTCACACCAACAAAATCTACGACAAACGTTGTGAATATATTTATTAATTTAATTCAATGTTTTTCACTCTTAATGAATTGGTTTAATATTTCCTAAATAATCAACCTATGGAATCGACCAAAAAATTATTTAATAAGCCGTACGAAAGATTGTTCAATACGCTATAACTTCGGTAATACTGGTCGTATTGAGATGGGATTTTTTTTATTTTGTAGATCTCAATTTCTTCTTTAAAACAATATAAAATTCATAACTGTTGAAGTGAAAAAAAAGTCGAGAAAAAATTAATCTTTCTCATGATAAATATGCCTTAAGTATTATTACAAATTTTGTATTGTATTGTAATGTAATGTTTTGTTAAATAAACAGAATTATTCAATTATTTAATTAATTATTTTATTTAACATAAAATAATTAATTCATTTCTTCTATCCACCCATTTTCTCACCCAACACTCCTTTTTTTCACTTTCCGTTTTTTCGCAATTTTATAGGCAATTATAAAAGCAAGGGCCTGACGCGAATCCATTTTGAAAGAAGAAAAACAAACAAACGATCAAATCACAGAACTGACTGCGAGTTCACTCTCAAGTCGACACGAAATGTTCCCGCTCTCGAGACTGCAGTGACCATCGAGTCTCACGAATCTGTCTCGAGAGCGTGAGTGATCTCAAATGGACAACCCCCTGAGATTAATCTCGAGACTTTCTCTCGAGATTTTCTCTCAAGTGAACACTTAGCTTTACATCATTGCCTATGGCAGGTGACCAATATGCCCTAGTGTTTGGTACATGTACAATAGACATCATTATGCAAATACCAATGTATTGTTTAATTTCTAAATTCGTTACATTGACACACTTTTCTGGGTTTTTTTTGCACACTGAATAAATTTGTTTCTTGAACTATATGCTCAATCAAATCTTCTGTAAAAAGATAGCTAAAAAAATTTAGTGGTGTGTTTAAATTCATAATTTCAGGAGCGAGATTCTCGTCACCTCGGAATAAAATTTGATCATAATTTAAAAGTAAATTAGTTTTCTTCTAGTTGATTGCAGGCTTTGTTCTCCCTGTATTATTTCTATTAGTTTTTGACATGTTCCCACCATTAGGCAGATCAAGAACATCGCTATTTTCAACTAATGATACCTCATCTTCCGAATCACTACTACCATCAAAAATTTCCTCACAAACTTTGTTTGGTTTATAATTAGGATCACCTGTGCTGCCATCGCTTTCTGAATCAGATCCATCTTCACTATGATCACTCCACGATCTGTTCATAAGTTCCTCAATTTCTTTCTGTATTAAAAACTTTCTTCCCGCCATTTCCTTAAAAAAATGGCGTAAGCACACCATGTATCATTTTTGATACATAAAATTGAAATCATACTTGAATTTTTTATAAAAGATTAAAGAAGTATTTTATTAATAATTATAAAGCTACGTACCTCTAAAATATATTTATAAAAGTTTCAAAGATGTAAACTGACTTTAAAATACTGAAAACATAGCAAATACTAAGGCAGGTCTGGTATGAATTGAACGGCTATCTTTTACTGAGATCGCAGTTGTATTCCTGCTGCCATCTATACTACGAAAATGTAACTAACAGTGATTAAAAACTTTGCTATGATGTTTCAAAATTAATACAAGGTACACAAGTGGATAAAAAATATTGTTTTTGAATATAAAGGGGAAAAATAACATGTGTCAAATTTGATGCGGTGTGTAGTGAAGGGTTTTTAAATTGCCGGTAGCGCTTGTGCGGAGATTTGAACCGGGGACCTCTGCAGTACTGAGGAGCATCGGACTGCAGTTTGTTGACCAATGCGATAACCATTCAGCCACAGAGTCCTTGAGAAAACGCTCTTATGAAGGGGGCATAACGACTTATGAATCAAATTTGATACAGTGTGCAGTGAAAGGTTTTTAAATTACCGGTAGCGCTTGTGCGGAGATTTGAACCGGGGACCTCTGCAGTACTGAGGAGCATCGGACTGCAGTCCGTTGTCCGATGCGATAACCATTCAGCCACAGAGTCCTTGAAAAAATGCCTCCGTTTGTGTCGTCCCTTCAGAGGGGGTAATGCTGTCCGCCTATATGGTGCCCCCATAATAAAACAGGCAGTAAAATTGCGGCGTAGTATAGGCGAATGTTTGACAAGTGCCCACGCATTGGGAAAAAAAATTCTTTTGTATGCTCTATTAGATTCAATTTCAATATTTTTTTCTACATTATTTTGTCTATAAAAATATCCGTTACGTTTTTTTTATAAATATATTTTTTTGCATTTTGGCATTAATTGCATACATTGACCGTTGTATTTATTATAAATATATATACATTTTTGTTGTGCGTGTATTTGGCATTTATTGCATACATTGACCATTGTATTTAACTTGAATATATTCCGTAGCGAAGCACGGGTATTCAGCTAGTACAGTATAAAGCAAAACTTTCCAGTACCAAGCATGCTTGAAAATGAATCTATCAAAAGTTAATTTTAATTACTTTTTCGTTTCTATATCTTATCATGTATATGATTAAATGGGAAAGAAATTATATGAAAATACCAGAATTTTTTTAAATGAGATTTTCTTTTAAACTTCTCAGTAGCCAAATAAACGGGTTTGCAATGGGAATACAATTTACACAGAAAAAGATTCTCCATCAATTTTATATTTTATTAAGTGTTCCAAAGAAAGTGGTTCACTAGAGATAAGTGCAGCAAAAAGTTGACAGCAGCTTTCCAAACCAAACCAGACCAAATCTCTTCACACCCTAGATATTTTCACAAAATAGGTCTCTTAAGACATTGAGAAAAAACACTAAACTGAATTCTGAATAATTTAACTGAAACCAAATTTTTAATTTAACAAAAATGAAGTAGATGAAATCCTTTTAATGTGATGGCTAGGCTTGCAACTACATACCCAGCTTCGAAATTCGTTGTTTGGTGCTTGATAAAAAGCTAACTTCATATCATCTTCGACACTCCACCGATTTTGTACCTTCCTTTTTGTTGTGGACAAGATATGATAAACCACTCGCTCATAGATACGTTGAGGCAAATGACACCAATTGATTGTTATATAAATACCAATTGATTGTTATATAAACCACAGAAGAGAATGTGATTGTAAATTACGTCATTTATGTGAAGTGTATATTAATCACGTGTATTTCTTGTGAGTGGCAACAAAAGGTTGTTGTTCTGAGAAAAAAGTAATATACCGGGTGGTTATAATTAAACTTCCCCAATAAACGGCATCCTACAGCGCAAACGGGTGAACGGAATGCAACGAAATTTCGTATATGGTTTATACACGAGATGCGCTCACGGAATTTCAAAAAAAAAAAAAATTAGTTCCAAAATGTCCACTAGAGGGCGCCTTTTCGGGAAAAACATGAAATTTAACACAATAAACGACCAAAACGGAATAGATAAACAATTTGAACGTTGATTGACTAGTTTTTGATCACCTTCTCATCGAACCACATTAAATAAAGGTAAGGAAATAAATAACAGTACGCCTTTGATGTTTGAGGGAAAAAAACGATTGAGTTTGCAGAAACAGGTACCGATTATGACGAAATGTCACAAGAGGAGCTAGTTGTTAATCGTGTCCAAGATAATGTAAGGAAAGGTTAATGTTTTCCTTACATCACGATTCAAGTGTCATTACGCTTCATGTTGGAAGCATCACAACTGATCTGTTACGATTTGCTATTGAACACATTGTCCATCGACTTGAAATTTTGCAGGTGAATGAAGGTGGTCACGTGGAGAAGCTTTCCCTACATCGTCTTGGATACGATCAACAACTGCTACTCTTGTGCAATTTCGTCCTAATCTGTTCTTGTTTCTTGAAACAAAACAGCTTTTGTTTCTCCCTTACCTTTACTTTATGTGGTTCGATGACAAGGTGATCAGAAACTAGTCAATAAATGTTAATATTGTTTCTATATTCCATTTTGGTCGTTTATTGTGTTAAATTTCATGTTTTTTCTGAAAAGGCGCCCTCTGGTGAACATTTTGGAACTAATTTTTTTTTTTGAAATTCCGTGAATGCATCTCGTGTATAGCCCATGTACAAAATTTCGTTGGAATCCGTTCACCCGTTTCCGCTGTAGGAAGCCGTTTATATTGGAAGTTTAATTATAACCACCCGGTATATGTAGCAACCAATCTTATTGTGTGAAAAAGAACACGCAGATTTCATTATGTATATTAAAGATTATTTTGAACCCAAATGAATCGGGTAGATTTATTGGGTGTATGAAACAAGGATTGATACACAGCTCACCAGGATTGAATGAGCGATTTTTCTCTAAACAAATTCCATGCCGATGAATCATTCCGAAGTTCCAAAAAATTCGTCTTGTATTTCATCAGGAATACTAATCCCGTCTAGTTAGTTGGTTGGTTGAGGTTTAATGGCGTAAGGTCCAAAATAGGACTTAAAGAGCCAAACACAAGACTCGAGCCGAAAAAGAATATTTATATAAGCACCAGGCTCGAGCTAACAGCGGAAATTACAGGTCTAATCATGTCTAGAGAAGTAGAGAATGGGTTTCATGGAAGTGCAGCTTCTTCTTTGAGATCTGAGAAATACAGTTGATACTCTTTTTCTAGAGATTAACAGTGCCTTGTTATAACCGACTTTTAGATGTTCATCGAGTTCTCCACATTCCTGAACAACACTGGACAAGTTTTCAGACCTGACAATGTTTCTTTAGTTTACTTTTCGACACAAGTTCTGCAATTTTGAGACAAAAGCTCCCAGACTGTCGTGGAGTTAGATAATGGGCGTGTCCTTTCCTTAAATATTCAGGTTAAAATTTGTCAACTGTTCAAAACTATCTGCTAAATAAGCAAGTCTTTTCTTCCACAGTTCATCACTGAAGTGAGACGAATGCTCGTATTTTTCTTGAGCTTCTAAGAACAACTTTATTTCGCCTTTCATCACATAAACACGGTTCAGAATGTTTCCCTTTGATAACCAGCGTACAGCTGTGTAAAACAGCAGAACTTTATGATCTGCATTCATGTCTTAGAAAAATTCTGTAAAAAGACTGGTGTTACGGGCTCTGGATTTGACATAATTAAGAAGTTTGATTACTGAATTAAGTGCATTTTTCAGAGGGGTTGGTAAAGTTTTGCTGGTCAGCACATATCTGTAAATGACAAAGTGTGTACACTTTACTTCAGGAGTATGTTCTTTTGCTTTTTTCCGAAAACCCGACTTTAACCCCAACATAGCAGGAGCTCCATCAGTACAATCACAGACATTTTCCCACTGTAGTAATCGGGATTAAAAAAAAGGTTTATTTTCACCATAACATTTTATCTTGTTGTTTGTAGTTTCAATTGCGCAACAAAACATGAACTTTTCTTTGATGTCCTCTGAATGAATTTATATCACGAAAACAAGCAACTGAAAACAAGAACTTATGTCCGTTGATTCATGAACTTGGAAAGAAAACATGGCAGAAACTTTGATTTCGTTTAGCACTTGCTGTTTCACATCTTTGGATATATCGGAAATACGTCTCTGAATGGAGTTGTTGGAAAGAGATATTTGTCTCATGTTTGTTTCACTAGATTCCCCAAGAACTTATTTTACAATCTTCAGCAAACAGGGATTGATGAGTGTTTCTCCAATCGTGTGGGGTTTATTTTCTTTGGCAATTTCTATTGTGTTTCATATGATGCTTGCATTAGGGATGCAGTTTGTTGAAGAAAACTTCTCGTAGGATCAAATCTATGACCTTTGAGACGGGCTTCATGGAGTCGAAAGAATTCCAAATCCCTTTTGGTGTGTCCAAAATGATTTGCAACTAAGTGACGTTTCGATTTCGAAAGTTTCATAGATTCTGCTCTGAGGACAACGTTGCACAAAACACACTGTGGCTTCTCAATGCCATTGCTGACTGACTACGGTGGTAAACCCAAGTTTCAAATACTCATCTGAATATTTGGTTTTTTCTTCATGGTAATTAACTAATGAAAAGTGATATACAATAAAAATTCCACTTTATAAATAAATTTATAGTTCCAAATAATATTAGATTTGACACAATATATATGATGCGGCAATATATATGAGGCAATATATGTGAAGTGTGGCTATTGCCATGCAAGTATAAACTGGATAAGTCAATTTTTAAGATACGGAGAACTCTAAGAAACTTTCCTTAGTCAAAGATATTTAAAATCAAGAACAGAATATAACCCCAAGAAAAAAAATCACCTTCCGTATTGTTCAAGAATTATATAACAGTAAAAATAGGAAAACTCCTGCCTAAATAAAATTGCTTTATTTTACTGGGGAAACTACAATAACAATGCCAAATGGAACAGCACAGACTGATGAAAGACAAACCGGTGTTTAGAATTTGTTTACTGTAAGCAGGAAGTAACCGCGATTTTAATTTACTGCCAAATAAAGGCAGTAGATCTCTAACGAACTGAGTTTGCACTTTGAACAAGAACTCTAAAAGACGTCACAGCCCTAGAGTATGATGGTTATTGGAAGATCGCAGTCTCCAAGACTGTAATGAGCGCTATCCAGTCACATATTCAACAACCAATCAAAATTAGTTTGGGTTCTATTTTTAGCATTCTGTTTTCTGTTTAGTTAGATAGCGTCTGTAAGCGTTATGTGTGACGTGGATTACGACATATAAAAAAATAGAAAAGGTGTAGACAAACCAATTAACAAACTGGACGGAAAATGAAACAGTGAAATGACGCCAGACGATACAAGAAGAATGTCGTGGGGATACGGTATGTTAGAAGTTCGAAAGGGACAGACAAGCCAATTAAATCGAACAAACGGGGGTAAAATGAGAAAATTGAAATGGCACCTGTTTATACAAAGGACCGGATGAAGAAGAAGAAATTGAAAAGCAACAGTTAAGAGACGAAACAGCGAGGGGGCTACATGAAGGGGACATTGAGATGAAAGGGGAATTGTTGGCAAAGGGAAGATGATCCCACACATAGGAGATGTTCTGGGAAAACATGATCCCTAGAAAGGCAGGGGTGAGTCGAAGGCGGAATTGTTTTAATATGAAACACCCCTCACTCTGAATGGTTTAAAGAAATAATTAGGTGGTAAAAATTAGCGAATCGAAGTGGAAGTGAGAGAAAAGGTTGAACATGAGTGACGAAGGAAAATGTAAAAGGCGGTGCTTTGAGAAGATAAAAAATAGAGAGAGTGAGAATATGAAAAAGGATATGATTGATTTTGGCACTCAGACTCAGCACACGGATATATAGTAGTAGCCTCGTAAGCGAGAAGTTTAAAAAGAGCATATGGGAGATTGCGCCCAGACTTAGAGCATCGCTATACGCCTGCAAGCCAACGATGAGAGGAGAATAGATGAATAGTGGAGCCGAGAGAGATTGCCTGACCCCTGCAAGCTAGCGATGAGAGGAGCATAGAGGAGCGTCGGAGCCAAGATAGATTGCCTGACCCCTGCAAGCTAACGATGAGAGGCGAATAGTTGAGCCCCGGAACCAAGATAGATTGCCTGACCCCCACAAGCCAAAGATGGAGAACCGATCCTGCCGTTAAAGCCCGCTTCTTCCCGCGCCATATAGCGATTCTGATGACTGCGTTCCCCAGCGAAAGTGAATCCTGATGAAAGATATCCCAATCGATGCACGTAAATATGCCGGCGAATGTTTCCCTTCCGCAGTCTGCAAAAATGGAGGTAACCTTTCATTACCTATTGCCAAAAGTCAATAAATCCCCGAATCCTATAATATAGGCTAAAGTTAAGAAATAATATATATTGCGTACTGAAATGAAATCAATTTAAATAAGTGAAATAGTACAATTAAATAATACCTTGATATAATGAGTGTTTCTTTAGGTTAATAATTATCAAAAATATAATTGAATGTGTACTAATATATGTGTTATGTTAACAAATTAATGTAATGTTTAGAATTCAGAGTAATGGTATCATTGCCTACTACTATACTAAATCACGACCACCCAATAAACTCTACCACAATGTGCTTGTGCTATTAATAAAAAATGTTTTTAGCATTGTTACTTATTTTCGAATTCGTAGGTATTCTTAGGTATCAATGTCTGGATCTCAAAATGCTATAATTAAACCCTTATAAGTAAGAATAAGTATAAATATTTGTCATAATTTAGATCAGCAGTAAGCTTTATTCACAGATTCTTCACATATGCTGTCAAAATGGTATTATTGCGTAGTCTTTGTTTAATGAAAACTAAAAATGATCGCAGCGTTTAGCTAGATCAGTGGTTCCTAACCTGTGAGGACCAACAATGGTAAATAAATATTGAAATTTTTGTCGATGAAATTTCCTAAACAGTTTGTTTAATTTAATAAAGCCGTGGTGACCCCACAGAAAACACTTCGCGACCCCCGTTTGGGGTTACGGCTAACAGGTTGGGGTCGCTAGCTAATTGCTGCGATCATTTTTATTTTTCATTAAACAAAGACCACGCAATAATGACATTATGACAGCTTATGTGAAGAATCTGTGAATGAAGCTTAGAGCTGATCTAAATTCTGACAAATATTTATACTTATTATTACTTATAAGGGATTAAGTTTAGCATTTTGGGACCCAGGCATTGATACAATGTGAAACTGTCAGGCAGTTCCATCTTTGAGTTAATGCCTCATTGATCACTGGTTTACAGTTTATCTTTGGAAGCAAGATAAAAGCTTTTAAATGAGTCATTAGTCCTCTGGGAGATGTTATATTTAGCCCCAAAATTTAGAAAACTTTCGAACAAACAAAAATCACAGATTTTTCAGAAATGATTATATCTAACTCGGAAAATAATATAGCTATGTATGAAGCAATAATTTCTTTTCTTTGTGTGTATGTGATAGTAATAACCTCCTTATATCTTAAAATGATAGCATATTCATTTCATCAACTTTAAAAGCAATGGAAGTATTCCCTAATGTGGACTCTCAATGAAGTTATACTTGTAGATAATTTTAAATCTCCCATCCTGGTTAGGTTCAAGCTTTTCTTCCTTTTGCTGTTTACTGCTCTTGCGGAACTTTTAAAAAAGTAATTTTTTTTAACATGTAAAAATTTTTTTAATATGCTCAAACATGTAATTGTTTTTAACTTTCTTGTTATTCCTTTAAAATTTTAACTTTTTAGTTTAAATTCCTCTCTTGATTTTACATTATTGTTATTGTTATTTTTTATTTTTAATGATGGATTAATTCATCAGGAATCTAATGGTTCCACATTTCTCTCCTTTAAAAAACATGTATAAAGCTTTTTGTGCTTCCACGTGACTCGTAACCGTTCCTGTCATTGTCACTTAAATAATTTATTGTACATAACATTTATGCAAGCTCTATGTACAGATATTCGCTCAATTCTGCGAGGGAGAAGAGTAAAGATTTTTTCTATTCTTTAATTATTTTAGTTAGCATTAATAATATAAGTGAAATAAATTATTTAACGTTAGTATGATTTATTATCATTTCTATCATATGTCTGCCTATTATAGTAAAGCATGTTTAAAATATTTTTATCCTTGAAAACATTCAAGTGTTTTATAACTGCCTTATAAAATGTAAGACTATTAGCTGAAAAAAAATAGCTAAACTATTATTTAAATTATTATTAATTATTTAAATGCTACACTTTGCGTGCGTCTCCGAATTACAGTAAAATTCTCTTAAGAAATATATGATTAAGTGAGAATTTTATGCGGAATTTCACGAAAGAAAGCTTCCAGTTCATACATTAAATTTTAAATACTTTAGTTCTACACAATATTAATTTAAACCATTTTTTTTCATTAGCTGTATGAAATCGGAAAAGTGAAATGTGTGAATAGCGAATATTTTACTCGACGATTTTAACAAAAGTAGAAAAATTCTGTTCAGGTAAACTTGTTTCATAAGTTCAATAACAAAATAAAAATGTCATACCTTCTATAAAGGGAAAAAGATTGATGGATGAACTAGAATAATTATATCTTAATTCCCTTTCACTAAGTATATTATTGTATTTTTCTAGATCGCTTTTTAAATCAAATTGTTTGCTATGAATATTATTCCATCTTTCAAATCCACTTTTAGTAATCATGACACAGAATCATTCATATATCGTTGGGACGCTGTGTGGGATAGTGCACGAACAGTCCAGGTCTATTTGACAATCCTATTTGTGTTAATATCTCCTTTGGAAGTATCTTCTATACCTGTGGTTAATGTTCAACTCTTGTCTGTTTAATCAACTGTAAACTCACAAATATTGCATTCACGACAGATAAATGCATCTGCTAAACATTGAATTGCCAGCATACAATATGAATGCATTAAGCCATTGAGATAGTAATCATAATTTTAATAAAAATTTCCCTATCAATAGATTTGTAATATTTATTTAAAGTAGTGTCCAAAGTTGTAAAAAAATTAAAAGTAGAATGGCATTCGAGTTTTCGTTTCAAAAAGCGTTTTAGGGTATTAATTGTAGAAAACGGTGAAATCTCTGGAAACTTCACTAAAGGAGAAAAATCACTTTCAAAACGTATTCACTGTAAATTTTAATCTTCCATTATTTTTAAAATTAACAGTTGCCTCAATGGTGTACACATTCTAAGATGTTATGTTTTCTAGCTTTGCTAAGAATATTATGGCGAGCCGTTACGTTCCACGATTTTTCACAGCGGATTTCTTGTTAACTTGACAAATAAACATTTGTATATCACAGTACTTTTGCACATCTCCCTGCTAATTTTGGTAGGAGCATTATTTTGATTTATTAATCTAATATTATATTTAGAATGATCATGTTATGATCTTGAAAATTTAATAATTAACTGAACCCTATTACACGGGTTTACAACATCCATGGTTAAAAGTATTATAAAATCCATGCTTAAATGTACTTTAGCATAAACATTATAAACTTTGCGAGCTCATAAACAAATGTAAAAGGAAAGATCTTTTTAAGTTTGCAACCAGTAAACATGGCATGTGCTCTTGTATTCTAAAATAAAATGGAACATTGTTTATCTTCATTAAAAGTTGACGCAACCAATAAACTTTGAACAGTATTTAGTTTCAGGGAACTGGTTAGAAGTTCATAAGCTTTATTTAAATTTCTCAATGTTATTTTTGTTAATGGTGCAAGGAAGGTGGTATTTTATGCATAAGCTTTTTTAGTACAGATGAAAAAATATTATTTAACTTTTACTAAAGTATTTTAAGTTAATTTACAAAGTTTATAAGAAAATTTTTCTAGATAGACTAAATATATTTTGTTGTTGGCATTTTAGCAATATAAAACATTTTCATTGTAAGAAATAAAATCCTGTTAATAAATATTTGAAATAAATTTCATGAACACAAATAAAAAAACCTATAGAATAACATTCTCTAACATCATTTCAGATATTTTGTTGCTATCAAATAATATTCTGAATTACCTTCTGAATGATATTCCGTTATCTGAATGACAAATTAAAAAGAAATATTTTGAGATCAAAAAAGAAATAGTTTGAGAAGTTATCTTATTTACAGGTGCAATAAAACAGAGTGATAATCATGACAAAATTTATGAAAGGTGGAGAAAACAATTATGTTTTCAAAATTTAGAAACAGTCCTTCAGTCCTTTTTCTTTCAGTGTGACCTCCAGGTATTCATTCAAATACTCAAAATACAAAAAAGGCATATTCACATTCAGATAAGCATTTGAGAATTTACTGATTTTCTGGTTGCCCAGTGGCTAAGTGGTTAAGGCACGCCCACATGAGACTCCCGCATCAGACTTGGTTGTATTCTGGGAAACTCGTCAGTCTTCCGACTGAAAAAGAAGCCCCGGCTAGAAAGGGGAGCTGTAACCTATCGTCCATCGCCGGTGTCATCGTTTGTTAATAAAAAAAAAATCTTCTGTGATTGTGTGAGTTATGTTTCTATTTCCTTGAGTCCATATGTACACCGGACATATGAACACAAGGAAATTGTGTTTCCTTATGAACACAAGGAAATTGTGTTTCCTTGTGTTCATATGTCCGGTGTACATATGGACACAAGGAAATAGAAACAAAATGACATAAATGGAAACATTGTGAGGTGTAACAGTCGTTAGCTCCAGGGACATTAGCCACACACACACTGATTTTCTTCATACATTATCAATTTTTTTGACACTGTGACTCACGTGAGGCGAAAGCTGCAATAGTTTCCTATGCTCAACTCACGGAAGGAAGTTTAAAATTAAAATACTATGAATATACTATATATTTAGAAATTATGAGGGTAATATTTAGAAATTAATGAAACTAAAGAAGAGAGAAGCAATTACCAGGTAGAAATCTTATTATAACTGCCTCAAAATTTTCTTCCATAAAATCAGGATCAAAATCACATGAAGGGAAAGTATTTATCTCTCATATCTTTCAGTATCAATTAAATGTTAGCAGTAGAAATAATCTTTGAAATCTCATAACTTTTTTTCCTACATACCGTTTAATTTCAAAACTTCCTTCTTTGAATCTTACATAATACCGGAATATTATGTAAACAAAGACAAATAAATTATTTTTAACACTGAGATGTGCATCAAGATTGGTTCGAGCTACAATTTGGATTGTATAGTTAGAATGTGATGCATTTTAATAGGCGCACATGGTCGTTAAGAAAAGGTTTTCTGTAAAGAAAAAATACTTTTAGTTGGCAGATTGCTTAGAAAATGGTGAATAAACTTGCACAAGTGAGTCCTTTCTAGAACAAAGTAAAAAATATAAACAATTTAAATAAATTAAAGTTAAAAATCAAGCATAGACTGCTAAATCACTTTAACATAAAATATATCCTGCAAAGAAAACATAAAACAGTTCCCCTTGAGGTAACTGATTTGGTTAGGCTCCCTGATGACGAGACCTGTCGGTTACCTCTATGTTGTTTTATGGTTCAGTTCCGAAACTTATACAGAATCTAGCCGTTGGTGCGTGGATGCCCAGAGTGCTTGATTTTCTGTTTGTTTTTTGTCTATTTTCGTATTATTTTTATCTATCTCTGTTGGATTATTTATTTGTGTCATTTCTAGAACTTAACAAAGTCTAGAGCTTCTCTAATTTGTGAAATCCTCACACTGAAATAGTTGAAGGCACAGATATTTACTTTTGCGTTCCGAGACTTGATCTTAGTCGCGTTCAGCATTTATAACATTGCTACATAAATCATACTGAAACAATAAATTATGGCCTACTGGGGCAATTTGAAAATATTTACTTACTAATACGAGGGAGAAATATAGGAACATTTCTCTTGATAATCATCGAATACTGGAAAATGTTTTCCAAAACTAGAGTCGGCAGGGCGATGGCCGAATGGCTAGGATGCTAGCATCCGGTTCAGAGCCTGTGGGTTCAAGTACCACTGTTGGTATGGGTGTCTGTAGCAGTTCAAGATCGGCTTTAAACTGTAGGTCCAGGTCTAATTAAACTGAGTAGCAAAAGTTGACCATAAATCTCTAAACCAACCAACCAATTAACCGTGATTGAAAGTAAACTTATTATTAGATTGCTTATTTATTTTTCTGTAATAATAAGCATTCTTTAAAAATAGAGATGTTGATAATCATCGAATACTGGAAAATGTTTTCCAAA